>CM070739.1:23683452-23840952 GCA_036346245.1 Bonia amplexicaulis
TGTTCATGAAGATATAATAATTCTTTTAATTTTTTTTCTAAAAAACTAAAAGACACTACAACATAATTTTAACTATAAGTAAAAAACAACATCTAAAATTTTAAACATGAGCCATTGGAGCGGGGCCAAGGGCCACATGTGAAGTAGCCATCAATCGAAGGGCACACTGCCGCACCAGCTTTATCTTTTTTGCAGTTGTATGCTGAAAGCTGTGGGGGAACAGCAGCAGTCTTTTCTTTACTCGCTGTTGCAAGTTCAGAACAGTCGTTGCTTCAGCTGATTCCCTTGTTCTCTTTTTTGAGGCCCGGTTCCTTTGCTTTTGCATTTACTACATTTCATGATGGTGCTGGTGCACACCCATACAGCTTACTAGCTAAACAGTATAGAATGCTGCTTTAAACATTGCAACTCACCCTTTCAACCTTTTACCAGAAGTAAGAATAATCCTGATCTACCACAGAACTGTTCATGAGTTTACTTTCGATTTCTCCCGTTCAACTAATTTTTATAGTAAGATAATTCAGAGATGACATCAAGCATAGTACTTTTGCGACCAATAAAACCACTCTGATAAATAATAATCTCATCAGAGTATTATATCGGAACAATAATTATAGACTATATATTTTATTAATTACAATACCAAGCTAGGCAGGGCTAAGGGTCTTGGTACACAGTTAGCCCGGCAATATTACAATAGCAACTGTTCTCCACCATTAATTATACAAGGTACTTCAAATAAAAGAAAAGTAGATAATTTAGTACCCATTCAACCCAGAACCATAAACTACATGTCGTCTAATCCTCTCAACAGTTGTATATGGCATCCACCTCGTTGATCTCCCAGTTAGTATTGACCTCCTTCATTTTACACCCCACCATCGTCAATCTCCAAGTACAACCCAGATGTATATGGCTTTGAAAGGGAGAGATTTAATAGCAAGAGTGACTACAAAGTACTCAACAAGTTTTTACACAATGATGCACATATATCCTCACATTTCTCAATTTTTTACGTGTTCTTTAATTAGAAATGCATTTTATTGTTGGAAGAGTCTGCAAGTATTTAATGTTCAAAATTATTCTAACAATCATTCTAGAGAAGAGAAAGGTCCTAGTTAGTTCCCGTAAACTCTTATCCAAGAGACTGACATGAATTCATGGTTTATTAAAATACCGTGTAGACTTATATCATTTTACCCATAGCTGTTCTGAATTCTTGTAGACACTGTGTCTTTCGCATTTCCTTAGATGCAATCCCAAATTCAGAATACAAAATATTTTGTCAACTTTCATCACTATATCTCCATCCGACTATACAATAGTCGTTTGTCAAGCGGGTCTGAATACTCGACACACCACCACACTAATATATGTGTTTTGGATCCCTCACTTTTGGGCTCATACCGGTTCTGAGTTTCTCCCCTTATCTATACTACTTATCCATTATGGAGATAATAGTAATATAAGAGAGTAACATGTTCTATCCGTCTAAGATAGGAAAAATGATTGATATTGTTTTATGACTCATTTTAGAATAAAAATTATTTCTAGTTCTTATATTATATTCATATGTCGAGGGTCTCACCTGCCCTTGAATCACTTACAGAGCACCCTCGTTCTGCCCTATTTCTCTTTTATCATGTTTCCTTTCTTCAGACCATTCTTATTTTCTTTTTAGAAATTAATTTGATACAAGGTGATCATAGAAAATACCTGTAGCAAAGTAACTAGTGAATCATGTACCATAACATGCTTAAAAAGCGTGCCCTATTTACCTAGATGTAGGGTATCTGTCTTAATGGTTGTCTGATTGGTCTCTTCCTCTGCATTATTTAAGGCCAATATAATTATTTATGATTATTGATTATATTCCGAATGAAGCAACAACCCTTGTTGAATAATTTTGTATTTATTTTCTTAGAGTCCTTTTTATATTTCGAATGAAGCAACAACCCTTGTTGAATAATTTTGCATTTATTTTCTTAGAGTCCTTTTTATTCTCAGGGAATTATACTCTTTTTCCTAGCAATATTTATCGAGGTTATTTGCCAGGTTTCTGTTTTTATTATTTATACAAGGGTATTTATAATTTTTTGTTTCCTTTCTTAATTTTCTTTTGATTTGTTTTTGGTTTAGCCCGTTGGCCATTTGTTTTTCTCTCTTCCTTGTCTCTTCTCCTCCCCTCGCTTGCCCGCATCATTCATACGATGCTTCGGTTCTTCTTTTTGCCTCCTCACTCTTGACTCCACCGCTAGCCTTAGCCTTGCTGGCAACGATGCCCCTTGTGCCGGCCCCGTGCGCCACCTCTCCTCCCCTCAACTGGTTTCTCTTCCTGGCGTCTCCGGTGTTCTCCGATTCTGTCGAGTGCTCTTGTTCACTTCCCCTTTCGCCGCCGATTTAATCTGGCCATCCCGCAGTAATTTGGGGCTCGGCTTCCCTGAATTCGGACCCTAGGTAAGTTTTTCCGGTGTTCTCCCCGCCAGATCCATCGCTGGCATCCTCGATACTCTGCGCCTCGCTGAAGCTCCCTGCTCCATTTTTGCCTTGCATCTGGCTGGTTTTCGTCGGTGCCTCCATCCCTTCGTCACCTGGCGCCTTGGCGGAGCTAAAGCTCCATCAGTGCCCTGCATCTCTGCCGGCTCTCTGTCTCCACTAAATCTACGCGTCCCAGCGGCTGTATGTTGCCGACGCTTGGCGTTCTGGCGGCTACATGCTACCGACGCCATGCTCCGGTACGTCGTCGGCCTTGCACCGGCCTCGTCGGCTACACGCTGTCGACGCCTTCGACTCTAGTTCTTCCATGCCTGATTCTACTCTCCCCTCTACTTCTACATTCTCCCATTCCATTTTAGTTTTGTATTGTTGTTCATTTTCATCTTTCATCTGGAATTGCTGTGGAATGTGCTGTGTTGTGGTGCATTGCTTAGTAAGCAAACATGGTTGTGTGTAGAGAATTTGTACATGTGGGTGAGCAACCATGGGGGTGCTTGGGGTCCTTGCATGTGCCGAGGAGCAATGCTAAGGATTCCTGGGGGGCTCATGGATGGCCACCTTGGGTCTTCCTCTACAATGTCGTGAGCCAGAGGCAGTACTTCGTCGTGGCTCTGCTGCCGTATTCTTAGACTTCTAGAGTTGGCAAAAATGGAATGGCGAGGTTTTGGGGTTACCTTGCTGGCGTTGTTGGGTTTGATTTGGATTGGTTTGTGATGTACTCTACCCTCACGTGGCTGTGGTTTCCTAAAGTGGGTTAGTCCTCAATGTGGCATGGCGGCTTGTGATTGTCGTTCTCTTGTCATGATTCTCTCTTCCTCTGGTGGCCTTCGATCTTGGCTCCTTCTTTTTCTTTGCTCTCTCTTTAGGCTGTGATTTGTGGCTCTGATGTGGTGGTTTTAAAACAGTGAGCTTGCCTCTCTGTCTCTGGGTGTCGGCTTGGTAGTGTGGTGGCTCATGAATGCTTTGTGGTATGGGTGATGCGGTGCTTTGGTATGGTAGCGATTGCCTATGGCTGTCTTATGGGAGTGGTGAATGGTGGCTGGTTCTCTGTTTGCCCGTGGCCTCAGTGAGCTTGCCTTCTCATTGGGGGCTATGGGCAGTTGCTTTGTTCCTTCTCCCTGCATCTCTTTGTTGGTTTTGCTTCACACCCTTGGGTGTGCTTTGGCTGTGACCTGTGGCTTGGGACGTGTCTGATGCATGTGTGAAGGAATGGTGATTCACTTTGAGGAAGGTAAAATGGTGAAAGCACAGGTAAGGATAATAATTACTGTTGGATGATGAAATTCCACTAGCGTGAGAGGTGCCGATTGGCCCCGGACAGCCTGGTATCTCGATGAGCGATTGCTTTTGTGCAATTTTATTTAAAATCAAGTTCTGACGTCAATTTATTTATTTTATTTGCTTTCTTTAGCTTTTTTAGTTGTGGCTGTGGATTAAGTGACTTGTAGGTTTTCATTTGGTCGGCTACGAAGAAGTTTGAGTTTATTGGTTATGTATCTGTATAATACACTTGTAGAATTTTATTCTTGTAATCTGAAATTGTAATTTTAACTTTGGACTTATAGCATTGTAATTAAATGTATGTAAGGTTCGTTTAATTTAATTAATCAGACTTTTGTATAATAACAACTATTTATTTTTCAATCTTGTGTGGATGATTAAATTTTAATTCTCATGTTGATGTACTATTTACTTTTTAAATGTGTAATTTTGGTTAAGTGGTTTTGAGGGTTATCACAAGTACCCAACTTGCACTTCAGAATCTCTTCAACTATCTTTAATTCTGTATTCATGTCAAACAAAGTGACGTAACCAAACATCTCTGATATCTTAAGCTATACAAAGCGGGGTTCTGGCGCAGAATAGCCACGTCCCCAGCGTGTTCCGGCCGGCGTGGCAACGCAATTTGCGTCTGCACGGGAGGTGATTACCTCCGGCTTTTTCGAAATTGCGTATAGGTTCTTGGTTCTCGCAAACAGGTCCCTGGAATTTTTTTGGCCCCTGGAAAATTTTTTTGGTCCCTGGGAATTTTTTTTAGCCCCTACGTTTTTGGGATCGCCCGCGTTTTGAAATCGCGCTGGTCCCGTTTTCTACGTACAGGTCCTCGGATTTTTCGAAAAGACCATCCGTCTTCTTCGAAAATGCGTTTTCCCCTCAATTTTTTTTGAAAACTCATCGCGAATTATCGCCTCTTTTATTTTGGTACGTACGGTGCCTGGCGCGGCGTGCCGCCGCGCCTACGAAGCTAGTTTTTTAACACTAGACGACACATTCGTGTCACGCAGATAACAGATTTGTCTAATGCTCGTGCTTCTGCTCACTGGTCCTGATCAAATCCACGACTTTTAATTAGACGAAGTCCACTTGTGGATGCATGCTTTGTGAGGTCGAGAGGCAGGCTTACCAAAAAGTCGTGGTCACAACTCACGACGAACTCCCCCGGCCGAATTGACTCGATCTTGGCTAGAAATCAAACTCAACTACCTGAATGCGCCACGTTTTGAGCAGATACAAACTGCAACTGACCAAATCAGCTTACCTTTTCTATTGGGCAAATTTGTACGTAGACTATATATAAATCACGAGTGATTAACACCGTTCCTTTTCAAACGGCAGGTCGTCTCAAGACGTTGTCGTACATCTAAAATCCACACAGTATTTTGAGACCTTCCACAATTTGCATGAGCGTTTGTTTGTGTTAATTTGTACTAAGATCCGTGGAATATTTCGAGACCTTGACTTACTTGTCTCGTTGAGCAATTCTAGCTTGACGCCAAAATGTAAATTGTGGTTGGTACCCATTGAATAATTTGCAGCTCACCTCATGGAAATTGTGGGCTCGATCAAAGGGATACATGAGAAGAGATTTTCTCCGGTGCTCGGAGGTACGTGAGGCGTTTATTTGTTTCAAGAGATATTCGGTTATATATCATCGAAATATGTCTACTTTAGAAATATATCACTCAAAAAAACTGATTCACTTTAATATCACCAAAATTTCTCTAAATTTACTAATATACCACTCGTTAGAGAAGGCATCCAACTGCCGTTAACTCCCATTCCTACCTCTTCACTGCTGTTTGCCAGTACCGTTTATAACGGAGGTTCAACAGAACCAAGGATATGGACAAATGATACAGAGATAGAGAACAGTAAAATCATGCAGACAACACAGATCAATAACAGATCGATAAATCAGAATGATTAACTAGAGAAAAGATTAGCCAGAGGAAATTAGCATATTCTGAAACAACTCCAAAATTTCAAAAAATTTGAATTCTTTTTGGATTTTGTTTGAATTCCAATCCTTACCCAATTTGGCAAAGTTCTTAAGAATGTGCCTTCCTCTTTTGGTTTCTCGTCTCTCCTCCTTGCCGGTGCCTCCGTAGGATGCCACCTCCCCATCGCTTCACTGTGCCGTCACCCACGCACCCGAGCGTCGCCACTTGAAGTTGTGGCCGCGCTGTTCTCTCGCATTCACACTAGCTCTGCACCATGACCCCACCAGTCAGCCGCCCATCTCCCTATTCTCTCCTTGATTGGCGCACCTCAGTTAACCGCGTGCTCTCCCGCCGCAGCTCACTGCTCTCTCGCTGACGCACACGTGTGAGCCATACCCACTGCGTCAACTCTCGTCAGCGCCCGCAGAGACACCAGTGCCACCTCGCCTGCACGTCGTCTAATCAGCAGAGCTCCCGCTCTCTCCTTACCCATGCGTAAGCGACGTCCGAACCGCCTTTCTGTTTCCACCGCCTTACCTCACTCTTATAACTCAATCGCCTTCATAGAGGGCTTCACGCCACTCCCAAACAACCACCAGAACCACTCAATCGAACTCTCACTCACCACAGTGCCGCTCACGACCTCTCCTGCGCCTGGTGAGTCCTAGACTCAATCTCTTTCATTACTCGATTAAAATTCAATTGCTTTTACTGTCATGATCTTCTTTACTTTCTGACTACATTGGTGAACTCGCTTGAGCACGAGCAATTCTGTAAAACTCGATTGGCGGAAGCTACCGCCGGTCGTAAGGCCTCTTTTGTGGACAACTCAGTCGAGTATTCTTTGACCCAAACCACTATCACTACCTAAAACTTATGTTCCGTACCTAATCTACCTTCCAAGCAACGAAAAAAAAAACCGCAAATCAGAAAGTAGCTGGCGCGACAAGAAAGTTGGTACAACGTACCTTATCTTTAGTGCAGCGAGCGACTAATTGCGTCACATGCCTTATTTAGAAATTGCTCGTGCTAATTAAATTCTTTTCACGTTTTCTTTTTCGGTGTGTTTTTGACAGGAAACCTACAGCTTCATTAGTAATCAGTGTGAAAATGAACCTGCTACCAATCTCTAGCGTCTGTCCCGTACCGGTACTAGAGAAACGTGTTCAGATATCTAACAGACATGTGTGTGTTAATCAATGCATGGCGGTTTCTCTCGTTCCAAGTATCTATCCGCAGGAATCTTCCATCATCCTGACATATGCAAAGCAAGATACACTGAACGCAGCCAGGCGGTCGCGAGGTTGAACTGGACTTTCCTGAGGCCTTGCTGATAGGGTTTCGGTCCGAATCGTCCGAACGATCCGTTCAACTCACAAGCAAGTGTCGGCTAAGAGACGCTAGGAAAGCTCCTCTTCTACCCAGCCGGTAACCAGTTGATCGTGCGACCATGCCATGAGCACCGCAGCCTGTTGAGTCAATTTTGCTTTCTCAGGTTGTTTGCTGGTCCTTCTTTCTCCAACCCAGACTTAAAAATCTGGGCGGTGAATGGGCCAACGCTGGCGACAACATAGGACAACCGACCGCAACAACGAGTTGATGGCCAACCACGAAAGGTGAGCCAGATCTTGGGCAGCGTCGGTGACGGCACCACCCTCCGCTAGCCGCCGGAGAGAGAGAAGATGCGGGTCTTCCATTACTGCTCACAGCCAGAGGTAGGATTTAGGAATGAGATAGCCCAAATAGCCTATATAATATAATAATATTTGATAAAAGAGATCAAATATTATTAACGGTAATAAAATTATTTTAGATATAAAGAGCTACAGTATAAATTTATTAATAGGCGGCCCCTGCCAGCACCCCCTCACTACTGCTCGCGGTGTTAGCCTCTGGTCAGGTGCAAGGCATGCGACTTGCACGTCTACAGGTCGTGCCAGAAAGATGCGCCAGTTTGGGCCGCTTGGCCCCGCCTCCAAAGTTCTGGAACAAAACAAGTGGAGGAGGTCCCACAAACCAGTCCACGTGGCCCCACCAACTCTCTAGGGTCCATCCACTCCGCCCGTCACGGAGCACGAAAAAGTTTTACGCGGCGAGCCACCAAAACCAACCCAAGCAACCGACCCAGGCAGCCAGCCCTTCCCCGACTGGCATCCGGGAACCCCAAACACACTCCAGAAATTGAAGGTTTTCTTTTCAGGTCATGGCTCCCTGCTCTAACCGGCTGTTTTTAGTTTTCAGTTGTTAACTTTGGATTTAAATTATACTGTAAGATCTGTTAACTTTTTTAAATTGTTTAATTAAAAAATAAAAAAATACTATTATATTTTCATAAACAATGTGAAGGAATAAAAAATTTAAAAAAAAATAAAAATGATAAAATTAAAAGTCGATATGTTTCAAATGTAGCCGAAGCCACTTGTGTAGCCCTATAGTGTTTCTCTTAAATAAATAAATAAAACATTTTTCACCATTTTGATTAGAAATAATTTTTTTAAAATAATTTATCCGATATTCTTTTCAAAGTGACGTATCCACTCGTGTGCGGAACCAAAAAAATCATGGCCGCAGTCATATAATCCCAACAGCATAATCTGCGTGCCGAGCATGACCTCCTGCGTCAGAGAGTAGAACTGGTCCAGCTCCACCGTTCCTTCCCACTCCTCCCACTTAACAAACGCGCGGCCGTGCGATTGACCCCTTCACGGCTTCCTCGAGCGTTCCGTTCCGTTCCATCCCAAATCCCACAACCCTTTTAAAAGGCGCCCCTCCCCTTCGCCGTCCGCGCGTAGGCATCGTTTGATCGATTCGACTCCAGTAAGGGCGCTGCCCTGTAAGGAAGGTAGTAGTAGCAGGATGGTGGTCGGGTTCCGCCGCACTATCTCGTTCCCCGCGCCCAAGTCCGCCTCGGCTGCGGCGGGGTCGAACGGCAAGTCCGCGGCCTACCGCGTCCGCTCGGCGAGCCTGCCCTGCCGGTTCCACCCTCTAGTGCTCCAGCTCGACGACGACGTCGCGTCGCTGAGAGGGCTGGTGGGGGGATTCGCGTCGAGCGCGTCGGCGGGCTCGATCGCGGAGGCCGCGGAGCAGCTCGGGCGGGTGCTGGTGTCTCTGTCCGAGCTGCTCCACCACCCACAGGCGCAGGAGCCGCTGCGGCGGCTCGGGCGGTCCCCGTTCGCGGAGCGGCTGCTCGACAACTTCCTCCGCCTCGCCGACGCGCACGGCAGCTTCCGGGCCGCGCTGGTTGCGCTCGCCGCGCTCCAAGCCGAGGCGCGGGCCGCGCTGCGGCGGGAGGACCCGGCACGGCTGGCGTCCGCCGCGCGCTCGCTGCGCCGCTCCGGACGAGACCTCCGCGGATCGCCTCCTCCGCGCGCGCCGTGGCGGGCAAGGCGCCGTCTCCCCGCCCGCGGGCATCTCGGCAGATGCGGCTGCCCTTGCCACCGCCATCGCCGACGCGGCGGCCGCCGTCGCATCTGCCTCAGCCGCAGTCTTCTCCGGCGTGTCGTCCCTCTCCATCGCCGCCGCCACCGCCCGTCTCGACGTCCCCACCACGCCCTGCTGGATGCCCTCCCCCGCAAGATTCGCCACCCCATCGGCCACGCCAAGAACCAGCCACCACGTCATCACCGCCAAGCCCTCGCACCTGCGCATATGGTGGGTGGCCGACCTGATGCGCTGGATGTCGCGCGCGAAGCGCCGGTCAGCCAAGAAGCAACACGCCGTCGGCAACGGCGCCGCTTCCGCCGCGCAGCCCCAACCCGACGCACCCGTGGACCCGGAGGAGAAAGAACGGGAGGCGGCATTCGAGCGCCTGGACAACCTAGGACGGTGCATCGCGGACGTAGAGAACAGCGGTGAGAAGGTGTTCCGGGCTCTGGTCAACACTAGAGTCTCCCTGCTCAACATTCTTAGCCCAGGCTTCTGAAGAATTCCCCAACCATTGGAACCATTGAACTTTTCGACTTTGCATGAAATCTGTGTATAGGAACGGGGGCGCCTTTTGAGATGACATGGTGCCACCGTGTTTAGGGAGCTGCGTTTTCTTTGTACCGTTCTATTTAGAGCGGAACTACTAGTAAACAATCGGTGCAACAGAAGAAAAAAAATTGTCTTTTGTGTTAATATCCCTGCGTCCTTCAAGGACGTCTTCAGAAACGGTGATTTGCATGTGTTCTGCAACGAATGGCGAGGCTCTTGCGCCACTACTTGCCTGGGCCGCGAGTTGAAGCCTGAACTCCGAAGGGATCAACCATCCCAAGGGATGGGTTCGCGTGTGTCACGCGCTCGCTCTTGAGTTTTTGTGTGGTTGATGCGAATGGCGATCGGTTCCCGATCGTTGGTTGGGATGGGTGAGCTCACGTGGAGGGATCATGGATGGTTTGCGGAATTGACGAGATCGGGATGGGGATCTGCATGCTTTTCCAGCACGATTGCCAGTAGGGAAGTGGAGGGCGCTCGATGCTGGCGCCAATCACGCAGATCGGATGATCTGATGGGCTGTGGCGCCGTCGTGGCGGTGGTAGTGGCTTTCTTCGATTTCCTGACCGTTTTCCCCCCACTGTATGCATGGCAGCTCTAAGGAATATTTCGTTCCCGCGTGGTTTCAGCTTTCAGGTCCAACGCTGTCCCTTGCAAGCGATGCAGATTTAGGACCTGTTCTTTTGTCTGACTGAGACTTATGATTTTTTGTTATGGTTTGTGGTTTTTGGCTGTTTGTATGAGAGATTATAGAGTAACTGAAACCAATATAAATAAAGTCGGTACATTATATACTACAATTAACTTAGTAGACTATATCTTATAAAGATACTCCATTTAAAAACTAATTACTATAGAAAAATTAAAAACTATGGAAAAAAACAGACCTCAATGCCTTTTTGACTAGGAGCCAAGATGGCTGGCAATAGCACGCAGGTGGCGGCTTTCCAAAACAATACCACGTGCAGACACTTGAGATTTGAGAATTGACAATGACCTTTGCAACATCTCCGCGGGTGAACTCCCTGCCTTCAAATGGCTGAAAGATGACAGGAGGATGATAAAAATAACGTTCTTTCCTGCTGCTGCTAAGGTTTATGACTGCGGCTGCGACGGCTGTCTTTTAATTTTAACATAAATATTTATATAAATAAATTAAATACCGATAAAATATTTTAAAAATCTATTTCTATAAGTTACTTTGAAGGATAGCAAAAATATTGTCTAATATATTTGTGGCCGTAAGGCCACATACAATGGTGTGATATTAGCTGTTTATAAATTTTATCACGTAGGACATGAGATGATGTGAAGGAGAAATACGGAGCATAGAGAATTAGGTCGTCTATTATGTAGTAGTCGACTGTAACACGATAAATAAAATATAATGTGTTATGGATAAGTTGTCTATAAAGATATATAAATAGATAATCTATTATATGAGTGGTCTTTAGTGCTATTTATAGATGATGTGAAAAATATTATAGATAACAGTTATTTATATTATTATACATGTTTTAAGTTATGAGTCATACATTAAAAAACAGCTATTTATATTATTATACATATCCTAAGTTGTAAGTCATACATCGAAAAGAAGCCAACGGTTTGAATCAGTCAAGACGCAAGAGTAATTTGGCTCGAGGAATCTTTTGACACGGAATCAGCGTATCTTCGTTTGCCAAGGCACCTTCTCCAGTAGATAACCCAACACAATTGCTGCCAAATGTCACGCTGCAATGCTCCAATCGCTCAGGCTACTATCACTTCCACCGTTCCACGTCTCCACCTACTGACCTACATGCTCTGACTTCCACGGCTCTTGTTAGTCTCGAGGACCGCAAAATTCCAGATGGCCAGATCATTATTCTAATCGGCGTCTGAGGATTGGAGATCACCACCAAGCCTGTTGAGCGTTGAGATCGCCGCGGCGGATGGATGCAGCTGAAAAAGGAGAGAGTAAGAAAAATAGGATATGTGCATGAGACTGATGCAAAAAGAGTGTGGTGTATGATATACTCATAATCACTACCTAATCTCTGAAGAAAAAAGTGAGAAAGTTATTTTGAAAAAAACAGATATTTATATTAGATTCTGATTTTTTAATCAGATTTCAGAAATAGAAGATAATATAAATAGACCTATAGCACTACGCAAATTCTAGCCAAAATCAAGTATTACATGCGTAAGTATGCCACCAACCCTTCCACAGATGATACCTTGAGATGCCATTCTTTGAACCAAAGCACTAAACTCTGGCTTCAGCTTGAAGTAGTGCCAATTATTATTATTGTCTAAATGGGCGGTGCAGGTTCTATCTCTCTCTGTGCTGAAAGCCGTCAGCGCGTTGGATTTGCAGAAACCTGTGACCTCGTCGAAGCACGGGTGCGAAACGTTGGTGCATCATCCTTCGCTACAACTGTAACCACCACGTTTGGCCTTGTTTAATTGGGGACGAAAGGACCAGATTAAGGAAAGGATTTGCCTTTGAGTTTAACAGTTGTCAGCTATCTGCCATGTCGCATGCATGCGGTCCGGGTCCAGCTCGTGCCATTTCTAATCGGTTCTTTCATTACCTGGGACGTGCTTAACTGGTGACGAGTCGAACTGGGCAAGCAAAGGCTGGAGCGCACGGAACATCGCACGGTTCGGCAGCTGCAACCTGTGGCGTTGCAAGCGATTTTACTTCTGGCCTTCGACTTTGGGTGATGTGCTGCCACGGACGCGCGCGGTTGAATCAGATTCCGTATCTTGCAAGCCGATGCGCCGTGCGAAGAAAGCGTCGGGTTGGCACCCCGTAAAGTCCCCGGATCTCCGGACGCGGCCATGATGGAATCCCTAGCGCTCGGGGCCTGCTTCGACGCGCTCCCGCACGAAGCATCATCGGTGGCAGCCGCGGCCGCGACGGTGCTTCCCCCGCGCGGATCCCACGACGCCGGGGAGTCCAAGTCCTCGTCTTTATTTTAGGCGGAGGGAAGCTACCGGGCGGACGGTGCCGTGGACCCGTGGGCCGTGCAGGCGTTGGAATATGAAATGCGAGCATGTCGCAGTTTAGCGTTGTCCGGGCTGTCGGGGCAGTGCCCTCAGCGTCCACTGCTTGTTTCGACGTTTATTCAGACACAGCCACATGTTACTAAGGGGGTGTTTTTTTTTTGCTGCGGTTTATGATTTTTGGTTGAAAATTTTGAATTTAGACTATTTATGATAGAGATTACGGAGAGACCGATACTCACTTACGATTTTGGCTGGTACAGATGTTAGGCTTTTAACGTGTGCTATGTTCAACTTGTAGACCCCGTCTTGAGAAAATACTCCGTTTGAAAGTTAGATACTGTAGTAAAAGTCAAAAGCCGTCCGACTTGTGTCCAGCCGAACAGGCCGTAACATTGTTTGCCCAGCATTTCTACTGGTCTGGCCTCATTTGTTAGGAACGTGCACCCTTCTATCTCGGGCCATAGGATGTCACTCGAAAACCTCTCGAGCTTTATTTTCTGGGCCCAACTTAAGGCATTATGAAGGATGAGGTGAAGCCCAATAAGAGGTTTCCATTCGCCAATTGTGGAAGCCCACCGCACGCACTCTCGTTTGGAGTTCTGCATTTTGTGGCGATTGAAGAAACTGGCTTGGTTATTTCTCAGGCCATTCGTGCAGCTATATAAAATTCGAATACCCTCCTGGCGATGTGTTCCATAGAGGAGGAGTGGTTGGATATTCTTCTAACGAGATGCCCAACTGAAGTCTTCGCGCACACCTCTTTGCAATTTGCAATGCCATTATATTTGCTGCAGAAGGACACGCTTGGATCACCTACAGTACAACAAAAAGGTTTACACACCTCAGAACCATTCCATGCCTCTATGATTTGAGCCTAACGGAATAGAGCAGTTGTTGGCTTTGTCGCGATCTATCTTGCAGAAACCGACGCCATTCTTTTGCCGCTGTTATTGCACGGCCACACTGTTGCAGCCTGAGGCCTGAGGTCTTCGCATGCACGCTCTCATGCGTCGACAGTTCTGGTGATCGGAAAAGCCATTAGTTTATATCATTTCTACCGGACCAGATGTTCTCCTGGCAGCTGCATGCCTCGTATGCTTTGGTTTGAAAGAATATAATCTCTGGAAGGCTAGCTGGTCAACCACCAACCGCTCCTCCACCATGATGTGCATGCAGATCAGACGAGATGAATCGGCATGGGTAGCCGCGTTCAATTTTTTTAGGCCCGACTATGTCACAGCGACTACTTTTTTTAAAAATAAAAAACATAGTCGATTTTGTAGACCGTTAGATTTTGATCTAATGGTCTAGATCCCTCCTCTCCTCATATAAACTCCCTTCCCCTTAAACCTGATTCTCCACCCTCTCTGTGTGGGTCGCTTACCATCGCCTCCCTCACCCTGCGACCGGCGCCAATAAGGCCCGTTGACTATCTCCTCTCCTGGCTGCTACTCCCACCTCCCTCCCTCCACCCCAACCACCTTTGGCGCCGTTGTCCTTCATCCCCTTCGGTGATTCACCCCCGCGCCGCCTCCTTCCTCATCTCCGACACCTGCCACCACCTCCTAACCTTTCCAGCAATTCGCCCTCGTGCCGCCTCCTTCCTCATCTCTGACGTTTGCCGCCGTCGGATCCGCCACCGCCATCTAACATATCCAGTTCTCACTGCCCCCACCAACTACCGCCTCCTCTGTCCTACGGCACTAATAGCGCCACCACCGCCTACCGCCCTCCTCCATCCTACGGCACCGGCAGCGCCACCGTCGCCTTGCTGCCCCATCGTCGGCGTCGCCCACCATCAGTCTGCCAGCGCCTTTGGCCTCCCTTTAAGCCCGGGGGCAACGGTGAACCTAAACCCTAAACGGGTGAACCCATGACCTAATCTATTTGTCACCGCCACCACCATCCGCTTTTCTCGGATACGAATATCGGATAAAACGGATTCCTAGCGGCTTTGCCGATTTTTCATCGGTTTTTGACTGGTTACTTGTTTTAAACCACCTAAATTCAAATTTTGAATCACAAAATTTGTACAGATTTTTTATGAGTTCTAGAAACGGATCGAATACGAATCGAATAGTCTCAAATACGAATACGGATACGAATATTCTCAAATACGGATACGAATATTCTCGAATACGAATATTCTCAAATACGGATACGAATATTCTCGAATACGATCATTTTCGAATACGGATTTTGCTTACTATATTCGTGTTTTTTCGGATACGAATATCAAATAAAACGAATTATCTGTTACCATTTTCCACCCCTATGGTGTTGGGGTGAGTGATTTGGTTGTGCTCTTGTGCATTCGCTGGTGTGCAAATCTTGACCACTTCCACAAAGGTGTGTGAGATCCGATTAACAGGCCCTAGTTTTTAATGGTTTCAGGTATTCCCTTTACAAACTGTTGCCGAGTGCAGCAGTGTCCGTACGAGTGCGTGCGTGTAGTGTGGT
Organism: Bonia amplexicaulis; assembly: GCA_036346245.1. Lineage (NCBI taxonomy): Eukaryota > Viridiplantae > Streptophyta > Magnoliopsida > Poales > Poaceae > Bonia > Bonia amplexicaulis. The sequence continues at coordinate 23,698,599 of CM070739.1, forward strand.
CAATGTAGCAAAGTATAGGAGTAATCTTCTCTTTAATTATCCTAACTGAATCATGCCATGGATCCTGGCTGCTGAAATATCCTCGTAGCGACAATTCAGAGCTGAGCTAGCTGCCAAGGCCCACCCAGATGTGGCAACTTTTGCCACAACTTTACTGCAGTCGGAAAAGATAAAACGCCAAAAAAAGATAAAAAGGCAGTAGTAGTAGTAGTAAAAAACAAAATCAGTGAGAGGCGAAAAGCAGCTAAGCGAGGTGTAGTCTGTGGTGTTTTTTTAGACTTAGTTTTTAATTTTTTTGAAAGTCGAAATAAATAGGATGGATTCTTAAAGCGGATTCTTTAAATGACTTTTCGAGTCTAAAACTGTGTACGCTGTTCGTTACCGTCAGACACAGTCCAAACGAGCAGAGACGAAAGTTGGGCATAAGATTTAAGGGCAAAAGGGCAGGGCAAAGAGACCGAAAGTATATGGGCACCGGTGTGTGGCCTACATTACATGAGGAGAGTGGCCTTAAAGCTCCGTTTCAGACAGCTTCTAACTTTAAAAATCAAAATATGTTTGAAATATATTGGTTTTTTAACAGTTTTTCCCCTTTTTTTCTCTTTGCATTATCTATGGAGACATAACGGTGCTTTTCATTTTTTCTATTAATTAATTAATTAAATATATCATAAAAGGCTAACATGTGCGTCATTTGAGCTAAAAGGTAAAAGACACGGCAATTTTGAAGCACTCTTGAATGGGCCCAACTCGAGGCGAGACTTACCAACTGCAACTGCACTTTGCTATGAATTGGAAAATTTTTTACTGCCACCTTAATTTAAAAATTAGTCTTATGTGACACGAAATTGCAAATTTAGCCTCCCTTTAGAGCGCGAAAGAATCCGCAGCCGACATGTGGCTTCTATCACGCCACCTGGCCGCTTTAGAAACCTGCCACCGCGGCACCTCCCCACAGCGCGGCACTGTTCGGTCGGGCGCGGCAGGTGGCAGGGCCCATGGAGGTGCCCCTGCCAATGGAGGTGCCACGGCCGTGGAGCTTGCTACCTGTCGCGCCTGGCCAGCTTGTGTCGCGCTATGTGAGCTGCCGTGGTAGAAGCCACGCATCGCTCGTGGGTTATTTTGCGTTTTGTAAGGGAGCTAGATTTATACTTTCATGCCATATGAGCTTAATTTCTAAATTAAGATGGTATAATAGGCCAAATAAAAAAAGTCGGAATTGGAGTACGTGAAAAGGATGGGAGAGAATATTTACCAATAGTAAACTGCAAGACAGACGATGACCCTCGGATGTAAGATGTTGCCATTCTGCGTTGAAGTATGACCGCTTCGGCGAATCAAAGGATATAAGCCCTTTACATTAACATCTTACGAGGTGGTAAAATTGCTACTATTATTGTAGGCTGTAGTAGTGTTTAGTATTATACCATGTTCAAATTGTACCAAGCATAGAATTGTTAGTACTCCTAAATAATTAGTTGTCTGAGGTTTGTGTTTCAATAAACTAACGACTTCTATGTGTACGTGCGCTAAATGATTTACAAAAATATAATAATACACCAAACTTCATATTAATAAGATGGGAGGCAATAATACGTTGTTGAAGTTGGATCAGAAGTGGCTAGTGATCTCACATGTATGCATGTGTCTAGATAGTGGTAATTCAGCATATGATGTTTTTGTCACTGGATTTATCTTATGAAAATTTCTAATTTAAAATGACTCAAATGGAGTTTAGCTAGATCAACGAATATGCAAGATGCAAGGTTGCAGCAAAACTCACGGTGTCTATCCAAAGCAGTTTGCAACTTAGTTCTACAAGGCAAAACACTTGGAGTTTGGAATGGTTGTGTCCTTTCTTTTGATATACTTGTATTGGTATCTGAGAAAGTCTAATATAATATGCTCACCTTTTGTGGCTATTTATCCTAAATTTAGCGTGGGAGTTGAGTATATTTAGAAGATTCGAACACTGAACTGACCAGTGCTTAAATTATTGCATTCCTATGCTCTTAGGCACAGTGCCACAGAATGTACACTGGAGATCTAACATATAGACACCTTTCACAGTACATGCATTTTCTATCAGTTCACTCACAAGAACTCCAAGATGTATAGAAGAACGAGAATTAATGTATTTGTAAAGTATTGTGAGTGTCCTTCTACTCCAATATCGGGTAGCAACCAAAAACAAGTGATGTTCATTTTTTTTATAAGAAAGAACTCAAGATGCCGAATAAAGAATTAGCAGCGTTCTTCAAGGTGTCGCTGTTAGCATCTTGTTTAGTGGCGGTAACCTTCCACTCTTGGAGAACGATGGAGCACAACTAGTAATTTGACTGCAGTTGGGGTTACTCTGTCAAACATGCACATCAGATAAGGTATACTCTATACAGTTCTCATGCATTCCGCCATAATTGATCCACAGTGCATTGGACATGTACTAGATTTTGTTCTGAATATTTAGTAGACCTTACAGTTAGATATGGCAAGAAAGTGTACAGTGCTCTAAAGCAACAGGAGTTGGATTTCTCATCCTACAAAAAAAAAACAAATTCACCATGTACATAGAGAAGGGAAGGGGCCATATAACACTAGTACGTTTTATCACTTGATGCACTTGTTAGAGTGATCTCAGGGATTTGGCCCAACGGCCAAATCCCAACCTTCCCCTTGACCACGCCATACGATCGGGCGCCCATTAATGGGTGGTGGGCCCCTGTCGCCGGCGCCATATAAATAGAGGTGGGGGTCGGGTGCACGTACCCCAAGGTTCACCGTGCCTCGCCGCACCCCACCTACAAACCCTAATCCGATCTAAAGAGGGTGGCGTTCCAGCGACGGGAAGACTCACCGGCAAGTAGATCACACCGCTCGGGACGCCGGCCGCCGCACACGCCGCTCTTCACCGACCGTCGCGCCCTAGCGCAGATCGTCACGACGCACCGCAATGGCCAACACTTCTTCTTCTACATCCGACGGTACGCCTACTCCATCTCCCTCTCTCTCTCGGTTTCTCTCATGAACACCCAAGAACCCCAAAGAATAGAATCAAACAATGGTATCGAGCCGGGTTCTCTTGGTAGATCCCCAAATCCCTCGGACCATAGATCGGGAAAAGAAACAAAAAAAGGGGATCGGGCTTACATCGCCGCCGTCTTTCTTGCTGACGGGTCGCGCCGGCCGCCGCCGCTTAGCGCCGCTTCGGGCCGCCGTTTTTGTGTGAGGACCGTTGCTGCCGCCGCGCTGCCGCCGACCGTAGTGGGGCGATGGAGCCGACCTCGCGCATGGCACGCTGCGCCGACGGCGCCGCCGCCGCCGGGAGCCGTGCCGCTCGGGGCATCTCTCGCGTCGCCGACTTCGCCCATCGCCCGAGTGCGCCACGGCTTGCTCGCCGGGATGCGCGCCGGCTTGCTCGCCCGGGACCTCCGTTTTTTTCGGATGAAAATGGCCTAGGGTTAGGGTTTTGGGGATTTTAATCCCAGCCGAACGTTTTTCGGCCGTCCGATTTGATCCGGTGGCCATCGTTTCTCGGGCGCGTGTTGGGCCGAAGGAGCATTTTTGGGCTGTGCGTGCGTGGGATTTGGCTGGGCCGCAATGAGTTTTTGGGCCAAAATGACCACTTGCACAGTATTCTTTGCTAAATGAATTTATTGATTTTCAGAAGCATATTTTGAGTAAACATGAATGAAATTTGAACCAAAATCTCTGTAAATTTTTGCACCAACGTGTTATTTTTACAGAGATTAAATGTATACAGTAACATTGCTTCTGAATAATGAATTATTTTAGAATAATTACAGTTTCCGCTGCAAAAGTTAATGATTGATTGATTTTCATTATTAAATTCGAACCAACGGGAGAATTTAATTTTGGAAAAACAGATGAAATTCTGATTAATTATGATATTGTTATTTTCGACCAACGTTGATAATAACATTATTATAATTTTAATTGAAGTTTTATGCATTATTTCTATTTACGCCCAGCGGTGATGTAGATTTAATGTATAAATAAAATTGTATGTCGTATTTTTGACCAACGTTAAAATAGGGCATATAATTTTGCTGTTAAAAGTATTATAATTTTAATTGATGATTTTATGCATTATTTCTATTTCTGCCCAACGGTGATGTAGATTTAATGCGTAAACGACTGTATGTTTTAATTTTAACCAACGTTGAAATCAAGACTTGCAGTTGTTGTTATTATTGTTGTTATAAATGTTCTCACTATATACAGAGGGACTTTGCTCCCATAAAGATGTCATATGATCTTGATCATAAAAAGTGGGTCATAGCCAACAAGAAATGTTTGGCTGTGATAAAGAACACGATTGAGCCTGCAATTGTGGGCTCAATCGCAGAGTGTGACATTGTCACAGAGTACCTTGATAAAATAAAGAGTCAGTTTACTGGCTCTTCAAAGACTTATGCTACACGGTGATTAAGCGACTTGTGATGAAAGGTACTCTGGTGGTGGCAGTGGCATAAGAGAGCACATACTAAGGATGAGTAACTTGGCATCCAAGCTTAAACCAATGGATTTGGCTCTCAAGGATGAGTTCCTTATTCATTTGTTTTTTGCTTCTTTGCCGAAAGAGTTTGACACTTTTGTTGTCAACTACAATATCTGACAGAAATGGGACTTAGAAAAGTGCATAGCTATGTGTGTGCAAGAGGAGGAAAGATTTAAATCCTCACATGGTGGTTCTATCAACTATGTGAAGGATAACAAGAAAAAGAACTTCAACAGTAACTTCTCCTCAAAGAACAAGGGAAAAGTCTTTGTTTTTTAGCCTCAACAGAATAATTTCACAGTGGAGAAAGATCAGTGTCTTCACTGCAAGAAGACGGGACACTACAAGAAAGATTGTCCCGATTTCTTGAAGATGATTATGTCAAAGAAAAGTGAGAACATTATTACGTTCATAAATGAATCCTCGTCTCTGAATGTAAGCAGGAAAGCGAAGAGAACTCTAGATGCGTCGTCGAAATTATGGCATCGTTTAGGCCATATTTCGAGGGGAGAATAGAAAGACTAGTTAAGAATGATATTCTTCCTCCATTAGAGTTCTCAGACTTAGAACAATGCAGAGAATGCATTAAAGGAAAATTTGTAAAGAAAATTAAGAAAGACGCTAAAAGAAGCACAGGAGTTCTGCAAATTGTTCACATAGACATTTGTGGTCCTTTTTCTGTGAAAAGTGTGGATGGATATGACTCGTTCATAACATTCACGGATGATTACTCCCGTTATGGATATATTTATCCAATCAAAGAAAGAAATGAAGCCTTGGATAAATTCAAGATATTTAAGGCTGAAGTTGAAAACCAACACGATTTAAAGATTAAGATAGTCCGATCTGATCGTGGTGGGGAGTACTACGATCGACATACCCCATATGGACAAGTTCACGGACCTTTGCAAGGTTTTACGGAAAATGGCATAGTAGCCCGATATTCTACAAGGCGAACCTCGGCAAAATGGAGTAGGCGAAAGACGCAACCGTACCACGATGGATATGGTGCGAAGCATGATGAGCTACTCACACCGCCGTTGAGTTTATGGATGGGCGTTGAAAACCGCCATTCATATCCTCAACAGAGTGCCTAGTAAGTCGGTGCCCAAAACACCGTACGAGATGTGGACAGGAAGAGTTCCCTCACTAAACCATTTACGTGTGTGGGGGAGTCCTGCTGAGGCTAAAGTATTTAACCCAAACCTTGGGAAACTTGATCCCAAAGCGATGAAGTTGCCATTTCATTGGCTACCCCGAAAGTCAAAGGTTTCGTTTCTCTTGTCGAACGGATATACAAAGTTTGTAGAAAGCGAGACACGCTGTCTTCTTAGAGGATGAAATGATGAGGGGAGCATGGTAGCTCGAAGATTGACCTTGAAGAGAAGCGGGCGTGTCGCCCACTCCGATGATTCAAGAGCCATTCTTCGCACTACTGCTGTCGCTACCGACGGTACAAGATACTGTGGTGCCAGCACCTGTTATTGTTCCTCCTGTGGCAACAATAAATGAGAATGAAGAACACATTCTTGAGGATCATATAGAACCAATTACCACAGATGAAGGGGAGCAACAATGACCTCAAAGCGAAGATGTACCAAATGTGGAGGCCCAGGAGGTCTCAAAGAGTAAGAAGATCACTATTTCGATGATTATCGAGTTTATCATACAGAGGAATTTCAAATGGAGGATGATCCCACCTCATTTGAAGAAGCCATGAGAAGCGAAAATTCCTCAAAATGGCTTGAGGCCATGGAAGAGGAAATGAGGTCCATGAAGGCTAATAAAGTGCGGGACTTGGAGATTATTCCTAAAGGAGCCAAAACAGTGAGGCGTAAATGGGTCTACAAGACAAAGCTTGACTCCCAAGGGAATGCGAGAAAGATACAAAGCGCGACTTGTGGCAAAAGGCTTTACGCAAAGAGAAGGGATTGATTACAATGAGACCTTTTCTCCAGTCTCATGTAAAGATTCCTTCAGAATCATAATGGCATTGGTTGCACATTATGATTTAGAGTTACATCAAATGGATGTAAAGACGACATTTCTTAATGGGGATTTGGAGGAAAATGTTTACATGGCACAACCGAAAGGTTTTGTTGTGGAAGGAAATGAAAGAATGGGATGCCGCCTAAAGAAATCGATTTATGGGTTAAAGCAAGCTTCAAGACAGTGGTACTTGAAGTTTGACAGTACAATAAGAAAATTTGGGTTTAAAGAGAATGTAGAGGACAAGCGTGTTTATGCAAAGTTTAAAGATGGGAAGTTTATCTTCCTAATCACGTATGTGGATGATATCCTACTAGCTAGTAGTGATGTCGATGCACTCTTGGAGACAAAAAGTTTTGTCCTCAAACTTTGATATGAAAGATCTTGGTGAAGCTTCGTTCGTTTTAGGGATCAAAATTCACCGGGATAGAAACAGAGGGGTATTGGGACTGTCACAAAAGGCATACATAGAGAGAATATTAAAGAAATTTGGTATGCATAAATGTAGTCCTTCACCTGCACCTATAGTCAAGGGGACAGATATGGGGATTTTCAATGCCCCAGAACCGATATGAGATCGATCAAATGAAAGCGGTTCCATATGCTTGTTGTCGGAAGCTTGCGGTATGCTCAAGTGTACGCATACGACTTAGCGTTTGTTACTGGGTTACTTGGCGATTCGAGCAATCACGGAATAGAACATTGGAAATTGATAAAGAAAGTCTTGCGTTATTTGCAAGGCACAAAAGGCCTCATGATGACATACAGAAAATCAGATACACTCCATATAGTGGGGTATACAGATTCTGATTTTGCGGGAGATGATAGAAAGTCTACATCCGGATATGTATTCACTCTCGCAGGAGGAGCTATATCGTGGAAAAGCTCAAAGCAAACCGTCACTACATCGTCCACAATGTATGCCGAGTTTGTAGCATGCTATGAGGCTACAGGCGGTGAAGCGGCTTAAGAAGTTCATACCGGTTTAAAAGTGGTTGACGACATCAATAGACCACTTAAGTTGTCTTGCGATAATGAACCCGATAACGTATGCTCACAACAATAAGTCAAGTGGTCTTGCCAAACACATTGACATAAAGTACTATGTTGTGAAAGATAAAGTTCGGGATCAAATTATAAGTCTTGAGCATATAAGTACAACAAAGATGTTAGCGGATCCGCTTACAAAAGGCTTACCACCCAACGTGTTCAGAGAACATGTAGCCGGCATGGGTTTAAGGGAAAGCCTATGATTCCTGGACTATAAAAGGCCCAAAAGTTTAAAGTAATTATTTCAGAACAAAGAGGTGTATTGTAGCTGTTAAATCTATCGGCGATTGACCGTGACGATGAGACATGTTCTATGCACTAATCTGTGATGGAATGAGTAAAGTCAAAAGTAACTAAAGATAAAGTATAGAGTGAGATCAAGGGGGAGAATGTTAGAGTGATCTCAGGGATTTGGCCCAACGGCCAAATCCCAACCTTCCCCTTGACCACGCATACGATCGGGCGTCCCACCCAATGGGTGGTGGGCCCTGTCGCCAGCGCCATATAAATAGAGGTGGGGGTCGGGGTGGCACGTACCCCAAGGTTCACCGTGCCTCCGCCGCACCCCACCTACAAACCCTAATCCGATCTAAAGAGGGTGGCGTTCCAGCGACGGGAAGACTCACCGGCAAGTAGATCACAGCCGCTCGGGAGACGCCGGCCGCACCGCGACACGCCGCTCTTCACCGACCGTCGCTGCCCTAGCGCAGATCGTCGCTGACGCACCGCAATGGCCAACACTTCTTCTTCTACATCCGACGGTACGCCTACTCCATCTCCCTCTCTCTCTCGGTTTCTCTCATGAACACCCAAGAACCCCAAAGAATAGAATCAAACAGCACTTTCTGTATTGAGCATTCCATGTCTCTTTCACAATCATATATGACCTATGTATTCATTCGCCCTATCATTCCTTAGGCTGAATCCAGATGCCTGCTGGGCTATCGATCTATGTGTTCTCTCTTCTTTTCCTTTTGCTGAAAAACAAAAGAGGCCTTCGTCTACCTCGTCCTACCTACGCCTCAGTACTCGCTCGTCTTTCTAGCACTAGCTAGGCTAATCATCCCAGCTGTTCTGCGATAGAAAGGAAAAGCAAAAGAATTCGCGATCAGTGATGAGTGATCTAGTCTTTTGCAGACAATCTTGTTATTTACAGAACGTAACTGCTTGCCTTCTTTAATCCCATTGAACATGCATTTCGCCCAACAAATTAAGTAGTAGTACGTAGAGCATTTCGCCCAGCTCGTTCACGGGACTTAATTAGAACTAATCAACCAACCTTTGTCCTTTCCTGTTGTACTTGCGTAGTGTCTTCTTCGACAAGCATTAAATAATTCATTAAAGAGTCACTTTAATACGTAATTAAAGCCTATAGATCACTGATATAATATTTTATACTATAACGTTCCCAAGTACCTCCTGGTCGAAGAATCACTATTTATTTACCCCATCAGCTGCTATTTGGAAGCTCTATGACCTGATATATGGGTCTCCCATGTATCGATGCCTTGTGCGGTTATGAAGCAGAACACGTGCGCTCCCACTCCCTCAACCGCTCTACGTTCAGTTCTGTATCTCTGACAACAATTGTCCTGTGGTTGTTTCCTGAGACTCCCTCACTGAGAATAACTGTTCGACGATTATTCTCAGGCTTCTTTTACCACCAACAATTGCATACACATGTGAACAAAAAGAATCGATAAGGTGACTGATCATGCAAACAACTGACGCCTTTTCAGTGCTATTTAAACCTTACCAAGGGAGGCAAAGAGAAAAACGAACGGAGAGAAAGGAGAACAACAACAGCAAGTTTATTCTACATTAGTGTAAGTAGCATTTTTCCTTATAATCGATCATCAACAGCAAGTGGTAATCAAATTATAGCAAGATCCCTACTTCCCTTATTCACCATTCTGTGAGGATTAGATTTTCCTACTATTCGTATTGTCGACAGTTGGCGCCGTCCATGGGAAAGAAGCACCGAGCCTCTCAAGGTTCTAATCGGCATCGCCCTCCTTCCCTGGTCTCAATGGCATCGCCTATGTGATCATGACAGGGACCTAGGATAAGAAAAATTGGTTCGACTTGGCAGACTACGCCGACCTCGACATAGACGTGTGCCTCGGCACCATGGAACATGATGCTTCCTCGTCACCCTCCTCCATCCTAGGGTCACTAGTCCTTACACCCAACGAGGTCAACCGGATGGAAGAAGACATGCCACGTTTGTCATCAACACCTCTCGGGGAGTCAGACGTTCCAACCTTATCGGAGTTCCCTGGCACCATGACAAGTCCAGCACACTCGATCGATAAACACGGCCCCAAAAACATGTTGCCACGATCTGAGGGTCAGAGTACTCTCAATTCGGTCATGGGCGACCACTATTCACCTACAACTCCTACGTGTTTTGGGAGCCGATCGACACTTCGTCATGGTGTCGATGAAGTTACACTCGGCAGAGAGCCGAGCGAAGCTGATAGCACTCCCGAAGACCATGGTGTCCAATCACACCCCTTCGTTGAAGCTCCTAATCGAAGCAATGGAATGTTCTTTTTTAGTTTTGATGGGAGTTACTCGGGAGATTCTTGATAGAAGTATGAGATTAACGCAATCGGTGATACTACTCGATATGTCATGCACCATACTCCACGACAGGCCCTCCCTCGATCCATCCCTGCCAATATGAACATGTCTAAATCATGGCTCCTTGTTGTGGCTCCAATTCCCAAGGTAGAATATTCAGTCAACTTTGTAACTAGTGGTTAACTATGTGCTCACTTTCTCTCCATCTTAGATGGCTGGCAAGTAAAGTTGATCAGATATACAGGAAAGGGGACAGTAGGCCTGGTGCTGATCGGGATGGCTTTTAGAAGGCTCTAGTGCAGAAGATCTATGCCTATGGAGTGTCTGACAGCTTGTAATGTTGAGAAAATCATGTCCAGAAAGCCTAACACCATAAATGTGTTCTTAGGGTTAACAGTGAAATATAGACTAGTAAATTCATAGAAAGAAACGATCGGTGTATTATGTCGTTAAGTACCCATGACTTCTCAATGTGTCTTGCCTTCAAGTTTTTTTCATATGCCTCTATAATTGGACTGTGAACTGTTAAGGCCTCAATCCATCAGCCAAGTCCGACGTGCAGAGGCCCTTTGATCATTCACGTATTAGCACATTTGGGGGAACAAATCCACCGGAATGAGGCAGTGTGCCAGTGTACATTCAACAGTGCCCAAAAGGCCACCAACCTCAGAGAAATAGGAGAATGCATGGGGTTATAGTGAATAGTGACACCTACTCTCTCTCTCTCTCTAGCCCCAAATCCCCAATAGACAGTGGTTGATGGGAAGGTGCCCTCTCATTTGGATTTTTGGGTGGGTTCCTTTAGCATGATGGCTTATGACTTATGATTTAAATATTTGAATTCTGACTGTTCGTAAGAGATAATATGCATAGAAAAATAGTCGTATGCGATTTTGGCCGGTACAGCTGAACTCAGTACATTTTTTACTACAATCTTCCTATTGACTCCGTCTTAAAAAAACGTACCATTTAAAAGCTAATTACTGTAGACAGTACGAGCATAAATCACGAATAAGCCAAAACGAACCCGCCCGGGAGATTCTGGCTTTTTTTGTAATGTAGTGGTTTTTTACACTATAATTGTTATTAGCCTTTTAGCTTAATTAAATTTAAAAAAAATTAAAAAGGTTCTATTATCATGAACAATGCAAAGAAATAAGAAAAAAATACAGAAAGGCCAAAAGCTAGAAAAGGACGAAATTAAGAAGCTAGAAGCCAGAAACCAGAAGCTAAAGCTCTAATAAGCGGAGCCTTAGACCAGGCGAATGTGATAGGGCCTACACATTGAAACATGTCCGGAGACAGGAGGAAAAGGAAGCAGAAGCAAGTGCCGAAAAATGATAGGGTGGCCCCGAGTAAATTCTCTCTGCATTGCGATCTCCCACCAGAGTTGCATTGAGATCTTGTTGTTATATCGCCCTACTCAATGTGGTTTCTGACTTTTTTTATACTATAGCGGCTAAAGATACATTGTAGTTGTTGTTAGCTTTTTACGAGTAATTAAATTTTTTAAAAAATAAAAGTGTTACATCATCACAGACAAGGCAAAGGAATAAGAAAAAAAAGCAAAGAAGCCCTAAAAAGCCAAAAAAAAGAAGCCAGGAGTTGAAACTGTTTGGAGTGGGGCCATAATCCTCTGGCCGTCTCCCCTAGATCTTGCTATTCCCAAAGAGATTGGAGTAGTCCACGCCTCTGCTCCAAAATAGTGAAACCTGTATGCTAAAAATGAATGTGAGAAAGCTCTAGGGTTTTATTATGATGAACCATTGTTATTTTAGAGAAGTGAAAATTTGAATTTTACAAATTTGTAGTTTTTCTGGACTAATTGCGGATCGATAGTCGATCGACCGAGGCGGAGGTCTAAGCGGCGAGGCGGCGGTCTGTCGGCCACCTCAATGGTCCGACCGGCCACCGATGGCGGTCGACCGGTTGGAGGCGATGGGTGATCGAAAGAGCTGTGTCAGTTCTATTGAAATGTGATTTTCAGGAATTTTGGTCATGGGTTTATTTGGTTTGATCTAGATCAGTGTATATGTGTTGCATGATACATATTTTAGCTAACATGAGTCAAGTTGTGAAGAACTTATGCCCGAAAAATAATTTTTTTATCTTTGGATGTGTAGGGAGGCTTGTAGTCAACCATTATCAACGGCGGGTATTAGGCCTACGCTCATGCTAGAGCTGAGACCTAGAATGATAAAGAATCCCGGGTGAGATAGCTGGGCTCAAGCATAACACAAGAAATACAGAAAATATTGAAGAGAAGGTTCGAGCGACGAGTTGTGTGGCTTGGTCGGTCCAAGTGAGGTGCAGTCTGGTAGAACTAGAATAGAAGAGATTTATTGACGCGTGACGAGCCAATGACGTACTTACACGTGGCAAGTATGACGATTGATTGCAAGAAAAGATGAAGATTATATCAAGGAAGAGTATTTTGGTATGTTGACTAAAATACCAAAAACTACATTGGATCAAATCCACGGTGCTTGAGTAGCGCTTGGAAAAATAGTTTAGGTTAAAGAGAAATTGAAAAGATCAAGTTGAATCAAAGACCAAGGACTTAACGGATTCGAACTTATATGCTTTGATAAGCGTGCGCAAATGTAGTGTGTGAGTAAAACCCGTGTTGTGTGGGGTTAACGGGTTTTCCCTATTTTTGCTAGGTGGATAGTATCCATTAGAGTTAGATGGGGTTGGTTGCCTTGTCTATTTAATGGGTTGGGATGAAGACTTGTTAATTATCCATCCAATTATCCTAGCTTAAATAGTTGAAGCCAAGTGTTTTAGGGGTAGGGTTTGAGCAAACCAATTATCCTTGACATTTAGTTGGTTTTGATGTTCTCTCTCCTCTTCTTGATCTTACTAGATGTCAAGGACGAGTAAGTGATGGATATATATTATGAAAATCAATCCACATCCATCTAACCATTTGGTTTGTCAAGTCCTTGAAGTTACCCGATTTTGCTTAGATTTGACCTTAATTTGAGTTTTTTATCCAAGTATTTTTTTGTCTCAAATCTTTAGGAGTTCTTGCTTTCTATGATATGTGAGGATACATTTAGAGCCATCTTGGCCATCCTCTACCCACGAGCAAGTTATATTCCTCGTTTTTAGTTTTGCCTGGTTTTGGTGTAATCTTGATTGTTCTTTAGAAATGTCTGAATTTTATCATGGATTCTTGTGATTCTTGGATGGAATAGGTTCCTAAGACTTTAAGTAATGTGTAACAAATTTCATATCATTTGGATTTAGATTTTTGGAGTTGCATCGGCTCAGGCTGGTTTTTCAGTTTTGGAACAGAAGAGGCCGGTCAGACCGCACCCCTTCCGGTCCAACCACCTGAGGCCGATCATATCGGCATGTTGCTAGCCCTGGCAGCTGTTTTGACCGTTTGAACCCTAAAGTTCTCGGGGTTTTGGTTTCTTGATTTGCTAGCTTTGGTGTTGGCTTTTTTATCTTGGTCTTTATAGCTATGTAGCTATTAGAGTGAATAATTGATAACTACTTAGGAGAAAATTTGAATACACTATTTACCCTCTCTATTACAGTACCAGTCCTATATAAACAATAAAAAGAAAAAACTGTAAAAAGATGGGATGAAAAGAAAGAAAAAAAGGAAAAGTGAAAGAAGAGAGGTTGTCATTGGTGTATGAGCATGTCATGTGGGCTTCATGGTGATAACTTTTCTTATCCCCCTCCCCAAAAAAAGCCCCAATTTGATTCCTTTTTTCATACTCATGCCCCAACTAGTTGATGAACATTTCAGTACGGTTGTCAACAAAATATATAAGCTGATGTTGAATATGCAATAGTCTCGTAGTTTGCGGCACATTATCATAGGAGAAATGACTCGCAATGTAAGAAAACCCCAAGCACGCACGGCACAGGAGCATAGCAGCAAGCAAGAAAAGTTTCGGGCCACCGCAGCGCGTCGCCCTTGTCCGATCCGCGTATGGAGATCGGTCAAGCCCGTACGTGGTAAGACTGCAATCAAAGACGGGCGTCGTCAGTGCCAGCCACGAAACCAAGCCTGCGCGGCGAGCAACTCCGCATCGCCAGGCGCCACCCACCCCTTCCAAGAGGAAACAAACAAAACAAGCAAGGGGAAGAGCGAGAGAGAGAGAGAGAGGAAGGGGTCCCCAGCCTGCCTGTCCCCTGCATTCCGCATCACAATCCCCACGCTTGAGGAGGAGATAGAGATCATCCTTGTATGCTTCCCCCTTTCTTTTCCCCACAAGAAAACAAGCGGACTGCTACATGAAGCCCAGAAAAAGAAAGCCGATCGAGAGCGAGTGCAGACAGACAAAACACAAGATTCTCACCCGAGACCGGCTCGGCTCTCCTTGCCTCCCATCAAAACCCGCCGAAAACCCACGCATTCTCCACTCTCTTTTCCGTGTCAAAAAATCATTTCCCCGTCCCCGCTCCAGAGCCCGTCGATACCATCACGGCGCGGGGAGCTCGGGTTATAAAACCGGACTAGCCCGACCTGATCGTTTGTGAGGAATTGACTGAGATGGGCTGCAACGGGTCGAAGCTGGAGGAGCAGGAGGCCGTGGCGCTGTGCCGCGGCCGCGCCGACCTGCTCGGGGACGCCGTGCGGCACCGCTACGCGCTCGCGGACGCGCACGCCGCGCTGGCCGACTCCTTCGCGTCCCTCTCCTCGTCGCTCCACCTCCTCCTCGTGCCCGCCTCCGCCCCGCCGCGGCTAGCGCTCCCCTCCGCGGGCAAGGACGTCAACCCGCCGCCTCCGCACTCCTCTTCGCACATCAACTTCGCGCCGTCCTCCGGATCCGAGCTCGGCTCCGTCTCCTCCTCGCCTCCCCACCGCGCCGTCGGCCACCACGAGCAGCTCCACGATGCACACGCGCTCCCGTTCCCGCATTATGGGTACGGGTACGGCTACGCGCCCGAGCCGCCGTTCGGGTACCCGCCGGGGTCGCGGCAGCTCTATTTCGCGCGGACCCGCCCGCCCCCGGCCTCCGTCGCCGTCGAGCAGCTCGCGGCCGCACCGGAGCGCGTCTACTTCGGCTCCTTCGAACCGGCGGGTGGGTACCCGCAATACTACTCGTACGGCGGCGAGCCTGCGGCGGCAGGTAAGGCGGCTGCGCCGCCGCCGTCGCCGCCGAGGGCGAGCTCGTGGGACTTCTTCAATGTGTTCGACAATTATGAGGTGTACGACAACTACTGCTATGATGCTGGCGGCGCCGGGCCCACGGTGGCGGCGGCGTACACGCCGAGCCGGATCTCACGGGAGGTGTGGGAGGAGGAGGGCATCCCGGAGCTTGAGGAGGAAGACGTCGTCGCCAAGGAGGTGTTCAGCGAGTACTCCACTCCCGGGAGTGCCATTGCCCGCAGCCGACGAAGCTCGGTCGGCGGCGTGAGCAATAGCATTGCCGAAGTCGATGAAGAGGAGAATTCTATTGTCGATAAGGAAGTGGTCGGCGGGGGCAGCATGGCGCGACAACAACCGCCAGCGCAACGTAATGTCGCTGCGTCTGTGGCGACTCCCCGGGGGACCGCTCAGAATGGAGACGTTGCCGGAGAAATCAAGGCGCAGTTTGTTCGAGCGGCAGACGCGGTCAGGGCCCTCGCGCCGATTCTTGAGGTCGGGAGGCTGAGGTACCATCCCCGGAGCGCGGTGTACCATGGTGAGCTATTTGTTTTTTCAAGAACCTGCACATCTTCCAAATAGCTTTTGCCTGATCGTTGGTGTCATTGATTGATTTATATTTGGAAATAGTTTCGTGTCGGATGGTGTCAGCGATTGCCTTGCCGCATTCGGGGTATGGATGGGAAAAGTTCTTGGACGCTGGAGGGGAGAAGGTGGTGGGAGCGAGGAGCTTGTCTTTGACCCTGCTGAAGGTCTATGTCTGGGAGAAGAAGTTGTATGACGAGGTCAAGGTATGTGTTTTACAGTTGAAGTACTTGCCTTGTTACCATTGAAGTAATACCGGATTTTAGTCTATGATGTCGTGATATGTTGGAATATGCCATCAAGTTAAATGAGATGACCCATGAAATTGGTATTCAAAGTGATGTAGGTCAGGATGCAAATTTGTTGCTCGTGAGTCATCCCATTTGAAACCACTGTGTACAGGTCTGAACCGAGAGAGCAATGTGATTCTTTACATTACGACAATTGCGCAATGACAACATCCTTAGGCTGGCACCAATAAGCGTTTATGTGCAAAGATCAAAGGCTGATCCTAGCATGGCAATGCAGAAAGATAAAATGCTGACATCTCAATGGAGTGTTCATGCATGCCCGCCTCCTCCCAACCCACCCACTGCCAAACACACACATACAACCCCAACCGTGTTAGTTATTTTAGCACTGTTGCACTTACCTTGTACCAGGTGTGCTGCTTTATTAAGAAAAAGGTTCATTTAGAATAAGTAGAAATTTGGAAATAATTGTGTGTTATCCCATAGGACTCTCACCCTTTATTTATAGTGCCAAGGTTACAACCGAATCCTAACATGGACCATAATTAGACTATGGACCCGAACTTTTATTAGTCCCTAATACCCCTACTGGACCTTAATGCTAACTCACACCAATACTCCCCCTCAAGATGGGCATGAGATACACTTATGGCCATCTTGTTACATAATGCATACCTCACTAGAATCCAATACTTTACTAAACCTATCACCAACATCATGGCAAATACCACCACCAAGACGCCCACCTCTCTCCCAAAGCTGCCTCCAACGTCATGATAGACACTACCTTTAAGATTGTCGTCCTTGCTGGTCACTGTATCAGACGCAACCTCCGAGTGCCATCACCTACACCACCATATCATCACCTTGATCACCTCCAACCCAGCCCCAAGTAACATCAAGTCCTCCATCTTCTCCTACATACTCTTAGTCTTGGTCTTCTCTATCACGCTCTCACATGCCTCATGCCTTAGCCTCCACCGTCTCCATCTCGAGCCCTGGCCACCCTGGCCTCCACAACACGCCCCCGACCACCTCGGCCAATCTCTCTTAACACAACCCGATCACCTTGACCTCCACCTTCTACCACTGAGCTAACATCGAGCTTACCTCACCTCCTCCACCAAAACACCATCAGCATGACCACCAAAGCCACCGCTTGAATAGTCTTCTCCCTTGTTTCATGGCCTCTCTACACCTTATCCTAGACCTCCATCACCATCGTAATACCTTCGAGCACAACCTTGATTACCATCATCACCTAAGCCTCTCATCGCCATAACTAGCACTTCCTATTGCCAATTTCTTCTCAACTGTCACCTCCATAGCAACAACACGACACCCACGCACCTTTTTTCCTTCCTCTGACCTGCTCTTTGTTGTCCACACAAACACCAGTAGGAAGTGCCTTTAATACTAACTGTCACTAACAGAATATTACTGTAGAAAGTCCTTTCCAGGGATCTAACAGCCAGATTAGGAAGATTTATGTTATGGTTACGTGCCAAACAGTGGATAATAGGGTTACAAGAAGGCCGCATTGCGATACCCGAAGCCTAAAACTCACAGTAGAAGTGTAGATTGCATATACAACACTTGGTTATTACTTAACCTTTTCTTACAAAAGTGCTCTCTCCCTCCATGGTGCTCCAGGGGCTATATTTATAGCCATGTAAGAGGTTGTTTACACAAATACCCCTTTGGGGTCTTTAATAGTCAGTGTTCACCAAGGCGCTAGGCGTTAGTTGGGCGGCAAACCGGCGCTAGGCGAGAGGGTGCGGGCTAGGCAGGAAAAATCGGCTAGGCGAGAGGGTGCGGGCTAGGCAGCCGCTTTGGGGAACACCACTTATAGTGAAGGCAAGCATGTTTTTTCCTTGGCATAGGCATATTGGGCCTACCACGTAATTACACACATAATGGGCATTTGCTCTAGTGGGCCGATTGGGCTTAGATAGGGGTCACTCCCCCAACAATTGCTTCTTACTAGTTGTCTTTTAAGTAATTGCATCTGCTATATAATGGTATCACATGTATATGGTATGAACACTTTTGAGTTGGTGGGTATGTCTTCTGGTGATTTTATATAGTGGTCACTCTGGATCGAGATTCCAAATACCGTGATAACCCACGAGAATCGGTTTACCTAGGTCTTGGCCGATAGAATAAAAACCACCGCTTTTTATTTAATTCAAATTTAAACTTTTGAATGTAAAAATTAGTTTCTCTAATGATATTTGCATTGTTTAACACTAATAAATTGTATTAGGAAGATGGATGCACTTTCCGTGCTTGACTTTATACTTTTTTCCATGAATGTATTAGGAATTTTCAAATTTTGAATGTAAAAATTAGTTTCCCTAATGATGTTTATATTGTTTAACACTAATAGAATGTATTAGGAAGATCCATGCATTTCCCGTGCTTCACTTCATACTTTTAGTGGTTTTTCTCCGGTTTTTTGGGTGGTTACCGGCCGGTTTTTCCGGTTACCGATTTCAAATTCAAATTTTGACGCGTGAAATTCGACCGGTTTTTTTCCGGTAACCGGTACCGGCCCTCCGACGGGATTTACCCCGGTAGCGGTTTTTGGAACCTTGCTACAGATGCCTTTTTATTAGGTTCCCTTGATGCATAACTGGACGATATTTTAATGTCTATATTGTTAGCTATTTAGTAAATAAATAATCTTTTGAGCTGAAAATATCTATTTATCACTAGTTTCAATAATGCAGGATGTGCTTTTTTTTTACATCAAGGAGATTATGTTCCTTGCATGCGCTCACACTAGGTACTTTCTATGCCAAATTTGATTTTTTTTGAAATGCTGTTTTCCTGTCCAGGATGAAGAGAAAATGCGCCTGCTGCTTGCCAAGAACTCCAAGCGGCTGAAGTTCTTTGATCAAAAGGGTGTTGAAGCTCACAAGATCGATGCAACCCGAAATTTGGTCAGGAAGTTGTCGACAAAAATAAGAATAGCTGTGCGAGTTATTGCTAAGATCTCAGAAAAGATAAACAGAGTAAGGGACGAGGAGTTATGGCCACAAATTAATGCCTTAATCCAAGGGTATGTTCTGTTATTTCGCCCTGACATATTTAGGCAGTCTCTGTCGTTACACCGTTGCTTCAATTACATTGGTTTTCTGCGTGTAGTATGTACAATAACGGCGATGTTCTTTTAGAAAGTAACAGCCTTAGTTCTGTAGGTAATTAAGTTTCAATGTACTGCGTTGAAACTGAATTGTGTGGAAATTGGCACATGTAAGTCAGTTATGCAGAAGCAACCCCATCAATCCTGCATTTACATCTAGGATTGTTCAATGATTTTGGTTCTTCTACACTGTACATATATTTGACAATAACTTACATCCTGAAATAATCAAGATCCCTATATGCTTTTACCATAAGTAGAACTTCCTGAACACTCAATTTGTTTTCAACATAATCTTGACACTCAATTTATTTTCAACATAATCTTGCATTTCCTATTCCCGTGAAAGCTAGCTTGCATCAAAAGACTGACAGCCCTCTTTGTAGGTTTGTGAAAATGTGGCAAGATAAGCTGACCTGCTACCAGATACAGTGTCAAGCGATATCAGAGGCAAGAAACTTGGATTCAATTGTTTATGGTGAAAGCAGTCGAGATTTGGCAATGGAGCTTGAACTAGAGTTGATTAAATGGATTGTCAATTTTTCCTCTTGGATGAATGCGCAGAGGAGCTTCGTTAAGGCACTGAATGGATGGCTAGCACTTTGTCTTAACTATCAGCAGGAGGAGACATCTAATGGACTTCCTCCTTATTCTCCTGGAAGAGTGGGTGCTCCCCTTGTGTTTGTCATCTGCAACAGCTGGTCTCAAGCTATGGATAGGATTTCTGAGAAGGAAGTGGTTACCGCTATGCAAGCTCTTGTGTCCAGTGTACGGAACCTGTGGGAGCAAAAAAATGTTGAACAAAGCGAACAAATCATTGCAATCCAGGAGAGAGAGAAATGGAACAAGATATTGGAAAGGAAGACCCTAGAGATTAACAAGGAGGCAGATACACTAAACAGGAAGCTAGCTCTAGTACCAGGCAGGCAAAGCCTGCTTCCAACGGCACAAACATACCAGGCCCATTTTCTTGAAGCAAACAGTTTGCAGACAAGTTTGAGGCGCGTTCTGCAAGCCCTAGAGAGCTTCGCTTCCAGTTCCCTGCAAGCTCTCGAGGAGACTCTCAGACATGCTGAAGAGGAAAGGTTATCCAGAGAGAATGCCAAGGTTTCATAGCCTGACGTTGCATCTGACACTACAGCGACGACAGCTTGTAAAACACGAGGATCTCCTCAGCGGGTGGCATCGATGCGGAGTGTGTTAAGCGAATGCTGCTCACAGAACAGATTTTGGTGGAGAAATTCTGAGTTTTGCTAACTGACCGAGGTTTGTCAATGTAGTTCAGGCAAATGTCTCGTCTTGGTCCGTTGGAGTAGATATGGTTAGGCACATATAGTTTTAAGTGCTCGTTTTGGTGGTACGGGTATGCACCATGCGGTGCATTGAATTTCTATGTTTTTTTTTCTCCTTCTCTTTTTGATTCCATATGGCCGAATGCTTGAATGTGCGATAGTGGAAATATATGTTCGTGGGTCTTATTGCTGAGCACATACTACTGAGCTGAGTGCGAATTAAGCCACCTGGAAGTTAATTCGATTCCATTCTGCAGATACTACGCTCCTCCAAGCGGACGGAAACGCGATCGTTATCGAAACATTATCCTTCAGACCAACCCATCTCGTACGATCTGTTCCTAACATCCCCAGCAAATGCAGGAGAGTAAAGATAGTGGGTAGGCTCCGGCCGGGTAGCGCCGTAGTGGCAGCGCGGCTTGCAGTAGTGTGCAGTGGCAGGTTACGCTGGCCCAGACGGCACGGCAGCGCGAGGCGGAAACGGGCACGGTTTGGAGCGGGGGCGTGATCGGGATGTGCGGTGCCGAGGAACGGCCACGCAGGCGCATCACGCGCGCGGAGGGAGCGGCCGAGGGGATGGCTTCTGGCGACGTTGGATTGGTTAAGCTTGGGTAGTTTGGGTTTGGTTAGTCTGGTACTCCGGTTCGGGGCTTGGGATTTGGGCCATTGCGGCGTAGGATTGATTGTAGAGGAATATATCCAAAACCGTGTTGATTGTAGAGGAATATATCCAGCGAGTTTAGTTTGAGTTTTTTCTAGGTAAGAGAGATAGAGCAACCACAGAATAATACAATAGAATAATAGATTGAACATAAGAGATGAGAGGGGAACTCCTTTCTTTATTGCTTTCTTTTTCACAAGTACAAGTATAATGATTATGATCTCTTATTTATAGAATAAGTGGTAAGGTGCCCACTATAGGCCAAGTCATTAGGCTTAGTCCCAGGTTTCTCAACACTCTTTATTGGACACTCATCTGACACGTTTATACCTCATCAAAACTCTATAAAAAACCCAGTAGAAAAAATTTGGAGAAAGAGTATATGATACATGTTATGTTGCATGAATTGTCTCATTAAAAACCTTGCCTGAGAAACTTCAGAAAACTTGTTAAGGAAAAATGAGTACAATTCACCTAATTTCATTTAATCTACATGATTTATTCTTTAGGTACTCGATCTTCGTGATCAAGTTTTAATAGTGAGCTCGAGAAGAATCTCCTCTAAATTATGCACTTCTCTAAATCTCATCATTCCAATTCTACGTATACACCTTTCAAAGTTAGATACTAGAAGTGATTTAGTGAATAAATCTACAAGATTTTTGCATTACTTAGTATGTAGTAACTTAATTTCGTCCATCTTTTGCAATTCATGAGCATAAAATAACTTGGAGTCAATATGCTTTGTGATATGACTATTCACGTAACTCGTCTGTACTTGTGCAACACAACCTGCATTATCTTCATAAATAATTATGGGAGCTTGCACAATGTTCAATCCATATAATTGCTGGATGTGGTGAATCATCTGTCGAAGCCAAGCACATTCTCATGCGGCTTCATACAGTGCTATGATTTCCGAGTGATTCATCGAAGTCGACACAAGACTTTGCTAGACGATTTTCATGAAATTTCAGTTTCACCACACAGAAATACATAACATGTTTGTGACCTGACTGTATGCGGATCTAATAGGTACTTGGTATCTGCATAACCAGTCATATTTATGTCTTGGTTCTTTCTGTAAAATAGTCCGAGATCTTTGCTTCCTTGGAGATCATCGTATAAATACATATGGACAATCCTCATTGTTTGTGTAGCCTTTCTTGCATAGAAAGTCGCTTAAACGATTATATCACATCCTGCTTGATTTCTTAAGTCTGTATAGTGATTTTCTGAGTTTAACACTGTACATATTTCTATTTGCTCTATCTTGATTCGGGACAGTGATACCTTCAGGTACTTTTATATAAATATCCGAATTCAAATTTTCATAAAGGTATGCAGTTATCACATCCATCAATTTTATTTCTAAATTCAGGTTTACTGCCATCGAGATTAAATATCTAAAAGTAATATCACCCATGACCGGGGAATAGTTTCTTCATAATCAACTCCTAGACGTAGAGTGAAACATTATACAACAAGCCTTACTTTGTATCTACAATTTTATTTTTCTCATTTTTCTTTCAAACAAATACCCACTTATACCCTACATGTGCACATAGGGAGGCGTGCGGTTTACAGGCCCAAACACTTATCTTTTGTTCGGAGATAATAATTCAGTTTCTATTGCTTTTTTCAATCCTCTCAATCTGATCTTTTCTTACATTCAACGAGCGATGCAGGCTTTGAATCAAGATCGATGATTGTGGTAATTTTCTTTACAAAATAAATATCAATATTGGCTATTGTCCTATTCATGGATTCTCTCATATGCACATAGTTTATAGCTATTTTATCATGGGTTGATTCTTCTAATGTTTCTACTTACTCACCGCTCCTTCCGATTGTGGGGGTAAGTCCCTTTAGTTTTTCAGTTCCGGTGTGTGCGCACACATCTATGTTGATTTGTCCCTCCGTGGGAATGTTCAAATCCAGTATGTCTTTCCTTGAAGGTACCATACCGGTGCTAGGTCTCAACTGGCTTTCCTGTTGGTTTAGGGAAACTTTGGTGATTGGCTGTATCAAGTTCTTCTTATTCTTTTTCACCAGGCGTCCCCGGTTACTTGGGATTCGAGGGCCGAAGTTTTCATTCTATTATTCTAAGGCCTCTGAATGCGATTAGGGATACCTTCAATTTTTTTCAGTATTTCAACCATCTCCGATACATTGCGATAGGCACATATGACATGGCCACGCTCTTTAAATCACTAAAGTGATCAGGCAATTGATTTGCTAGTGCCTGCAAATCAATGATCTTCTAAACTTCTCTATTTGCTTCACTAGTGCACAGGTTATGCACATGATTCTTGTGGCTTGCTATATAATTTTTCACATTTTCATCAAGTGATTGATTTTCTCCCTCTAATGTCGGGAAACTATCTTCATCAAATATACTATCATCGAAATATGTTGTATGTAAATCTCTTGTCATGGGTCCAAATACCTGATTATGGATGCTGGCTCATAACCAACATATATCCTAAACTTTCGGAGAGGGCCCATTGTAGTACGTTGTGGTAGAGGTATAAGTACATAAACTTTGCAACCAATCCCACGAATATGAGAAATTTTCAATGCAGACTCTTGCGCTAGTTGCATAGGTGATGGATGATATATGCCGATGGTCAAAAGTTAATAAGAGTTGCTGCATGGAGGACTGCGTGTCCCCGACATGTAGTTGGTAAATTACAATTATGCAAAAAGCGGTTGGACAAGGAATTTAATTCTCTTAATTAGTGCCTCTGCTAGTCCATTCTAGGTGTGGATATGAGGTATGTAATGCTCAACTTTAATTTTCATTGCCATGAAATAATCATTAAATGTATTTGAAGTAAATTCTCCGACGTTGTCTCTGATGGAATTTATATGATGATCAGGGAAATTATTTTTAATTTGAATTATATGTGAGATCAGCTTTGCAAAAGTATGATTTCTTGTAGATAATAAACATACGTGCGACTATTTTGAGGAAGCATCGATGACCACCATAAAATATTTAAATAGCCTTGACAATAGTTTTATAGGACCGTAATATCTCCTTGAATACGTTCCAGAAATGCAGGGACTCCATCCTTCACTTTCAGAGCAGAAACCCTAGTAATTAAATTTTTCAATGGCACATGCGGAGCACACAAAATCTTATTGATTCAAAAAATTCTTTACATCAATATTATGTCCCTGTGAATTGTTAATTATGTTTCTCATCATCCTAAGACCTGGGTGGCCTAATCTATCACGCTAGAGATAGAAGAGTTCAGAGTTCCTAAATATTGTTTTCAAGGTAGTATAGGCTGCAGGTACCTTAATATTAGTGTAGTTTAGTCCAGTCTCAAATGAAAGAAGTCTTTCTAATACCCTTTTTCTACTTGCTTCACGTTTTGTAATGAGCAGGTATTCCTTACCATACTCTTCTTCAGTTTTAACGTGGAAACTGTTTGCGCAAATATCCTTGAAACTTAAGAGAGTTCTAGTCGATTCTGCGTACAATAAGACTTCTTGAATGACCAAAGTTGTGCCTATTAGGAGTATAATTGTGGCTCTTGCTGAGTCTATTATACAAACATCACTACCGGCTATTGTTGTAAGGCTACCAGCATTCTTGCTAATCGACTGAAAGAATTTTGTCTTTCTCAAGATGGTATTTGTTGTGCTGCTGTCAGCTAAGCACTCTTCCTCCATAGGACGCCACACACGTTCTTCGATTCACCAAAATGATTCGTGCTGATAACGTGTTGAGGAACCATCGCTGGTGAGTCCAGTCTGAGCGATTCCTCCTAGGAAAAAGAGATAGATCAATCACAGAATAATACAATAGAATAATAGATTGAATACAAGAGATGAGAGGGAAACTTTTTTTCTTTATTGCTTTCTTCTTTTATAAATATAAATACAATATTTAAAACTTTTTATTTATAGACTAAATTATAAGATATCCATTGTGGACCGACACGTTACACCCATACCAGGTTTCCCAGCAGAATCCAGGCACGACGGACTGACGAGAAGCGCCATTTCTGCGGTCCTCGCTCCACGTTGGGCCTTCATATGCTGGAGCCCAGGGCCAAATCAGAAAACGGCTTGTTAACTGCTCCTGAACTGATCCGATACCGTACGGGCTTCGTTTCGAGCACGTCGTATGGACCGGCCCAGTCAAGGATGGAAGACATCGAGCCGTTAGCCGGGCCATCAACGACGCAACTGCTGCTCCGTTAGCCGAAAGGACACATCACATTATTTCAATTTACCAGAAAGATGTTGCACCGATTACTCCGATTGGTGGTCATCTGATCAGGCGGGTGGCCGAGCTGATCGATCCTGTTAGTGGTACTTGGGATGAGGAGCTGGTACAGCAAACGTTCTGGGAAGAAGATGCAGGTGTTAAGAAACCTAAAAAATAAAGTGTTGATAAATACCAGGATTATTTTTAGTGGAATTAGACTATAAATAGAGAGGTGATTATACTATGTAAACAGATCTGAATTAACAGAGACTACGCTATGGTGTTCTCTCTTAATTGGTGTCTCCTATGGTTGATCTATTGTGTTATTGGTGATTGTTTGCGTGGATCGCGTTGCCGTTCATCTATTCTATATCGATTTCACAACACTTTATCAATACGAATCGCTCTACGAGGTACATGGTATGCAAATTACGAACCAATTTATTGCGTATTGCTATTCTTATTTCAATCTAGTTTGATTCTTTATTCTGTAGCAATGCCATGATTAGATCAATCTTGTTTTAATTGCTCCTAGCAGTAGATTGATCTACAATTTGTGTTTTAGATCTAAAATCCAGTAGATTGATAATCTAGTTTCTAGATCGGTGTTACTAGATGGGTTAGAAATCGTAATCTCGTATAGTTTTGGCTCTGTAATCATGGCAAAGAAAAATTCGCCTTGAGGCTCTACCGTAGCCGCTAGCGCGCACGGTCCCGACGGCCGTCTTGGTTGGCCCTAAGTCACCAGTCGCACGGAATCGCGCCGCCGCTCGAAGTGCCAACATCACACGTCACCCACCGACGCCGACCGCTCGAAGCAGGCCGCCGTCCCACATCGGATGCCATTGATGCTCGGCTTCTCCAATCGGTGCGCCAAAATTGCCGCTGTCAGCCGCCTGCACACCGTCGAGCCCGAAACCGATGAACACGCGGTTGGCTACCGCACCAAAAACCGAGATCGGCCCGCTGTTGCCCCTCTCGGCCGACCTTCACCTCAGAGTACCGCGCCGTCTCCAGATCTGAGGCCACCGGTCGGATCCACCGATGCCGTCTCAAAGCGCGGCAGGCATAAAGCCATGGTGCATGCTCGGTCTTTAGCTATCAGTGTTCGAGGACTCTGACCTGTCACCCTTCTCCAGCTTGAAGCCGCAGCTTGCGCCTACTCGGTGGCCGCTAGCGCCGCCAGTCGCTGCCGCGAACTACCCGACTAGCCTCCGCCCACACCGCCGCCGCCGGTGTCCGCGACCTCACGCCCACCGATACCACCGCTCCCTGGCCGAAGGCGCTCGATGCCCAATCGCACATGAAGTGCCCACCGCCGCCATCGTACTTTGCAGTCGCCGCCATTAGAAGACACGAGTTAGGGTTAGAAACCCTAGCCCCGTGGCAGTGATAGGCCACATGACCGATTGGGCCACCGGGCTGAAACCAGGCCGAAATTGGCCCAAAAGGAATAAGAGAGAAAAAAAATTTGGCCGGTGGGATTTTTGTAGATTAGCCCTTATAGTTTCGATAAATTAAGTTTTTTCGCTGAGAATATGAATATGACTATAAATTTGACCCTGAAGTTTATCACATTTGCAATTAAGTCTAGTAGACCGATTTTCTCCCTAGAAAATTTATTTCCTAGATTATTTAAGCTTCATGATAATCTAGTTAGCTTGTGGTATTATTGTTTTATATTTCTGGAATTATTTTATTCGGCATATTATTTCTGCTTATTTAGTAATTCTGAAAATTGCTTATTAATTAGCAAAAATTGTTAAAGTTACTAGAAAATCCAGAAAAATCCTAAATAATGTCTACTGAATAGATAAAATCCACACTTACTGAGTTTAGCAATATTCATGCTATTTACCTATAGTAAATTTAGAATTATGCATGAATGATGTAGGAAATGTCTGACATCGCTGAGAAGGAGTTTGCCTAGCTCGCCCTGGACGGTAGCAACTAGCTCACATGGGCCATGGATGCTAAGATCAACTTGATGGCTAGATCACTCGGCATCGCCATAGCCCAACCTGCAGCTGGGGCTCCTGCCATTCCTAATGCTGCCAAATGTGCAACACTACACTTCTTGAGACACGACATCCACCCAGACTTAAAGTTCGAGTACCTACTAGAAGAGGACTCGCTGGCACTATGGAACTCCCTGGAGGAGAGGTATGACCAGCAGAGATCCATCATGCTGCCTGAAGCACAACGTGAGTGGACCAATATCAGGTTTTAGGATTTCAAGAAGGTGTCTGCATACAACTCTGTCATTCATAAGCTTGTTGCCAAGTTCAGGTTCTGTAACCAGAAGATCGCAGATGCTGAGACGATAGACAAGAATTTGAGCACCTTCCACCCTACTCACAGGACACTCCGGCAACAGTATCGTTAGGCCAAGTACAAGAAGTACTCGAAGCTGATTACCACTCTTCTCAAGGCAGAGAAGAATGATGAGTTACTGATGAGGAACTATCATATTTGTCCCACTGGGTCACAACCACTGCCATAAGCTTATGCTAATTCCCAAAGGACCAGTGGTAGACAGGGTCATGGAAAGGGACCTGTGCAGAGGTGTGGATAGTGGAAGAAACTAAATGTACAGAAGGGAAATAGCAAGCCACGCTGGATGGGGCAAGGGAGAGGCAAGCAAGAAGCCAGACTTGGGTAGCAAGTCTTACATACCAGCAGTAAATGCTCCAGAGAGAGTGGAAGTACCCCAAAAGGATACTCGAACCACTCCAACCCCCCATGTGAAGAGGGGGAGAGCACCAGAGAATGAGGCCTCAATTCCGCGGAGACGTCCGCAGAACAAGAAACTAGATGAAAATAATACACCTCTCGAGTCAGTAGAAGAGACTCAACCTGACGTTAAGAAAATACCTAAAGAGAATGATCCTAAAGATTGTAACCCCAGTACTATTGCACGCGCACAGTCTAGTACTAGGATTTTGGAACAACCAGACTCCGTCGTTGTGGGAAATCACGAGGAGCTGGATGAAATAAATGAAGGACTATCCGCTAATTTTGTTAAGTCAGGAGAACTATATAAGAGAAAGTCTACAGTTGTCGACATCTATTTCACCTCGAAAATTGCTAGAAACCTTGAACTAGATCCAGAACCAAAGTCCTTAGCTGAATGCCAGAAGCGTTCAAATTGGGGTAAGTGGAAGGAAGCAATTGAGACAGAATTACTATCGCTAAATAAAAGAAAAGTGTTTGGCCCGATAGCCCGAACACCGCCCAAAGTATTCCCTGTAGGATGCAAATGGGTTTTCGTTTGGAAGAGAAATGAAAATAATGAGGTGGTGAGATACAAAGTGAGACTTGTAGCACAAGGGTTCACGCAAAGACCCGTCATTGATTATGATGAAACTTATTCTCCTATCGTGAGTGGGATAACGTTCCAATATTTAATATCAATCGCAGCATGTATGAATTTAAGTATACAGTTAATGGATGTAGTGACCGTAAATTCAGCTAATGGATGTAGTGACCGCATATCTATATGGGTCATTGGATTCGGATATTTATATGAAAATCCCAAAAGGAGTAAAGATTCCGGATCAAAATAAACTGAATAAAAATATATACAACATCAAGTTGGAAAGGTCGTTGTACGGATTAAAACAGTCTGAAAGAATGTGGTACAATCGGCTTAGTGAATTCCTCCTGAAGAAAGGATACACTAATAGTGAAGACTATCCCTATGTGTTCATAAAAAAATCCAAAATGGATTATGTATTATTTCAGTATATGTCGATGATCTAAATATCATCGAAACGACAAAGGACATAAAGAAAGCAAGTTCCTATCTTGTTAAAGAGTTTGAAATGAAGGATTTAGGCCGAACAAAATTTTGTTTAGGCTTGCAGCTGGAGAACCTCCATGGAGGAATTTTAGTACACCAATCCTCTTATACTAAGAAGGTTTTAGATAAATTTAACATGGATAAGTCATATCCAGTGAAAACCCCAATAGTGGTTTGATCCTTAGAAGCGGATAAAGACCCTTTTAGACTTCCCTGCTAGCTACATATTTATCTCATATTTCAAAATGGAAAGAAGGACATATAGTATGAGATTCATGTTGGAAGAATTACCTACAAAACCATTAATCAGGGAAGAAGAATCAGAAAGGAAATGGCCCAACTGTAATGATCAATTACTCCATAGAAGTTGTAAGGAAAAAAGTGCTTACCAATATATATTTAACCTATGTTATGAAAAATGACTATACGAGATATGAAACAATGAAGAATAATTAGAACTATGAGACAAAATTTCACGTGGAAAATCCTCGAGGGAAAAGACGACGGACTCACAATCGGCGAAATCAATATATGGAGAAGTTAATGAACGCTTTTAGCATATTACACGTGTAGATAACCTATAGTGTGTTGTGCGTTATCTATCATAAGGCTTACAGGGGGTATAAATAGTCTTGAAAACAAGTGTCCCAAACGAGAAAAGAATAGAGTCCTAGTCGAAAATGGAAACAGAGACCTAGTCGAAAACTGGAACCGCTCGAAGACAAGAACAACATCCTGCTCGGAGACAAAAACAACACCTTGCTCAAAGATGGAATAAAGTCTTAGAAAAGGACATTGAAGAGTTATAGTCGGAAGCGTCTCGAGAAATCAGGTCTTACTCCAGTTGGCGCAAACACCTTTGAACATTACGTCTAGTGCAAATCGGTATAGAGTCCATCACAAATACGAAGATGATCCCAATCATAACCTCCGATCTGTTCGTATTACCGACTAGTCATACTAGTCAAAATATATCATTTTGAGTGAAATCTGATCAAATTCTTTAAGTGGTCGGACCTGACCAAATTTGGATCATAAAATAAAACAATCTCTATCTTAAGCCAAATTCCTTCTATAGTGAAAAAAAACTAAAGAACTTCTCGAATAACTTATAAAATACATTTTGTGCATCGAATGTCCGAAAGGACTAATGAGTAATACTGAGCAGAGCTCAGATTTAGTGGTAGGAACTGAATTTGTCATTATATCAGTTGAATTATCATGAGTACCGATCTTGCAAATTTTAACATCAACTTGAGAAATAACTCTTCAGATGAAGTGATATCTGATATCAATATGACATCAACTTGAGAAATAGCTCTTCAGATGAAGTGATATCTGATATCAATATGCTTTGCTCTCTTATGACATATTTGGTCTTTTATAAGACAAATAGTATTCCATCACGGTGGATATTGGTGCAAGACGTGCTTTCACAAAGCTCAATGTATAGACCTCTTAGCCAAAATAACTTATTTACAAACTTCTGAAATAGCCGTATATTTGGCTTCAGTAGTTGAAAGAGCAACAATAGTTTATAGGCAAGCTTTCTAGCTTATGACATAGCTTTCAACAGTGAATATATAATTAGTATGAGATCTTCTCTTATCTAAATCTCCAGTATATTCAGAATCTACATGAAATAGCTCCTGAGGAAAATCATACAAGTAGTGGCATCTGCATGCACAGTTACGTCCCTCCAGATATCAATAAGAATAAAAAAAGAAACTGGTAAGCGATATACACAACCCACCACACAAGTAGTTCATCAATGTATGTAGACAAGGGAGCTTTGCGCTAGTACCAAAATTTACCAGCAACCCAGCTAAGCCCCCGTTTAGAACGGAGGAATTCCAAAGGAACTTCACAGGATTTGTACTATATGTGAAATTCCTGCAAAAATCCTACGAAATTTCTGTGTTCCAAACAGAGTAAGTTTCATAGCATTGTGGCAGCTCCTGTACCAAACTCTACGGTCTCCACTGCTTCACAGCGGGGGGAACAAAAAGATCATGATCTCTTAATTTCCCAACGGCGACCACGTATGACATACCCATCAGATGTCTGGTCACTACCTTCCCAACTGTCGACAACACCAGCTGAGCTTACATCTCTGCGATGCCTTTTCCCTCTACTGATCCCACTGTCACTAGTGCTCCCACCTATGAGAGGATCATCAATCCCACGAACTGTTCTCTCTGGTGTGGATGCGCTCACCCAATTGTCGTCTCGGCTTTTCCTGAACTTGGCATTCTTCTTCATTAATTTGTCAAAGCGCTTCTCTACTGGCCGTACTGCTTCGTTAACGGTGAATTTAAAATCCTTTATCACCTAATGAAAAAATAGATATAAGACATCATAAACACATTGAAAAACACACGCTAAACAGCTCTCCAAACAACTCACATGAATTGCAAAAGAATAGAACAGATTTGACTGCTCCATGGTAAGATTTGTTAGTAAGAACTCACATATTCTCCACTGCCAATTACGAAGTCACGAACACTCTCTTTAATATTTGTTGCACTTCTCTCATCTGGTTCCAACTGTGGAAGCCTCATCTTGGTAGGCCGAGTGATATCCTTTATCTCATCAGGGTCTACAGGGTCAGAGGAGGCGTAGTCCCCAAGTACTGAAATGTTTCCAGGTGAATTATGATTGCCTAATAGTTCATAGGGTTTCGCAGGGAACACATATAGGTGAACAACTGAAGCAATGCCCATCTGTGCTGGAGAAGACATGAGCTATCAGAAAACCATATCTAAGACCTACTAATGATGAAAAATAAGAGCTATTATTTAGAAACCTAACTTGAAGAGGTACCTCTATACAGATGATGAAATCCTGGATACTTGATTTTAATTCCAAGCTCTGTGCTAACTGACTTCTAACCAAGCCCAAAGAATACATGATAGCAATTATCACACCCTGCCACCAAGTCAGAAATACTATTGACTTGAACGAAAGAAACTTAGCCAAAGGCTTTATATGTGCCAATTCGTCCTTAGTAGCTGTGTACCATTCCACTAAACAGTATAGTGCCCAATATTGACTGAAGTTCAGGACTACAGCAAAGTAAGGGTATCTGCAGCACAAAGTAGCGAACAAAAGTAAATTGTGCAGCAAAAACAACGGATAAATATGCAGAAATAATTTGTTAATGAGTAGTGATGTCAACATTTATTTATTACAGTAAAGAAGTGAAATGCAAGATGTGCACATATTTTTGGGGATAAAGACAAGCGGATTACAGCTCATACAGATAGACCATTCATCATCAAGATGCCATTATTCTTCTCTGTACCTATTGCACCCTTTCTTCACAAATCCATAAAATAAAAGGTTTTCACACTACACAGAATTCAACTTATGAAAGGTGGATATTATTTTTTCTGTTGGGCTCAAGAAGCAGTGAAAATGGTAATTTATCTTACCCACATCCCCAATTGAATTCTCCATCACAATATGCACCAAAAGGTTGAAGAATAAGAGATAGGCTAGCAGTGAGTGTCTTTATAATCACCTGCACATGTACAAAGTACTTAACCAAAGTTGCTCTCAAATCTCAACTGTTTTTTTTCAACTAGCCAGACAAGAGATCATACATATTGAAATATACCAAATTTGATAATCTGGTAAAACCGCACACCCATTCTCCATGGTTTCAATATGTAATTAACAGGAAAATGATGGTGTATGATCCCCTTTTCAGAAGCATGGTGCAAAAGAGGTTCCTCAGAATCTTCGCCACCCTCCCTCTTCAAAAATGCAATTGTCCTATCTTCACCACCTATATTTAGAACGGCAGTAAACAATGAAACACAGCAAACAAACAGATGGAAATAGAGAAAGAAACAGGCAAGCTACTCCAACAATACAGAGCATATACATTTCCTATATGAAATGACAGAAGAATAGAGAAAGAATGCTAATGGAAATATAACTACCAAATTATTAATGAACCAGTCGTATAATATCTTTATCAAGTTAATGCTACTTTCATCTTTTAGAGAAGTAAACAGTAGGAGAATACTAATAGTGTTGCCATCCTATATGAGTTCAAGGTGGCATTTCTTAGCTATACTGCAGAGGTCCCTTTTATTGGATTGAAACACTTATAGCAATGGTACTGTTACCTTTGAGGAATCTAGGGAACAAGCATGGTCGAGGCCCTTGCAAACCCTATCTAACTTTTGTCGTCCAAGTATGCAATAAATATAGACTACATGTGTGGATGAAAATAATGTATTCACTTTATGGATGTACAATATCAGACGTAAGACACGATAAATGAAATCATGACTCATTGCAAGACCCAATGGTCCCAATCTCTAACTAAATGTATCAGTGCAAGTAACAAACTCTGAGGACAGCAAGAGAAAATGTCTCAGGAAATAACTCACCTAAACAAGCAGTAATATATCTTCCAAAGCAGTACATTGCGAATGCTTCGTAGCCATCACGCAGGATGCCACAGTAAACACTAGTGTCTGGATTTACCAACGAAACATACTGTTGCAGAGGAGTAGCATAGATCATCAAATATGCAAGTAGAAGTGCTAGAGTCCCCCAACGTTACCCAACCCAAAAACAAAAGTTTTTTTTGGTGATATTACCGATTCAACTGCATAGCAAGGGACCATTAAGATAACACCAAGAACAAATTTCTGTTCCTGGAATAACACAAGCACAATAAGATGGATATTGTTCAGGATTAACAATATTGACCATTGACAACATGGTGTAGTAGCAAAACAAACCTCTGGATTGTTGTATGCTGAAAGGTGCTCAAATATCAAGTACATAGAGAGGGAAACGGAAAGAAGCATGAAGAACCCTGATATCAGTATGGCCCATGTGGGAGCTGTGTATTTGGCCATCAAGGGCAGGAGGAGCCCTAGATTGACCCTCATGGCAGCTGATAACACTTCTTTGAACTTCTATAATCTTGTGAGCCCTCAACATCATTTAACTACACCTTAACCATACCATTGAGCATCTCAATTATATGGGCTGAGTATCACGACCACAGACCTCAATAATGCCAAGATATGAAGTTACCAATCCAAATTGTGCTTAAAGCTTACTCTCTGCAAGGCAAATGTCTAAAGAATGTAAAGTTATCAACAGCTTTAATCATCTAATTCAGATGAGAAATGGTTTGGCAAATAGGTCAACTCATTCATAAGCAAGTAGATAGCAGAGCATCCAGATGAACAACAAACCGAATATGTAAAATCTTCTTGGCTACACCTAGTCCTAGTTCCTTAAAAAAACTACTAGTCCTGGAAGCATCCGAGCAAGACTAGAAATGTAAACAACCCAACAGAATGTGCCAAAGTTAACGAAATCAGTGCCTAACCGATTCATTTCTGCAGGGCAACTCCTTTCCCACTAGTACAAGCGGACACAGCTACACGGAAAGCAACCAACAAACCCCGACGGGTTACTTTCTGATGCAGGAATCCACGAGCAACTAAAGATTGTTTGCCGTAGACCGCCCACGGCCCATAGCATAGGCGGAGCCAAAATCCTCCCCGGGTGGGGGAAAGTAAACGAACAACTAAATTCGACTCGAATTGCATGCATCGACTCTTCCTAAACTAATTAGACGAGTGGGAGAGAAGAATCCAAGGCGCAATGGCAAGCTTTACCGCTATTTGATTCGAAACAATTGACAATTTTTTTAGAGGCGGGTGGATCAAACACCTGAGGGGCTGCGCGAATTGATATGGCTGCGGCGGCCGATTTGACGATCGAACAGAGGATGTCTTGGTGGTGCCGCGGCGGCCAGGCGCGTTCCTCGTGGTTCCGCGAGACTGACGAGAGGGGAGCGGAAGGTGGTCGTCGGCGGCGGCGGATACGTTTCGTGGAGTCGGGGGTCGGCGGATGCTGTGGGGAGGAGCCGAGGAGGCTGATGTGGCGACGGTAACTTCTGGGGTAAACACGGTTCCAGCCGGAAAGTTCTGGACTGACAGGGCAATTTAGCACTGGGCTGGGCTTTTTAGACTGGGCCACTTTGGATTTGATATAAACTTGGATTTGAAGTTATTTGGATCGGATCTGGACCACATTTGGGCGGATCCTTGGGCCGTATAATTTGTACAGAACAGAGCAATACTCAGTACCATCGAAAGGGTCAAAGGGGAGTTTCTCGCCACAACGCTGCGCTGCTGCTCTTCAAGGAAACTCGCGATGGCGTGACTCGATCTAATCCTCCTGGACCTACGTCTCGAATCAAGTGGGCGCGGCGACTGTGTTCCTGCACAAAGTCCGGCAAGCTGTCAAGCTGCAGGCTCGAGAAGCTGAGAGCGCTGTCGTGGGCGGCCCGCGCCGACCCCTGTGATTGCCCACCGCCGCAAGCATCGTGCCGGCGCCGCTGCGGCGCGCAAGGTCCTTGTCGCCACTTCCCGCGTGGGCGGCCGGCGCCCGGCGCAGGGTCGGTACGCAGCTGAAGACTCCACATCGACGCTGGCATCATCGTCGAGTCGCCGTGCTGATCTACACCCAAGTCATTGTCGGCCGGCCGTCGCTCACCGATTCTGCCACCAACCTTGCGACGCTGGCGGCTGGCCGTTGAGAGACTCGATAGTCGGGAGCAGGCATTGCAGTTTCCGATCCAAATCGAAGCCCAGGCTTTTATTTGGACTTGCACCAGGCTCACGCTTCTCTCTTTAGATCATACTAGGCCCCATTCTTCCGGTCTATGACTGATGATTTTTTATTACAACTGATAAGTTCAGTTAAAAACCTAAAAACAGAGCCTACATACATATCGAAACAAAATAATTTGGGTTTGGACTAGACTTGGTCTGGGCTTTAGCCATTAGCAGCTCTAGTTCTACTCCTTTTGATACAAATAGAAAAAAGTGAAAACCACACTTCCTGTGGATCAGATCTAGAGTACATGTAAGACTTGCCATGTTTTCTATTCTCTTTTTAGTGAATACTGTTAAAAAATCTAGATCTAGATCTATAAACCTGGTCTATTATGGGCACCTCACCCTTTTATCTATAAATAGAAAGTTTCAACGATTGTAACTTAAACCTTTTCGAGGAGAAAAGCAATAAAGAAAGAAAGAAAGAGTTCTCTATCTCTCCGTGTTCAATCTATTTTTGTTCTTATATTATTCTGTATTTGACATATCTTCTGTCTAGAAGGAATCGCATGGACTGGACTTGCCAGCGACGGTTCCTCAATACATTATCAACACGAATCGCTCTAATGGATGGAAGGTAATCATCGAAGCATGATACTCGTAGATTGAATTGCCTATCTAGATCGCTTTATATTTCACAAATTTTGTTTTCTACATTATTTTCTAAAGTGCAAATCCGCTCTAATCTACCACGAGCTAACTTGAAGTCACCGGCCAAGCCGATCGGTAAATTTGCATGATAGAATAGATATTTATTGCACTGTAGATTGAAAAAAAACGATGCACGGCCGAGCTGCCCGCATAACGCGCCCTCGTCTGACAGTTGCACCGCCCCACCCTTTGCTGAACCGCCGGCCGCCTGATTCGGAGCCATCTTGTTGTCGACGGTGCCGAGCGAAGCCACCGCCTCTGTCGAGGCGCCACTGTCGCTCGGCCCAGACGAGCCGCCGCCGCCCGCGTGGAGGCGTCGTCCGCCGTCGCTCGGCACCTGGGCAAGGTCGTGGCTTCCCAAGCGCCGCCCACACGTGCCGCCGCTCTCGAGCTTCGCCGACCCAAGCATCGCCGCTCCCAAGCGTCGCCCGCACGTGCCACCACTCCTGAGCGTCGTCGCCGCCTCGCACCCCCGCGCGAGCCGCTGCCGCCGGATGGGAATAGGGTAGGGAAACCCTACCCCGTGCGCTGAATGGGCTGATATGTGCCAAAGAAAAAGGGGAAGGGGCCGGCGCCAGAATTTTTGTAAAAAGGCCCTTAGGAAATCGGCAAATTGTGCGGAAAATTTTCTCAGAATTGAAAATTAGCGAATAAGCCCTCGAAAATTGCAGAATTCAATGAGCATTCATATTCCAGCATAAAAGGTCCTCGTGAATTCAAATTTTGAATTGTTTTTAGCATCTGAAGCATGTTTAGTACTATTATTATTATTTTCTATGTCTTTCTGTATTTACTTGCTGTCTTGATTAATCGTAATTATTTAAATTACCTTTAATCATTGAAATTAGCAGTAAAATTATAGAAAATGTATAGAAAATTCTGGAACATTGCAAGAATATTTTGTACCATTGTCCAATTTATTTCATACATGTTTACCTGCAGTAAATTTATGTATTCCTTTTATGCACATGTAAATGACGGACATCACAAACTTAGAGCTCCAGGAGCTACCTCAGCATGACCAAAACTACTTGACTTAGGCTTCCGACGTCGAGATTGCACTTGGAGCCAAGAAGCTCCATGTTGCCATTAGGATTGGTGCATCGGAAGATGCCAAACCCACCCCTGAGAAAAATTATCAAGCACTTCACTTTCTCAGGCACCACCTCTGTCTCACTCTCAAGAATGAGTACATGGCAGAGAAGAGCGCTAGATTTATGGACTACACTATAGATTTATGGACTACACTAAAAAAGCGGTTCGAGAAGCTAAATTGCACCATTCTTTCTTAGGCAGAGTAGAAATGGATACGACTAAGATTTGCTGACTTCAAGACAACTGGAGAGTGCAATTCTGCCCTACACAGAATTTGCACCAATCTTCCACTCTGTGGTAGGCAGGTCATAGATGAGCAGAAGATTGAGAAGACTCTCTCCACCTTCCACCCTAGTGCAATACAGTCTGTGCACAACTATCGTCAAGATGGCCACAAGATGCAATAGAAGCACTTATGTATTTATCAAACTGCACTAGATCGGATATTGCATTTGCCGTAAACATATTAGCAAGGTATAGTGTAGGGGTGCAAACGGAGTGGATAATTTTCGTATGTCCGATCGACCGAAGGCTTGAGGAACGAATATGGAAGGGGTAGATGGGTATCCGGCACTTTCCGTGTCCAACTTCGACTCCAAGGGAAAATATGGAATAGTATACAGGATAAGTGATATCCGTCCGTATATTCCGTATGTCAAGTGATATAAGGAAGTCTGTTGTGACTCACCTAGGAACAAGACACCATATAGGCAGATTGTCACATCTAAATAGGCGAGAGTACCGAGTGTTCTTCCTTCAACATCTCAATAATTAGTCTTTCTATGTTCGCTCTGATTGTACCATACTGTCCAATGTCTTGTGCAAAGAAGCGGATAATTTTCGTCCGACCGACCGTCCGAAAGATTATGGAACTGATACGGAATGGAGAAATGGATATCCAGCATTATCTGTGTCTAATTCCGACTCCGAGGAAAAAATGTGGAATAGGATACATGATAAGCGATATCCGTCTGCATCCGCTCCAATTGTACCCCTAGTATAGTGCATAACCTACCAAAAGGTATTGACAGGGGATAAAGGATATTTTTTGATACCTCCAAGAAAGCAAAGACCTTAGACTATTTTACAAAAAAAACCAAGACATGAATATGACTGGCTATGCAGATGCTGGGTACCTATCAGACGTGCATACAACTAGATCGCAAACATGCTATGTATTACTGTGTGGTGAAACTGCAATTTCATGGAAATCGTCTAAGCAATGTTTTGTATCGACTTCGACGAATCACTCGAAAATCATAGCACTGTATGAAGCCGCACGAGAATGTGATTGGCTTCGATGAATGATTCACCACATCCAGCAGTTATGTGGATTGAATATCATGCAAGCCCCTATAATTATTTATGAAGATAATACAGCTTGCGTTGCATAAGTGCAGACAGATTACGTGAAGAGTCATTTTACAAAGCATGTCAACCCCAAGTTCTTCTATGCTCATGAGTTACAAAAGATGGATGAAGTTAAGATACTGTATAATAAGTCATGTGAAAATCTTGCATATTTATTTACTAAGTCACTTCCAGCATCTACCTTTGAAAGGTGTATACGTAGAATTGGCATGACGAGACTTAGAGAAGTGCAGAATTAAGGGGGGATTCTTCTCGAATTCACTATTAAACTTGATCACTAAGATTGAGTACCCAAAGAATAAATCCTATAGATTAAATAAAATTAGATGGATTGTACTCTTTTTTCCTTGATGAGTTTTTCGGAAGTTTCTCAACCAAGTTTTTTAACAAGGCAATTTATGCAATACAACATAACATGCATCATGTACTTTTTCTCTAAATTTCCCACTAGGTTTTATAGAGTTTTGATGAGCATGAACGTGTCAGATGAATACCCAAGGGGAGTATTAAGAAATCTAGGGCTAGGCCTACAAGCCTGACCCATGATGGACACATCACCCTTTTGTCTATAAATAGAGGGTCTCCATGATTGTAATTTGTATCTTTTAGAGGAGAAAAGCAATGAAGAAAGAAATGAGGAGTTTCCCTATCTCTCTATGTTTAATCTATTTTTATTCTTGTATTATTCTGTATTTGATCTATTTTCTGTTTACGAGGAATTGCTTGGACTAAACTCACCAACGACGGTTTCTCAACAAATACATGTTCCTTTCTTGTAAGGTAGATAAACAAGCTCTAAATATATACATATCATGATTTGTGAAGAAAATTGACATCCAGAAGATGTTTTTAACATTCCACCAAGTGCTGCACATCCATATGACACATCGAAGAATTCAAACCACTCCTTCTGGACGGTAGGTACTCAACTGAAGAAAAAACTCAGAACACCGGTGCAGCAGCAGCATTTGCATGGCCGTCTGCAACTGCAAGAGGGTCACTTGGGTGACTCCCACGTATGGCAAATGCAGCATCTTCTTCCTTTGCTACCGTACTCTAGGAGACGGGTGGCCGCCGGCCGGGCCAGCCCAGGCCGACCCCGGCCGTGGCGACTGGCCGTAACCGTGCCCGCTCCGCGCCGTGGGGCGCGGGGACGCCGAGCCGTCCAGCCTGGCGGCGCCCCTGGACATGGACTCGATCTCCTCCAGCACCGCGACGACCTCCTTCATGGAGGGCCGGTTCTTGTGGTCGGCGGCGAGGCACCGCAGCGTGAGCTGCGCCGCCCGCTGCGCGCCCCTGGCGGCGTACTGCCCCTCGAGGCGCGGGTCCATGAGCCGCGCCAGCTTCCGCCGGTCCGCCAGGTACGTCCTGGCCCAGTCCACCAGGTTGTGCTGCCCGCTCGGCCGCCCCGTGTCCAGCGCGCGAAGGCCCGTGAGGATCTCGAGGAGCACCACGCCGAACCCGTACACGTCGCTCTTCACGTACAGGTGACCTGCATTGCGATGCAGATTTGCATGGCCGCCGGAGACGAACACATGAACAGATCAACAAAATCCATACGAACGCTACGTGCATCGGCAATGGGCGTGTGCGCACGGGTGTGTCACGTACGTACCTGTCGCGACGTACTCTGGTGCGGCGTAGCCGTAGGTGCCCATGACGCGGGTGGTGACGTGACTGCTGCCGCCGGCCGGGCCGTCCTTGGCGAGGCCGAAGTCCGAGAGCTTCGCGTGGAAGTGCTGCAGGGTGGGGAGAGGATGGGCAGCTTACACCGTTAGACGGCGTGCGGAGGGGTCGTGCAGTGATGTGCGTCGCGCGGAGGGGAGCCGTACGTACCGTGTCGAGGAGGATGTTTGAGGCCTTGAAGTCTCTGTAAATGACATGCTTCTCCGACGAGTGCAGGAAGGCCAGGCCGCGGGCCGCGCCGATCGCGATGCGCAGCCGGAGGCTCCACGAGAGCGGCTGGAACGCGCCTCCGCCCTCTGGTTTACATAACACCAAGAATCGAGTTATTTTCAGCCACTTACTTGGTTCACAGCGTGTTCGAGGACAGATCTGTTCAGGAACAATTCTGCTGGATTTAGGGATACAGATGTGATTTAAGTTCTAGTGCAAATTCGTTCTCAATCCAATACAATCCCCCTGACCCAAATCTTACGCACAGACTCCTATCACGCTAGCTTTTAAGCTAGCAGGAGTACTAGTACTAGTTGACTTTGTTCCTGGAAATATGATTAGTCTACCCTCCATGTGCAGCGGCACAATTAATGATCTCAATTGGTGTCCTTGTGATCACCATCAGACTACATTACCAGCGCAATCGATCCGAGTCAACTCGGTATATCATGGATCTGAAAGAAGGACGTTTTTTTGGTGGGGGGGCTTACTGCGTGGCTCA
Source organism: Bonia amplexicaulis (assembly GCA_036346245.1). Lineage (NCBI taxonomy): Eukaryota > Viridiplantae > Streptophyta > Magnoliopsida > Poales > Poaceae > Bonia > Bonia amplexicaulis. Next base: position 23,739,994 of record CM070739.1, read on the forward strand.
CTTCTGAAGAGGTGCTCCTCAAGGCTGCCTTTGGCCATGTACTCGTACACAAGCAGGAGCTCCTTGTCCTCCCAGCAGTACCCCAATAGCCTCACCAGATTGGGATGTAAAAGCCTTCCCAGAAAATTCACCTCGGACTGCATACGAATTCCGTCATGAGACAAGATGGCAAAAAGTAAAAAAAAAATCACCAATGACATCAGCAGAAGGAAACACAGGCCAACGTGCCAATCGCTAAACGTGCATCCTGCCTACTGACAAATCATTGAACGCACGTTTCAGTACCACGAAGACACCGTTCATCAACAACTAGAATTTGATATGAAGGTGGCGTAGCAATTGCCAGCGAAAGATTAACATCAGCAGTTGACAATTATGCTCCGCCCACGTGAACACGTCGTTAATTCAGAAGAATATGGTTTGACCGAAAAAAAAATCACCTGCCATTCTTGCACGCCCTGCAAACTCTCGGGGTTGAGCTTCTTGACGGCGACGGCCATGCCGGCGCCGCTCCCCGCAGGGCTCATGGTCTTCTCGTCGACCCTGCCCTTGTACACCCGCCCGAACCCGCCCTCGCCGAGGACGGTGTCCGGCTTGAAGTTCCTCGTGGCGGCCTTGAGCTCCGCGAACGTGAAGATCCGGAGGTTAGGCGCCTCCAGGATCCTCCCTTCCTGGCTGGCCTCGCTGCCGGCGTTCGTCGCTCCTCCAGCCGCCGAGCGCCTACTGCCGCTGCTTGTGGCTGTGGGCGCGCTCGGCAACTTACCATGCGGCCCTGGGCTCACTGCGGCGTATGCATTGGGCGCGACCATGACGGGTCTTGCCATTGCCACTGCAATGATAAAACGAGCACGAATTGCGTCAAACTAGAGATGGAAAGAACAAGAAGCCAAGAGATGGCTTCATGTCATGACTTTGTACGCGTTCAGATCCGATGAACAAAATACATCACGATTTCAAAGAAAGCTTAGTGGTTTATTTCGCGTAGGCAGGGCATGCCGAAAGTCCGAAGCCATGCGAAGGGATCCTAGGACGACAAGAAATTATGCATAAATTTGTACGTAGATACCTTGTGGGTGCGCATGGTGAGCCATTGCCCTGGCGGCCTCCACGTCGGCCTCTTCAGTGCCGAAGCAATTCCCCATGGTGGATGCAAGCAGCCAGACACTAGCAGTTCCTCTGTCTCCTCTCTCCTTCAGTAGATAGCTATATGCCTTGTGTCGTCAATCATGTCCCTCGAGGCTCCAGCTACGTGCTCCGCTTCTTTCATACCTCCTCCGTATAAAAAAGGGGGCAAAAATGACTTGGGCGTGGGGAGGAACGACGAGGCCTACGCGTTGTGGAGGTAGTGGCAGGCTGCTCCGGGGCGGGTCACGCATGAACTCGTGGGTGTCATCTGGGCACCCATGCACCTGGCGAGGAGTACATGCGTATCGCGCGGCGCGGAGTACAGGCCTGAGCACCTTGTTCCAGAGTTCAAACTTCAAAATAGCAGACGAACTTGTTGAGTCAAGTCTTGCGTCGTGTTTCGGTTTCTGTTTAGAAGTTAGTTTGCTGCATTTCAAAGTTATGCGCATGGTCAGTCTCTTGGTTGTGTGCAAGTTCAGGCCTGCGTCGTGCTCTGCCCATGATCGCAGCACTCTTGTAGGTCGTCGTGCATAGGAGGCCGTTAAGACCACGTCTGTACAGAGGTCTTTAAATTCAGCAATCTACAAATAAAAAAGTGCGTCGCTTTCATAGCACAAACCTACTGTTCTTCCTCTCGTGTGAGTTCGTCAAGTGTTTCTCCAACATGTGGTATCAGAGCTCCGTTGCGGTTCTGCACGAGCTAATGTCGGCTCCGGTTAGAGGGGCGTCCAGGACGCCGCCCCGGCGACACCGACAGCGCTCTCCGTCGATTGCTCCGCGCCGGCCCTGGCACCACCGTGATGAAGCCCGGGAGGTAATCGTGCGCAAGGAATCGACGAACGCCGTTGTGTACCCAACTCTCACCAAGACGAACTACACCGAGTGGTCCCTTGTCATGAGGGTGAATCTGGAGGCACAGGGATTGTGGGATGCGGTCGAGTTCGGCACCGACGACCGGCGGGATGATCGGCAGGCACTTGCTGCCATCATCCATGTTATGCTGGCCGAACTTCATGCGTCACTCGCCCGCAAGAATTCTGCTATGGACGCCTGGGAGCACATCAAGGCAATGCGCATCGGTGTCAACCGGATCCGCGAGGCGAACACCCAGAAGCTGCGACGCGAGTTTGGCGAGATCACGTTCCATGACAGGAGAGTGTCGACGACTTCTCCCTGCGTCTCTCGAACATCGCCAACAACCTCCGCATGCTAGGTGATGAAATTACTGACGCTGAGATGGTGAAAAAATTCCTACAGGTGATGCCCGACAGCTTGTCGCAGATCGCTCTGTCCATCGAGACGCTCCTCGATCTCGACCAGCTTAGTATTGAGGAGGTCACTGGCCGTATGTGCGTCCGCCGGCCGAGCTGTAGGGTCCAAGGACCAGTGCCGGAGTTGTGGAAAATTCGGGCACTAGGCCAGAGACTGTCAGTCCAAGCCCAAGAGGGAGCAGACCCATGTGACCCAGGACAACGAGCCCACACAGGCCTACGCGTTGTGGAGGTAGTGGCAGGCTGCTTCGAGGCGGGTCACGCATGAACTCGTGGAATCAAGCTTCCATGTTTCTTTTTCTGTGTTTTCTCACACATGACAGCAATCTAAGAGGGATAGGTGCTGTTACAGATCTTATAAAAAGTAAAATAAAACAAATAAACTGCTGACACGTATGAGAGAACAGGGCCGAGAACAGAAAAGCTGCGGTGTCATCTGGGCACCCATGCACCTGGCGAGGAGTACATGCGTATCGCGCGGCGCGGAGTACAAGCCTGAGCACCTTGTTCCAGAGTTCAAACTTCAAAATAGCAGACGAACTACGAGCAAGTCGCTGTTTTCGTTTCACTTTGAAGACTAGGTTGGGCAGTGGCCACACGAACTCCAGCTGCCGCTGTTGGAAAGATGGGAGCCTGAAGTGGCTGCCTCGAGGACAAGAATTCCAAGTCTGAATTTCTCTGATCCCATTCTTCACATCTTGTCATGTTTTCGGTGGCTTTCATCATTCATTCCATGGCCTCTAGCCCAAGTATCTCATAGCTTATCCAATTATCCTGCGGGGAAATATGCGGAAAATAAGAACAATCCACTCCAGACTCCACCTGAAAAACAGACAGTAACCTGAAACAGGGTGCTTACACCCCCGTTGGATGGGGATCGAACCCAAGACCTCATGCTTGTACACCCACCCGTAATCAGTGTATTACTAAAGAAAAATACTGCATAACATACTTACAAAATTTTATTCAAATTTCACAGCCAAGAACATAATGTACAACAGATGGAGCACATAGTAAAAATGGGGCGCTCACCTTTTTTATTCAATATGTTCAATTAGGCCCTGTTTGACAGAGGAAATAGTTCAATTTCCGTAGGAATCAGGAAAAATTCCTAGTTCCAAACGGGGACTTAATCCTTTCAACTACTCCTGCACTACTACAACACATCTTGTGCCGATACACGGCAGGCAAGAACGAACAAAGAATGAACCGTTTAGGTCCATTATTGATTTTGGCACCCTAACATCATCCTCTTTCAAAACCCCTGTAAATTCCAGTATCTAACACTCCTCCAAGAAAAAATGAACTGAATATAGAATAATGGAATTGCAAACCATCATAGCTGCAAGGCTAATCGGTGTTTTTGCTGCCGTAGGACCAAGTCAGGTTTCTGGCTTTCTTCTGCCGCTCCTGCTGTGCATCCAGCAGCCCACCCCAAGGTGGACATGTCGGCGTGTCCCAGATCTCACGCTCAAGTCAGAGGTCCATTATTTTCATCGTGGAACTGAATTCTCAACCAACCTTCAGGTCTTTCCAGCCTGCTGGACCATTTTTTTTCCTGATGAGTAAGGACATAGCTTCCAAGTGCTTGAGCACGACCCATCTGTGCCTCAGACAAAAGCCGGGTGGGTGCATCAGACCCTTCATATTCATAAGATTGACTCATGTCAGAATTAGTTACTGTGTTAAAGCCGCTACTGGCTGGAAGAATTCCTTGCTTCTGATGAGATTTCTGCTGCAGGGCACAACACAGATTGAGGAGTTCTGCTGAAGCCACCTTGAACCTCAGTTTTGTTTGAGGATGCCTCCTCTATCTGGACAAGTTTGTCATTGCCAGACTTTGCCATGGTAGATGGCAATGAATTAAGCTTAGGCAACAGGGAGATTTTTCCAGTACATTTTACTGGTAGTAGAAATTAAATCTGATCATTGATTTGTGAGGGCAAAATAAACTTTTCTGTAAATCTAATTTTTTTGTGAGGGTATTATGGACTTTTTTTTCTAAACCTATTATTAATCCTTTTCATCGCCACCTCTCACCCATTCCCTGTGCCGCCACCACCGTCTCTCGTATGCGCGTTGTCGTGTCACTTGCGAAAATTACTCTTACATCATATATTCCCTTTACAATTTTACCCTTCTTAGGATTCCACCACTAGTACTACCTAAATCCTAACTAATCTAATCTATTGAATTAAAAAGAATAGATGGCTCATATTCATTTTAGGGTACTATAAAAGAGCCCGGCAATGGACCTAGAGAAGCGGAGAACTGTGGAGTCTTTGCTAGGGATTCACCCTCTCCAACCCATCCAGGACCAAACTTAGTCCCAAGAGGCAACAACCGCTCTAGCCTTCTTGCAGCCGCAGCCCAGCCAATGGGGCCAAAATTTGCAGCAAATCGTGCAATGCTCCTTGCACAAGCATGCTCCATGTTAATGCCTACCTGTTTTAATAACCAGTCATAACCGTTTCAGGACAAAAAAAATCAACAAATACATCAGATCATTGAAGAAAAAAGAACATAAGAAAATTTACAGCATTTAGAAATGCGCAAAAAAATCGCCTAGAGGTAAGGGGCATGCTAATTGGCAGGTAATTGTTTTCTCTATTCCTTCAACAGTTGGCCATCTGTTTCCATTGTTAAAAATCAACAATAGTTGTGACTAGTGGACTTCACTAGGGTTCACATATCCAAAATAAGGTATCAAAAACCTCATGTAGCTCCTGAAATGGTTAAATTTATAGATCTTGTAAGGCTCATTTTAGGCAAGGAAGTTGCTCGATGAGATGTATAAAATGGCTGCTGACTTTCTAGGAAAAGATAAAACTAATATTAATGCCAAGTCAACTGGCCTCATAATCCAAGTTAGCGTCTTATATCACTCTGGTAACTAGCTAGAGTACCATCTACGTCAAGCTCTTAGATATGAAGAGTAGAAAAACATTACTCTTGCTTTTCTCTAGTATGACATAAAAATGATAGTGCCAAGATGCCAACCATCAAAGGAATAAAGAATAAATGATGATCTATTAGAGGGTGCCTACCGTCTATTGACAAATAAGAGTTTTCCATTAAACCACCAATAGCTGCAAGTGCAAAATTTGATGTCAACAGTAAATCAAGAAAAACTGGAGCTTACTAAAATATCTTTCTTTCAAGTTCCAGTGTATAAATAAAATGTGTATATGTGTAGCGCTTGTGACCATCACGGGACCAGAGAATGAGAGAAACCTCATGAGGAAAAGGAAAAGATAGGCAATGTTGTTGGAATTCATATCGGTTGTTATGTATATACATGTTATGTATATATGGCCAATATGTATATACGGCCCATTAGTCCTAGAGTTAATTGAGATGCTATTACCCTTATTCTATCATGGTATCATAGCATACCTGGCTCTAACCCTAATTCCATCGTTGGCCTTCATCTCTGGCCACCGGTGATCCCATCGCCGCAGGCCATCAATCCTGACGGATCCATCGTCGCCGGCCACCACCGTGTCGAGTCGCGTCGCCGCCTCGCCTGCCGGTTGGCGTCGAATCGGGCTGCCGCCTCGAGCTCTCTCGGATCTTGCCATCGCCGAGGCTGATTTGCGCTGAATCCACTCACCCCAGCTACTGCCGGCCTTGGATCTCGCCGGATCGAGCTTTCTCCACCACCATGTGACTCAGCTTCGAGCGGCTTCTTCTCCGACCGACGGCGTCGTCGTCGTCGCCTCCGATCTCCCTCGACTTCCCTTTCACTCGCCTCCCTATTATGCTGAGTGGTTTCGTGAGGATTCAGCTTCTTCTTCTCCGACCGACAGCGGCGGCGTTGTCATCGTCGCTGCCTCCACCCTCCCTCGAGATTCAGTTGCGCCGAGGGAGTCAGTCGGGTGGGGATTCAATTGTGCCGAGGGTGTGAATCGATTTGGCCGGACGGATCAGTTGTGCTGACGGTGTGAACTGATTTGGTGAGAATCAATTTTGTGAGGATTGGTTACGCCGAGAGATTTTGTGATCTTCTGTGCGCCTCTGATTGTTCGCAGGCGTAATGGCTTTCACCTCTGGTGTTTTTGCTTCTAGTTCTCTCGGTATGGGAGGTGCTTTTCTAGCCTCAGATATCAAGCTGGATGGACAGAATTATCATGAGGAGTCATCATCGGTTCACGTGCTTCTTCGGTCTATTGGTTTTCTCTCATATATCATGGCGGAGCCTCCGACAGAGAAGACTAATGCGAAGAAGGTCGTTGACGGCGAAGTGCTGATGATCGTGTTATGGGTATCTTATGTCACAGTGCTAAAATTTCCATCAAGATGGATTTCATTGATCTTCCAAGTTCTCACAAGATGTAGGAGTATCTTCAGCATCGCTATGAGCAGGCCAGTGCGGCGCATTGCTTTTCTCTTCTACAGACTTTTCATGATTTACGTCATCAGCAGGATATGTCTATTGAGGAGTACTATAGTTCTTTCATTCGCATTTCATGACAACTGACCTCCATGGTTCCTACTTCATGTGTTGGATGTACTAGCTGTGTAGGCAAGGTAAGTTATGATGCGCAGAATTTAATGTTCACCCTTGTTATGCGTCTTCGCCCAGAGTTTGTCTATTCGAGCTAAACTACTAGGACGTGCTATTCTTCCAACCATGGAGGAGGCCCTTGCTGCATTGAATGTTCTTAGATTAGCACCACCTCAGTCTATTCTTGTGGATCCTCGTCAGGAGGTTTATCAGCATGTTCCACTTCCTGATGCTACATCCAATCAGGTTATATGCCCTCACTGCAAGAAGCCTGATCATCCTGTTCAGAAGTGCCACCAACTTCATCTAGAGCTGCGACCTACATCTCATCATCGTCGTCATGGTGCAGTTACTGCCACTACTCCTGCATCTGTTAGGGATTCTGCTTTTGCCACTTAGTTGGGTTAGCTTCAATCCCAGCATTAGGCTCTTCAGACTTATGTTCAACATCGGTCTTCATCTGATGCCCCTCCTAGTGGGTCTGCCAGTCTTGTTGTAGCCTCTTCTTCCGTGTCAGTTACTGGTCTTCGATGGATTTTGGACTCTAGAGCTTCTTTTCATATGACATCGGGTAAGTCTCACCTTGCATCATATCGACCTGTTATGGATGGCTCCTGTGTACAGATAGCTTATGACACCTCACGTTCAGTCACTCGGCAGGGCACTCTCTCCACTTCTCATTTTACTGTTCACGATGTGTCATTCGTACCTCAGCTTTCTATGAATCTGATGTCTATTGGTCAGCTTGCTGATATGCACTACTTTGTTAGATTTGATGACTCTACTTGCTATGTGCAGGATCGTGTAGGATCGTCGGACAAGAGTTCTTGTTGGTACTGGCCATCGCCTTAGAGCTTCTCAGGCTCTCTACTTCCTTGATCGTCTGAGTCTTCCATCTTCCTCCGCTCATGCGTCTTCAATTCTTGCATCAGCCTCTATTAGTTTTCCTCAGTGGCATCATCAGCCCGGTAACTTGTGTGGCTCTTGTCTTTCTACTTTAGCTCGTCAGGGTGTTGGGATACGGGTAGACTACACTAGCGCAGATTAAAATTTGCTATCGTGTAAACCATGAAGCCATGTGAGTAAGGGATACGGATTGTCATATCACTGTTTCCTCTTCACTATACTCGTCGATCTAGAGTTCCTCCTGATACTCAGCCTTCTACTATTCCTTCCTCTAATGGCATGACTAGTACTGATGATACTCTTTCTGATGATCCTCCATTGGCACCGTCATCTCGGTATGAGTTTCGTAATCGTACTACTATTGCTGCTCCTGACAGATATGGTTTTTCTTCTGCTACTATTGTGCCTGAGCCTCACACTTATTAGGAGGTTGTTCATCCTGAGTGGCAGTTAGCTATAGCTGAGGAGTTGGCTACTTTGGATCATACTGATATGTGGGATCTTGTTCCTTTACCTGCTCATGTTGTTCCTATTATTTGCAAGTGGGTTTTTAAAGTGAAGACCAAGTCTGACAGTTCTGTTGAGAGTACAAGGCTCAACTAGTTGCTCGTGGTTTTCAGCAGGAACATGGTCGTGATTATGACGAGACATTTGCTCTTGTTACTTATATGGCAACAGTTCGCACTCTTATTGTTGTGGCTGCTGTTTGTTCTTGGACTCTCTCATATGTATGTGAAGAATATTTTTTTCATAGTGATTTGCAGGAGGAGGTTTAGATGAAGCCACCCCAGAGTGTTGTGGTTCCTGCTGGTCATGTTGTTGCCTTTGTCGTACTCTTTATGGCCTCAAACAAGCTCCTGTGTTTGTTTTGAGCGGGTCAGCTCAGTTGTGTTAAATGTTGGTTTCTCCCTGAGTAATCATCATCCTGCATTATTTATTCATACATCTCCACGTGGTCATACTATGCTTTTACTCTATGTTGATGACATGCTGATACCAGAGATGACAAGGAGTACATTGCTTTTGTTAAGCAACGTCTCGGTGAGCGGTTTTTGATGTCGGATTTGGGTCCTTTATGTTATTTTCTAGGGATTAAATTTACTTGCACAGATAATGGCTACTATCTCAGCAACGCTATATCCAGGATTTGCTTGTTCATTCTGGTCTCACTGACTGTCGGACAGCTGCAACTCCTTTGGAACTTCATCTTTAGCTTCGTTCTACTGGCGACACTCTGCTTGAAGACCCTTCTCGTTATCGTTATATTGTTGGGAGTCTTGTCTATTTTGCAGTGACATATTTTGTAGTGACACGTTCTGATATTGCTCATTCTATTCATGTGCTCAACCAGTTTTTTTGCTCCCACGTCTATTCACTATGCTCACTTGCTACATGTGTTCCGCTATCTATGAGGGACTATTGATCGCTGTCCCTTTTATTCTCAGTCGAGTCAGCTTCAGTTCCATGCTTACTCTGATTCGACTTGGGCGAGTGATCCTGATGATCGATGATCTATCTCTAAATATTGCATATTTCTTGGGTCTTCTCTTATTGCCTGGAAGTCCAAAAATATACTACAGTGTCACGGTCTAGTGCTGAGGCTGAGCTTCGAGCGTTGGCTTCTACTACTTCAAAGATTGTTTGGCTTCATTGGCTTTTGGCTGATCTTGGTGTGTCATGCAGTACTCCTACATCTCTTCTGTATGACAACACTAGTGCTATGCAGATTGATATTGATCCAGTGAAACATAAACTTCCTAAGCATATTGGTGTGGAGGCATCCTTCACACGTTCCCATTGTCAACAAAAGACTATGTTCTCCAATATGTGCCCTCTGAGATTCAAGTTGCTGATTTCTTCACCAAGGTTGATATGTGCGTGGTTACTGTTCATGTGAATAGTGCGTAGCTCCTGTTCACGTGAATAGTGTGTAGCTCCTGTTCCCGTGAATAGTGCGTAGCTCCTGTTCACGCATCACTGATTTGGTTTATTAGTTTTTTTCGATTTGATTGGATTAGTTTTCTTATAGATAAGATTAGATTTGTTAGGATAATCTCTTTCTATAATATTAGAGATAAGTTCCTTAGGAGTCCAATTTATATAAGAATGAGTGTATCTTATTTTTATTACGCAATAAGAAAAAAGAGTTATTCTAATCTCTCCCTCGAATTCTTCTCCCCAGTCTATGATACCCCTTTCTCCTAAAGCCTCTCTCCTTCAGCCGTGCCATCCCGGCTATCTTCTGTACGATATGTACCCTAACAATTTAATATCAGAGCCAACACCACAGCTTTTGCTGACGAGAATTTCAAGGCCATGAGGGCCACCCTCAACGAGATGAGTGCCAGCATAGACGACATGAAAGCCATCTTGGTAAACATGGCGGCTATGTGGCCAAGCTGATGGAAAAGGAGAAGGCACGGGCAGATGCTACTATGCGATTTGCACCGCCTGAGGCGTCTCAGATTTGGCGATGTTGTCGAGTCTCTCCCATTCTCGTCACTTCTTGTGGCGAGAAACACGCCGCTGTGTCCCCCACACCGATGGCCCTCACTATCGGCAACTTCCTCAACATCGGGTAGCATTGAGACCCTCACGCCTTCACCATCAACCATTGTCAACACCATCCCAAGTTCCCATGTAAGACATTGCAATTGCTCACCGAAGTGGGGCTACCAAGGCTTGTAACCATGGCCACCACCACAGCTCGAAGATGAGCTGTCGCGAAGGGAGGGAGAAGATGTTATGTTCGTGGTTACTGACTTACTGTTCACATGAACAGTGCGTAACTCCTGTTCACGCGCATCGCCGATTTGGTTTGATTAGTTTTTTCCGATTTCATTGCATTAGTTTCCTTACAGGTAAGATTATATTTGTTAGGATAGTCTATTTCTATAATATTATAGATAAGTTCTTTAGGAGTCAAGCCATCCAATTTATATAAGAATAAGAGTGTATCTTATTTTTATTAAGCAATAAGAAGAAAGAGTTATTATAGTATCTCCCTTAAGTTCTTCTCCCTAATCCATAATCTCTCCTTTCTCCTAAAGCCACTCTCCTTCAGTTGTGCCATCTCAAGAGCAACATCGCTTCTATCTCTCCAAACTCCATGTTTCGGATCCTCCTAACCTATGTTAAGTTTGAAGGGGGTGTTATGTATATATATGTATGTATGGCCCATATGTATATACGGCCAATTAGTCCCAGAGTTGTATTGTATTATATATACCATTTGTATTCATCTAATAGGATTGAGATGCTATTACCCTAATTCTATCATCTGTGTCCTAGTAAATTCATAATGGAAATGCTTCTAAAAAATTACTTACTGGAACAATGAACTTCCTGGGACGGGCAAACATAGCATGTACAGGATGCTCATATGCACTTGTTGACCACTCAGGCTGCTTATATGTGTTGCGACGACTCTCATCTATAACTGGAGGGTTTTTTCCATATTTTGTAAACCCTTTTAGTGAAGACAACCCTGAAAATAGGCAACTTAGTCAATACTAAGTCTAGAAAATTCAGCTTTTTTCCATTGCCCAATTTGGGATGAAAGATTTCTGGCAGTCTTGAGTCACAAACCTGAGTAGTCGTCATTCATATCCAACTTCTGTTTACTGAGCCAGCTAAATGTATCGGTATTAGGAGAGCATGTGGAGTCTTCTGCATTTCCTGACTTGTCACTTCTATATAACTGGTTCTGTTCAGTAACGTCGTCAAGTGCTTTCTTGAATTTATTTGGTGGTCTACCTCGTCTAACAACTGGCTTTGGCTGTGCTTCATTGCCATCACATTCTTGTCTCAAGTTCTCAAAGTTCTTTTTTGCGAGCTCATGAATCGCTCTAGCCTGGGTAAACCAAAAGTTCAAGAAATATTAATTGCTCAAAGGCAGAAACGAGATGTGTACATGATACATCACAGTCCTCACACAAGATTATTACCTGGCGGAAATAAACAGTGTCTGATGCATTGTAGCTCATTGCATTTGAGCTAATTAAGAACACATCTTTCTGCAAAATTATAAAGGAAGGATGAAAATAAGTCATTAAAAATACAGCCTAATGCAAATATTGCACAGGGAGCTCAAGAAATATTGTTGTGGTCCATATGAAACAAATACATGTGTATATAATATAATCTCTGCCAAGCTACAAAAATGTTGGTCTCAAACAGCAACAAACGGAAAATGAGAAAAGAGAAAGAAGTCCAGATGTAGCTGAACAAGAAAAAAAATAAGAGCCAGCAAACATAATTGGCCTTTTAGCTCACCCAAAGAAGAAAGACACGACTGATATCACTAAATACAAAACATGTGATATTGTTGTTACGGTATGGGTTGGTTTGGTACAGATCCGAGGACCGAGGGCAGAACACTCGCGCTTGAACGGCCGGCCATACCGGCATCAAGGCTATGAGGCTAAGTTGAAGAAGAGAGGAAGAGACTAGAAATTTTGTTTATTTCTTGCTTGCTTTAGAAAAATAGCAATGTCGTGCTTAGATAGCAATGGCTTCCTAACAATCCAATCTAATCTTTCAAACTATAAAAGATAATCTTCCTAGTAGATAAGATTATATCATAACAATAACTTGATAGTTAAGGAATCTCAAAACCTACCTAACCAACTAATCTTTTATAATAGAAAACAAATCAAACTACCTAAATAGATAAACCGCAACAGGACCCACGCAGTATTGTTCACATGTTGCTACAGTACCACGTTGGTACTGTTCACTCGGTGCAACAGTACCACAGTTGTGTTTACACCCCTGCTGATCGTGGTACATAACATTACACCCCTCACGGCGAGACAACTCGTCCTCGAGCTATTAGGTGGCAGCCACGGACTAAAACCTTCACATCTCCATGTCAACGAAATGGCACAATGACGATGTCACGTGGTGCGGAAGATGATTAGCGAAGCCCCGAAGCACAACAATGAGGATAACAACCCTCTAGTGTTGGCTGACGTCGCAGGAGTCGTCAACGGCAAGGATAACCGGCGTAGGGCAGCAGCATCCTTCTCACCTCGAGATGCACTGTTGTGGGAGAGATACGACGACATTGTTGACCCCCACATGGCAACCGTCGCGCTCCACACTTGTGGGGGCACAGTGATGGCCAACCGCATGAAGATGGTCATTGGACGGAGGCAAACTTCTTCCTCGGTGAATGCACCAATGGTACAACACCTCTTGCTGCTTCTCCATCTTGGCCTCCTCCTCCGAAACACCAAGCATCTCAATCATGCGACCTAGCATGTCGCTGATTAGTATGGAATCGAAACCCTCGCTGCCCAACATGGTGGAATGGGCAACGATTGGCTCTGATACCAAATGTTGTGATACGGGTTGGTTGGGTACGGGTCCGACGATAAAGGGTAAGGCACTCGCCCTTGAACGGCCGATTATGCCGCCGCCAAGGCTCTAAGGCTTAGTTGAAGAAAAGAGAAAGACTAAGAGCTTTGTTTATTTCTTGCTTTCTTTAGAAAAAATAACAATACCGTGTTTATATAGTGTTGACATCCTAACAATCTAATCTAATTTTCCAACTATAAAAGATAATGTAATGAACCTTAGTTCATCGGGGTAAATATCGTACAGAAGATGGCCGGGACGGCACGGCTGAAGGGATGGGCTTTAGGAGAAAGGGAAGATCATGGACTTGGAAGAAGAACTTGAGGGAAAAACTAGAATAACTTCTTTCTTATTTCTTAATAAAAATAAGATATACTCCCATCCTTATATAGATTGGATGGCTTACCCCTAAGAACTTTGACATCAACATTCAGACATACAAACAAACATTACCACAAAAAAGTTGTCAAACCAATAAATAATAGACAAGGCATATATGAATACGAATGATTAACTACTCTTAGTTGCAGCCTAACTTTATGAACGGCAAGGAGCAGAAAAGAGATCCTATGTATGACAACATATGGTTTAGCTTCACGGTTTAATTTTTTTTATCAGGACAGCATTACAAAAATAAAAGAACAGAAATGCAAAACATAGCACCTCCTAGAAAAAACCCTATAAATATCAAGGTATCACTATCAGCAAGCAGCTCATTAAGTCTACCTACATAACCTATGTTTCAGTTTATCTTTGTCCTGGTATGTTGCATTTCCCATTATCTAGACAACAAACACCCCCGGACAGAACAAGTGACATCTCAAATGGAAATAGCCAATTAGCCATGGTAAAGAATCCATTGCTCCCAAAAAGTGACACCACTGATCAACCCAAACAGAAACAAATCAACACAGAACCAACCTCAAACTGCTCCAGGCTTGAGTACTTCCCGCTCGATAGTTTCTCCCGTACCGTCCCAAAGTCCATCGGGTGATCAATGATGTCGTGGTAATCCGGCAGCTGCGCAAACACCACAAGTTGAAGATCAACATCCACATGAACAACACAAAGACCTCCCCCAAACACAATGTGACAAATGCGGCTACTCTACCTCCTCAGGATCCACAGGCTCGGAGAAGACCGTGTAGGTGTCTTTCCTGACGACGTCCCGCAGCAAGCAATTTTCAGAAACGCAGCAGAAACATAACAAAACGAAGCACAGAGGCACATGGCACTATGGCAGCAACAGCAAGAACTCACTTCTGGAGCCTGTCGAGGATTAACACCAGCAGCTTTTGGTCCGGCAGCGGCGTCGTGGGGCCAGAGTTGAACACTTCCTCTGCAACAATACCACCATGCTGGTTACTACAAGTTCCCAAAATTTCCGAACTTTATATGCTTGGTTTTCCTTTTTCTCTAGCAGCCACTCACCTTGCTTGGAGTCGGTCGCTTTCGCGGACTTATTGCTGCCACTGCTCCCAACCTGCAGCGGATTGAAAATTTGCGACGGAAAAATCAGTTAAAAAATCATGTTAAAATCTGCACCAGGAGTTATCGCCAAATCTACGCGGTCTCGTTTCGCCATCGCGGCGAATGATTGGGGCGTTGACCTTGCCATAATCGGCATGCCCCCCTTCTCCAAGCTTCGAGAAGAATAGATCCGGGGAGCAGGAGCACCGAGACCGAGGCAGGAACGAGGAATCCCCACTCCGGCCCCACCAGATCCGTGCTCGGAGCCGTACGAAAAATTCAAATGTTTAAAAGTTTAAACTTCTGCATGTCCCCCAAAAACCTGACCCTCCAAACTTCCCGCGGATCAACCCAACCCGCGGAATCCAACACCATGAATCGCAAAAAAAAAAACCCGTATTTAGCAAAATTCAACCCCGATCACTTCCAAGTTCGCGGGAAAAACTCCAAATTTCGCACTGAACACATCCACTCCGGCCAATACGACCATGAGAAGAGCAAATTTTTGCCCAATTTACCAAAACCGAGCTCCAATTCGTCGCAATTCGCCAAAATTTCAGCATATTTTTAGCCAGAATCCGAATTCTTCGGGGTACACGGCACGCAGCACAACCTTGTCGCGATCGGCATCGGCAGCCGCCCTCCGCTTGCGGCGGCTCCCCTCACCCTCTTCAGCTTTGAGGACCAGGTTGAGCTCCTTCTCGCGGCGGCCGCGGCGTCCAGATCCGTGGCCCTCGGCATCCTCCTCGTCGCCGTCGGCGGAGGAGGCCGATACCGGGGGCTGGCTGCGGCGGATAGAGCTGCGCAGCGACGAGGAGCTGGAGCTAGAGTTGCTGGGGAAGCGGAGGTAAGGGTTGACGCTGCCCCTGCCGCCAGGGTTTCTGGACGCGGAGGAGGCGGCAGCCTGGAGGCGGAGGCTGCGCTTCTGGATGTCGAGGAGGGAGGGGCGCCCCCTCTTCTTCATCCCCCTCGGAGGCAGCTGCGGCTTGTCGCTGCTGCTTATCGCGCGAGAGAGGTGGGCGTTTTGCCCCGCGCGCGGGGTGGGTCGGGCGTCGGGATGACGGGCTCCAGTGGTCGCTATTTGGCTCGGCCTCCTCTCGTGTGGTTTAGCCGTTTAGGGGTAGTCTCTTGTCGCTTCTACGCAGAGGAGAAATTTTACTGTGTAACAACTGTAGGGATTAATTTGTGTCACGAGCTAATAGGAGTGTTGACATGTGGTATGTGAGTACTGTAGTAAATACTATGTAACTTTGTAATAAGCACTGTAGCAAATGGAAATCGCGCCGAAAGCTCTTCCAAAAAATTGCGCTACAATGTTTTTCTGTGCTACAGTACTTATGTGCCATGTGTCTTTGCCCCATTAGCTCGTGGCACAAACCAATCCATACAACTGTTGCACAATAAAAAATTTCCTACGTAGAGGGGCTAGTCAGAAATTTTTTCGACTAGAAAAACAAAAAAAGAATTCAAGGCCCATTAGAAGTGCGGCGAACATCTTAGCCTGATTAGCATGCGCCATGAGCCTAGCGCTTCCCGTAATCCAAATCCTAATCCACCCATGCGTCATAGCATCCACACCTGTGAGTGGATATCGGCTCGGCTCATTAAGTAAATGAGCTGAAGTGGACCCCTCACCCCGGTTTGGCTAAAAGCTCAAACACAGCTTGTTAGGCTTTTTATATATAAATATGCAATGCAATTATGCAACCACTGTTAGTGCATGTTATATACAAATATGCAAGTACCAACTGTCTTAATAGTTTATGAGTGATTCATGAAGAGGTAATGATAACAACAACAAAAAGGTCTTCAATTGTAAGTTTTTAAACTATTGACAGTTTGACACCGAATAAAATGTATTGAATTCAACGTTGCTACCAACAAAAAAGCGTCGAATTCAACATTGTGTCAATGGACATCTGCCTCACAAACCTAAAAATGCAAAAAAAATGTTTTTTGTAAATAAGGATCTCTGGCAAGAAATGTTATATACAAAAATGTTGTTTTTACAATTCTAGGAGCACCCCTGGCAGTGAGTAACAGAATTGTTTTTATAAATAAGGATAAAGTAAGAAATAATCATGTGCTCGACGAATTGAAAATTATGTTTTCATAAGGAAAATGAAAAGAACTGAAAACAAGCAGAGATGGTCATGGCTTTCGCAGCAAAAAGTGCCGAGTTGCAATTCACAATGTAACGTGTGTCAACTTAGTTTTGTCATATGTAGAACATGCTTGGCAGCTGAGGAAGAAAACACAGGGACATGACCTGTAGTGATCAACTTGAGCATTATTAATAAAAATTGAAGCTTAGGCCACTTTACTCACTTCAGCCTGACCTGTTGCAAATTATAGAGAAGTCTACAAGAATCAAACTATTAGAGACCACAAATGCCTCATGTATCAAGTCGCCAACCAAGCTTCTATTAAAAAGTGTATTACCGCAGGCACACCATATATATTATTTGTCCCCTAAATTCAAAATATCACATATATAATACTACATAAATAAAGTGATCGAATCGTTACACAAATACCACCTGTCAGTCATCATCTGAGTTCACAAGGCACAAACCTCTACCCATATTTCACAAATTTTTACCACATGATAAGTTTCCATTAGCAGCATGTCTTCTTGCACATTTCCAACGTATAGATATATTATTGCAAAACCATTCTTCCCATTTAACGTGTTATTAGTTCATTACATTTTCGATGTGGCCAACATAACTGATAGAAATTGCTGAAGGAGTTATGACTAACATCATCGAAAGCATGCGGTGAGCCAGGAACATAGCATGCCAAAGACAGAACAATGATATCTCTAGCATTTTATGAGAATAAAAATTAGTTAGATACCTATGCAATGAATCTAATGGAGATTATATGAGCATAGTTGAGTGTACCTTGAGCTTTAACCAAGGTAAATTCCGCATAATCCTTACTACTGCGCTAGTTGCTAGCCATCTTGAGCATAGTTGAGTGTACCTTGAGCCCTAGTTGCGGAGGTGGACGGGGAGGACAATGAGGGGTAGGGGAGTCAGAGGCGGACGACGAGGGGAGGGAAGAGGAGGGGGATAGCGAGGGGTAGGGAGGCAGCCTGCGAGGTGAGGCAAAGGCGGATGGCTGTGCCTGCTACCATGGAGTGTGTGGGGGCGGGGAGTGTGTGCTACGACAGCTATGCTTGTGTGCATTGGGGATTTAGGGGTTAGGGTTAGCAATATTGGGCTTGTTGTGGCGCTTGGTCTGGGCTTTGCTTCAGGTGGGCGTGACGAGATACCGAGTAGCTCATGAGCTCGAGCTCGACTCATTAAGTGACCGAGCTAAAACATGGGCTCTGCTCGGTTAGTTTATGCCATGAGCCCAAGTCGAGCTGTGCCGCCTCGCGAGCTTTGAGCTTTTTTCCTACCTCTATCTGCACCCACCCCGGCCGTCATTCTTCTCCCTTTCATTTCCCCCTTTACTCATACCACGCCGCCATGCACCATCAGACCTGGCCAAATGGATCGCCCTGCTCGACACGACACGGACTCGAATGAGGTATGTCCCAATTAGGTCAAGCACGATTGGTCTGAATAAGTTGACGTATCATACTTGCTTATGTGCCTGCCATCCGACCTAGGTACGGCATAGAGAGGAGTTGGGTTGTGCTATACCGGTTTGGGTACGTTTAGCCAAACAGACTATCGATGACTTATTAATTTTACTGCCAACTGTAAGCAATTTTACTATCAATCACAAGTAATTTTACTACTAAGTCACCTATTTGTACTAGAAAAAGTATATAACTGCTAAATACAAATAATTTCACTATACTATTACATAAAAGTTACTGTTTATATCGTATCGAGGTATCAGTCTAACCACGATGTATCTAGTTAGATCGATAAGATCTGTTTACTATTTATATGTATACCGTGCCTAAGTTAGGGCCTCGCGCCGGCCCGGCCGGACTGGCCAGCTCGGCACCGCAGAGCGCTCCCCCCACCCCAAAGCCATCCAACCGCCCTTTCCGCCTCCCATTCTCCCACCAAGCCAAACCCCGTCCCTGCCCTGTCCCCCCGCAAAACCCTAGCGCAAACCCCGCCGCGGTCTCCCACCATGAAGGGCAAGGTCGACACCTCCAAGAAGGGCGAGGGCAGGTAAGACCTCCCTGCCTCGTCTTCGTCTTGTGTGGAGAGGGAGGAAAGATCTTTGGCGATGGCTGAACGGTTCGCATCTGTGCGTTTGCGCGTTTTGGTGGTGGTGGTTGCAGGCTCAAGGCTGCCGGCGGCGCCGGCAAGAGGAAGAAGGCCGCGGCCAGCGGCAAGCCCAAACGCCCGCCCTCCGCCTTCTTCGTCTTCATGTGAGCCCTCGCTACCTCGCCTTCTCATTTCTCTCCCAGATCTCCAGATCTGTTCTACCTTTTTCTTGCTTTTTTGTATGGATTTTTACGGTTTCTGCGCGTGTTTTCGCTTTGTTTCAGGTCCGAATTCAGGCAGGAGTACCAGGCGCAGCATCCTAATAATAAGAGTGTCGCCGCCGTGAGCCACCCTACACTGCCCCCATTTTTTCTTCCGCTTGTATGGATGTCTTATTTTTCTCCCACTGTTGGCTGATTAGGTGAGCAAGGCGGCAGGGGAGAAGTGGCGATCTATGTCTGAGGAGGTGAGTACATCTTTGCCATGCTTAAATTAGTCTCTGTTTAGATCTTCTTGAGTATACATCTGTTCTATTTATTGTTTAGCATACCATACGTGTACATCATTGCAAATAGAGTTAGTTAATTTTTGTATCCATGTATATTTACTTGAAGAGGTTGAATTATACCTTAATAGTTAAGTGACAACTGCATATCTATTTCTTACAACTTGCAATCACGTATCCCGTGAAGCACACTTACATATATACCTATTACTGATGGTGATTGATGTGCACAATGTTTGGTTTCTTGAATTAAATTTGTTAGGAGAAGGCACCTTATGTGGACAAAGCTGGGCAGAAGAAGCAGGACTATGAGAAGAGCAAAGCCAACTTCAATAAGCAGGTAATCTTGGGATCATGGTGCATGTTCAATTACAGAGTTTTCAAAGTGTTAGTGCTTATTTGACTTCTCTGATTCCTTCAGGAGAGCACACACTCAAAGAAGGCTAAGAATGATAACGAGGGGGAAGGCTCTGACAAGTCCAAGTCTGAGGTCGACGATGATGACGAGGATGGTGGCAGTGATGAGGTATGAAAAGTAAGCATTTAGGGAGATGTATATTTTGATTGTCAATGAGATTTGCTTATTGGTGTTGTTAACGATCATTATCTAATTTGATCTTTGCAGGAAAACGAGGAAGATGACGAGTAAATAGTGTATCCAGGGGCATGACTGCATGAGGTAGCAAATTGGGTTTTAGGTCCCCGATTAGCTCACTAATTTGCTATCTTCAATGTTAAGATGTTGGGAGTAGGTGTGTGTGAAGGGGACCCTCTAGAGTTATGATTCGAGAAGGTGTCTTAGTAGTGTATTAGCAAAGAAAAAGCCGAATGCTGCTAGCTGTTCTGTTGCTTTTCTTTTGCTAACCACTTGTGTCAGAACATGTTTCGATCGCTAATCTAATGACTGCCCAGCTATTGGATTTCTGTTAATTGCATTTTGCATTTGGTGTTATATGCTTGATTGGTTCATTTTTGTGCGCTCATATGCATGCCTTAGTGTAGTGTCATGGTTGAGGTGATCGGTTCCACGTACACGGTGAGTGTATGGAGCTTATGCCACGTACACGGTGAGTGTATGGAGCTTATATTGCTTTCTGTAGTTCAGTTGATTTCTGTGAGTTTATCACCTTATGAGCTTGTCTTCAGTTGATTTCTGTGAGTTTATCACCTTATGAGCTAGTCTGTTGATGTTTGCTGGAGCGATTTCGTAGCTGCAGGATGGGAATATTTAATCGATGATTGAGATTAGCAAGCTTTTGTGATGTTACTCATTCATGAACTGCCTGGAGCGTATCGAAGCTCGCATAATCAAATCCTAACTGACGATGAAGGCTGTTTTAGGTGAATATAAGCAGGTCTACTGGTCAAGTAGTATATAGTTGTGTTTTTTTTTGCCTTGCAGTGTGATTGATATACAAATATCCAGCAAAGGACAAGCCGCCGCCTGCCTGCCTTCGTAGGCATCTGGGTCTTCAAGCTGCTGGCGTTTCGCAACCTGGTGCGACAAATAACTGCTGATCTGGAGGTAAATTATCGTGTGATTACCCAAGCAAAGATAAACGCAGTGAGTACAGTTGGAAGCCAGGGCATTTTACTAACGGTTTGCTTGTCCCCGGTGCAAGGGTGACTTCACTTTGGACATGTTTGAGAAAGGTCGCGTCACATCAAGCGTAAGTGCTGCTAGCTTGTTGAGGAACTCTTGTCTGGTGCAGAGCTGGGCATCGCCTCACTCCTCGTGGTGTCCAACACAGATATTGGTTGCGTTCTTCTCGTAGATTATGGCTTGGCTTTGTTATAAGTGTTAGTGTAAATGAATCAAATATCGGTAAATCAAGAAGTCTAGAAAGAACTAATATTGCAAGGAACCTCTCCAGGAAGAACTTTGGAATTCGGAGCTATGGCGGCAACTGCAGGTGCATTCGTGCGAGTGCAGGCCTGTGTTTCGTGACCACACGGTTTTGCCAAGCACTGGTGTATGGGTACCGCAGCGGTCTTCTCGTTCTTTATAACTTATGGTTTATATTTTTTAAAAATAAATAAATAGAATGGTTTTTCTATCATCATTTTATAATAGTTTATCGAGAAAGCTTTTTCAAAATAGTTTATCAGTATTTAGTTCTTTTGCATAAACGTTCGCACTAGAGCTAAAAACCATCCACTAGAGCTATAAATCATCAGTTCAAAATAATGCCCCCCTTTACTATTCATCGGATGTTCTCCTGCATCTGGTCCGTGTCCTCTGATACCGGTGGCGGTGTCACGGACTGCATTGTGTTACATCGAGTTTGCACATTTGATCTAGAAAGTTCTTAGGAAACACATTAGAAAATGGTTCAGTTTGAGGATTATGAGGAACGAAATAATCATGGATGCAATGGCAAGGAGTCAGGGACACCTATGAGGCTCTGGCGAGCGGGTGAAAAATGGACGAATCTAATTTTGAAGTTTAGCAGAGATTCAAATTACACAGAGGTCAGCCGCAAACGGGGCGACGCACTTCTTCAGCATGAACTTGGAAAGTTGGAAGGGCCTGGAGAGCGCATGTACTAATTATCAACAGCTCCATTCGGTTGGCTGAATGATTGTGACGATAACACACAAATAGCATGAAATCACTATTGAGCTGTTCCTGCTTCCGTAGCACAGTGGTAGTGCGTTCGCTTCGTAAGCGAAAGGTCGCGAGTTCGATCCTCGCCGGGAGCTTGATATTTTGCATTTTGCAGATTTTCTTAATTTTTTTGAAGGGAATTGCCGCAGGTTACACCGAACCTATCAAAATGTGACGTGACCAATCGCTGACACGCAACAACCCATCCTATATGAAGCAAACACCAAAAAACCCCTAAAATAATAAAATAACAAGCAAACATCAAAAGTCAAGGAGCACAACTTGACTACTACTTGTTCTTGAGAAATGCATTCCATTTTAGTAAGAGGATAACAACCGGCAAACGAGCGCATGATGCTCACGCTGGCTAACTTTTCCATGGCAAAGTGCTGCCAAGGCCAGCTTATTGGCGTTTCTCGTTTCGTCGTGCCGTCTTCTGATCAGGACGGCCGTCTAGCCAGCCAAGGAGCCGACTAGCCGCCGACTTTTTTACGCCGGTAACACTGGACGATGCAATGTCCCGAGTCCCGACGTGCAGGCGGCGGCTTGGGATTACTCTACAGGACTACTACCCAGCAAGCGCACTCCCAAGGAAGTGTCTACGTGCTTCTGGACTGCGGTTCCTACTTCCTTCTGATGATTTCCGTCTTTGACCTCAGCATCAAATCTCGATCAAATGAACAGAGGTGATAAATGGTGTTTTAAATTTTTTTTCTCATATATTTACTTATTCTTTGCTCTCATAGCTACAAAACTATGAAGATTAGAATATAAACTCTACTAAAAAATCTAGAGATTCAAAGAACTGAACCACTGTGAAGAATCAGCAGGTGCGGTACTAATGCCGTTGTACTTATGGTACTACCGCGACCGGTCGAAAGTCAATGTGGTCGAAATACGGCTCAAGTGGTCGACGACTAGTGAGTGGTCGAAAATTTGTTGATTACACTTTGAAGGGACAAGATTGCATGAAGATCTGTCAACATTAGAGAAAAAATGAAGATAGCAACTTGCTAGACGAAGAATAATAAATCCTGAGCCCCTGCAAGCTAGACAAGTTTCGAGTTTGGTTCTAGGAGGTGCAGTAGCACCATCTGAAAAAAAACACCCTCTCATCAATTTTTTTTTAAAAATATTCAAAGACATCATTTCTTCAAAAATGTAGTCAGTAAATATAAGTGCATCTACATATTGCACGTTTCACATGTTACAAAAGTCTAAAAATTGATTTGTTTTGGTGCATCCTTGAACTGCTTCCATAAATGATAATTCAAGCGCAACATGCAAAATGGAATATATGAAATTCTGATTCAGTATTTCTGAAGATGCTTCTATGTTTCTAAAGAACTTCATAACAAATAGAGACAACAAAAGTCAAATCAGTTCTATTAGATTCATAAGAAGACTAAAATAGTAATCCCTCGCCACCACCAGTCTTGTCTGTGCACAGCCACGCATCCAACAGAACCACATGACTTAGCCAAGCTCACCAAAACAGAAACGAATGAAATGAACAACCCTCCCCCGTCCCCGTCCTCACTCACTTCTCCTCGCCATGGAAGAACCTGCTACTATTTGGCAAGGAAAACGGCGACCCACGTCATTCCATCTCACTGCACGCATGCAACCAAGGATCAATCATGGGAAGGACAAAGCAGCCATCAATACCCCAAGAAACTGGGAGACGCAGTAGCCAGGAGTCTATCTCACCTCTGTAGGCAGGACGGCACAGTGGCGGATCCAGGGTTTTACCAAAGGGTATGCCGCACCAAAATTTTCATATGTAATTCGATAAAATCATTTGCCAATTCGATAAATAATTGTAAACCGATCTACTTATCAAATTTTTCTGATGAGCACTTGTTATCTCTCTCTAAATTCTAAAATCAATTTTTAATCTCTAATTAAATAAAAATAAAAGCAACATGCCAACATAGATCTCTACAACTACAAAAATGATATATGAAACTAGTTACAACAGCATCCATATAGCGACAATAGAAAACATATGTGATCAAACTCAGTGATTCACTGGAAGATTTTCTTGTGCTATAATGGTACCAAGGCAATGTTGATATATTGGTCGAATTATATCAATCTGAAATACTCTCTCTTGCAGCGCCCTGAGGGATCGCCGCTTTCCTCCTATACAATCAAAAGAACTGCCATATTTGCAGTGCACAGTGTCTATACGAAACTACACTCAACCACCTTGATTGGGAGATTTGATCCTACAGACTGCTCTCAGTTATTCTTTCAACATACTATTCTCTCCCGATTCCTTTGGTATTTATGGTTGTGGACAACTTTTTGCGTCAAAGCTATTTTCATTCCTGTGATTGTAGGTTGGAAAGCATGGTTTAATTATTGAATTCATCGATTTGAGTACGAAGATAAGACGCAGTGCAACCTATTTACCTGAGGTTGCCGCCCATGAAGGTAAATACTTATCTGCTACATTTTCTCCTAATACACATGTTTTCTAATAAAACTACTACATGGAGCCACTCAAAACCCATTGAAAATTTCTATTCAGAGTTACAAAGATGAGATTTTCTTGAGAATAATTTGGTTTCATGGGCCAAAGCATGTTAGGTTTGTGTTGCTGGGGCAAAAAAAAGAACCTATCGCTATATGAAGTCCACCATTTGTCTAGCGAACCCTCCAACATGTACCCCATTTGGAAAATCAAGTATTCGAGTTATCATAGTTAACTCAGGTGCTTTGATATAGGCTATAGGAAATTAATGTAGGAGTGCCGTAAGTCTTGCATATGTTAATCACATGAGATTTCTCCGTGTTATGAATTCATATGGCTGGAATACAATTTGAAAAGCATGGAAGAACAAATAAAAACATCTGGTCAGAACTGTGCATAAATTAAGGAGTTCGTCTTGCGCGGTCTTGCCTGGGAGCCGCGCGGCGCGCACGTAGATGCGAGTATGCAGCCACCACGCAGTCACGGAGACGCAGGCAGGCGGGAGGTCACGCAGACGCAGGCGGGAGGCACCGAGGCAGTGACGCAGACGCAGGCGGGAGGCGAAGACGAAGAGTCGAAGACGCGAACCGTCGGCAGCCAGGCGCCGATATGTTTGACTTCGTTGGGCCACAGGGTATGCCGTGGCCCACCCAAGATACTGTGGGTCCGCACAGGACGGCATGGGAGGGTGGTGGGCACGGTCACGGCGAGGGAGGGGTGGTCTTTGGGTGGGAGTCGGGCGGCATGTGTGTGGCGTGTGGTAGCCATGTTAGTCTCAAACTCTGCAAGATGAGAGGTAGCCAAGTAGGGTTTGCAATGGACCGTGAGTAAGGCGTGAAAAGTGGATACAAATTATCTGTATTCGATAGGATACGAATATAGCATACATTTTTTTGTTTAATTAACAATTTTTATCATATTCGTATTCGAGTTCGCATAAAAATATGGATGCAAATATAGTATAGATTTTTACCATCTGAAATATTGTTTTATCTGAACTATTCATATTCATATTTGACGAAGCAACATGCATATTTTATTATAATACGACTAATTAGTTGGACAAGTTTTTTTAATTGGATGTAAATTCGTGTTTAGGTGGAGTAAATGAAATAGAATAATTAAGCGTGATTGTACGAGGATAAAATATTATGAATGTCTTAATACTATATAAGTTATGAGGATATCTGGATCCGACCGAATTGAGTAGATATTCGATTTGAATTCATATCTGATATTTGTCCGGTCTGTATTCGTATCCGATGTTTGTTTGATTCGTATTCGAATCCGAGAAAAAAATATGGATGTGAATATGGTTTGAGCACTATTTGATTAGTTTTCACCCATAACTGTGAGCAGCGAATGGCGGGCTTCTTTCCACGAGCTGCGAATGGGTCGGTTACGGCGAGGAGTGAACTGAAAATATGAAATCACCTAGGCTATCTAGGCTGGATCAGTAGAATGTTACCCTGGGATGTGTTGAAATTACCAAAGCTATACACTAGACATTTTCCATACCCCTAAAGCCTACCCTGCTATGGGCCTAATTCCGCCCTGGCTACATGGTCGTCCGCATGCCTGACCGCTTCACCGTGGACGCCATGCTGGTGCTCAGCCAGGCTAGTTTCTGCATCAGATACCTCATCTTCATCTTCAACATCATGGTACACTTCTATCCTATTGTTAGGAGGGGCCCACATTGCCCCAATAGGCCCATTGTATCAGAAGGCCTAATAATCGTAATGCCACGTGGCTAACCCAAGAGACTTGTCATATAGGAAAGGATGATACTGTCTCTGCAATTATAGACTTAGATAATGATATTTATGTAAGTAACATTCTCAGGACTACAAATATATACCTAGACATTATGAGGGGGGACAAACTCACTTTTACACAAGATAAGTCTCGGTAACACAAGACTTTTATCCTCTATCTCTACGGTTTTTAAGGTTCCGAATAGCTCTTTTATGATCTTTCTATAGCCATGCTATTTACTGTTTAATGTGTAGCTCCTTTATGATCTTTCTATAGCCATGTTACTCACTGTTTAGTGTAACGACAACACCCATCTCCTCGCCCTCCTCCAACTGGCTACCATCCCCTAAGGCGTTCTTCATCTGGGCCATGATGCCGTTCCAGCTCGGGCTCAACTCCATCAAGACGCTCACGCTCCTCGCGCCTCTCAGCATCTTCGCCGATGTCGTCGACCTCGGCGCCATGGGGGTTGTTCTCGGCCAGGCCGTGTCCACCTGGCTCGCCAAACACCCACCCGTGGTCGCGTTCGGCGGCCCGGGCGCGCTCCTCTACGGCCTCGGCGTGTCCGTGTACGCCTTCGAGGGCGTCGGCATGGTCCTGCCGCTCGAGGCTGAGGCCGCGGACAAGGATAAGTTCGGCGCCACGCTCGGGCTGTCCATGGCGTTCATCGCCGCCATGTACGGGCTGTTCGGCGTCATGGGGTACGTCGCGTTCGGCGAGGCCATGCGCGACATCATCGCCACCAACCTCGGCGCCGGGTGGCTGTCGGCCGCCGTGCAGCTGGGGCTGTGCATCAACCTGTTCTTCACCATGCCTGTGATGATGAACCCGGTGTACGAGGTCGCCGAGCGCCTGCTCCACGGCAAGCGCTACTGCTGGTGGCTGCGGTGGGTGCTCGTCGTGGGCGTCGGCCTCGCGGGCATGCTCGTGCCCAACTTCACCGACTTCCTGGCGATCGTCGGGAGCAGCGTCTGCGTCCTGCTCGGGTTCGTGCTGCCGGCCTCGTTCCACCTCAAGGAGTTCGGCGGCGAGATGGGCTGGCCCGGGGTGCTCAGCGACGTCCTCCTTGTCGTGCTCGGCTTCGCGCTCGCCGTCTTCAGCACGTACACGTCGCTGCTGCAAATCTTCCACTCGTCCAGCGCTTAATTTCTCGGTGTTTACGGATCACTATGCCCCGAGGACCAGGGGCGGACCGACCCTTCTGGCGAGCTCAGGCGGCCGCCCGAGCTCCCTCGTCGGCCAGCCCCCCTGATGGCCCCTCCTCAGTCGGCTCCTCCTGGAGCAGAGTAGAGCAGCGGTAATTGGCGGTAGTGGAGCGCAAGTTTTTCATCTCGCTGCGCCTAGCCAAGGTTGTCCGCGTCGTGGAGATCGACGCTGAGCTCGGCATCGGCCGGCGGTGGTGCTCCTTCTCCGTTGATTTCTCCCGCAACTGGCCCAGGGTTCTAACGCTCTTCACCCCCCTTGCCATTCCCATCTATTCAGTTACCTATTAGCGCTCATTTGTTGGCCTAATTTGTCTTCTGTTGTGCAGTATTGGAGGGAGCCGGGTGACTTCATGGCAACTCCTATCGGGAGAGCTTTAGTTGTGAGTTCACTAGAAACTTCAATTAACTAAATTTAGTTGCTAAATTAGTTACAATTCAAGTGCTTCATGCTCATTCACAGAGATCATCGTAGCCTAGATTTTACTTATGGTATTTCAACATGTTTTGCATTCCATACACGGATACACCTATTGCACTGTACTAGCTTATTCCTAAATTTTGGTCTAGTTTAGGGATACTGGATTAGTTTTTAGCGGCACAATGTGTGTTAATTGTGCAGTTGTTCGAAATGAAGGGCAATTGCAATGCACACCTACTGCATTGGTCAGTCTGTCTAAGGGTTGAGGTGACTTTGGTTTTTACTCCCGATTGGTGAAAATGGATTCCCAACAGTGGATCGATTTTCTCAAGCCTGAATGCTTATTGCTGCTTGTGTGGTACTAGTCTTTTTGGGAGAGCTTATATTCCTTACCAAAATTACACGCCTAAGTTAACCATAGCATGATCATAAGAAATTAAGAACCCTAAGTTGTTAAGGAGTGTGAAGGTGATATCTGCAAAATAGCCACTTTGATTGCTGATGTTGAAATCATCTCTTTGTGCTTCCTAAAAGTAAGAACAAAGACATCAGGAAAGGAGGAAGACAATCACTTGCGCTCTGGTAATTGATCTATCTTTCTAGTACTGAGGAAAATCTATGAGAAATCTATCCTAATACGGAGTATCTATTAGTTCTTCTGGGTATACACCTTTTCCTTCAGATGTCATGTCCAGGAAATCATGTAAACTGAGTGGTGCGTACACTTAAATATTGTTGAAGATTCAAATATTATGTATAACATTACTAACTTTGAGGACCTCCTCATCTCTAGTTTCTTACTACCTCAATATTATCTGCTGCAAACAATAATATATACTTTTCAACATCTCACGAGTTAACTACCTTTTTTTTAATGCAGACACTCTTTTTCATTTGGCTTGCACTGTCAGGGTATTCAGAATTGCATCTTTTCATTTACCTTTCTCCTAGATGTACTTAGTTATTTACTGGTATATTTTTTGTCTTCTTTTTTATTGCAACTTTTATATTCTATTATCGAATTGTGACATTACTGATTTATCCATCTTTCACAATTGACAGGTTGTTTCTTTTACAACTCATCTACAATTGTGGATTAAGCTTCATTAGTGAGATATTTTTTATTGTCCTACCGTTATCTACATATGTTAACATACGAATTGTAGTTGTTGTTTCTATTTCGTATCATATACTTTTATTAGTGTGATTGCAATATAGTTTGATCATGGATTGTTTTGCTTTTGGGTATTACTGTTTATTTCACGCTTCCGACTTCAGCCTAGCTAGTTTTTTTCCTGAGTCTGTCACTGGATTTCGCCCTACCTAGATTTTTTTTCCTGGGTCCGCCACTGCCGAGGACGAATTTGCTCGGTGCATTAGTGCCAGGTACACTCGTTACGTTCTTGTGTACAGAGAAGGGGAATCGGTCGATCAGAGGGGAAATGCCCATTTCAGCTATTTGTTGATTTGGGCACGGGCTGTGTGCATTGGTCGCCTTCTTTGGAAGAAGATTACAATTCATATGGTTTGTATGGGTTCAGCTTGGATGGCATGGAGAAATCTGTATGGTTTTGCTACGACAGATTCCCATGGCTGCCCATTTCAGATATGTATGGTGTTGTATGTCCTAGATGTTCCAGCTGCAGTGCACGATGGATTCGATGAAAGGACAGATTTTTCAGTTTAAGGGAGCTTATTTAGTTATTTGTGGAGCGTGTATATAATTAAGGTTGCAGCTTGTATGCTGATGTCTTGTTAATGTGGCAGGGCAAGCAATTGGGACGACTTACATTACTTGTCAAAGTACACATTCCATACGTTTCAATCTGCTGTATCTCTTGAGCAAGCAAACATGTAAGAGAGTCCCAACGGGAATATTTATTCCAATTGCGAATCAATTTGTTTCAGTTTGCACATCTGATTCATTGTCTAAAAGCCAGAAAGAATTCTATTCTGACAGCAGATCAACTAGATTCAGACATGAGCAGACCGTATTAAAGTGTCTGCTAACAGCCTAACATGGAACATTTCACAGTAACTATTTCTAGTAGTCTAGGACTACTATTACATGATATTTTGGTGCTGATATTTCTCTTTTCTCATCTGACTAGAACCCAAGAAAAGAAAAACGTAGTCGAGCTCTTCTCTCTTGCTTCGAGAATCTCTCCATGATCGATCAGTCTTTCTCCCTTGTCAGGTGAAAGATCTCTTATCTTTTCCCCTGCGCTCTCTCGTCTCCTCTCCCCTTTTTCTCCAAACAATACAGTATCGTAGTGCAAAGTTCCAAGCTGCTGCTGTCATCGGATAAGGGCTAAACGTTCAGCCTATGGACCGGCTTCCATTCCATGAACTAGTGGTGACGTTTTTCTCCAACATTTCATCATTCGCTCGCCCTTGTTAGTATTCCGTAGACAGCTTAGCCTTTCGTGAGTTCACTTCTTTTTCAGAGTGAGCTCGTTTGGCCCCTTCTACATGATGATCTATTGCTATCTTTCCGATGGTGATGTGTCTCATCGTTCAGGATTTGTCAATCGTATACGTAGCTATCGCAGATGACTGTGTTCCGATGACTCCTACCGCTCGCAGCTTGCCTGGTCGGTCGGGTGGCGAAATCGTTGGGGTGCTTGACTACTTGCTTTTGTTTTTTTTTTGTTTTTGAGGGAGACCGCTTACTTTTCAGTGATTGTGATATTTCCTGGGCTGCCCAGCTAGTTAAGGCCTAATTATTGTGTCAATCGGTTGACGGGCTGAATATGCCTCCAATTGGGCTGGGACAAGCACGTTAGACTTAGGCAGAAATTATTTAGGCCTGCCTGTCCAAGGGGGGAAGGTGGTCGCTTTCCAATCTCCATCCCAAAAACCTACGAGTCGAAGGATTAAGGGTTCCTATTCGTTCCTGTTTTAGACTTCTACTTAGAAAGCTAAAAGGTAATATAAATATTTAGTTTTTTAAAACGGTTTCTTCATTCTTCTCGTTACAGTTTTACTCTAGAGATAAGATAGAATGTTATAACTGCATCACGCATCTTGCTCCTTTCATTCTCGTCACGTATACGTATCTCTCTATCGCTTTTTTATCACTTGTCTTTTCTTCTAAAAATCGTTTCTTTCAGTTATTACTATTTATTTTCTACTAAAAGTCATCAGTAAAACCCAATACAAGAGCCTAAAAAAAGAAACAAAGTTTATCAATAGTGCTCTGCTCACTGTGGTTCCAAGCATTTTTTATGATTCGTTTGAAACTTAACTTTTACAAGATTTTTGCACACGTAGGAGTAGGGAAAAATTTCACGCATTTTAAACGGAGCCTAAGCCTTGTCAACTACATTAACAGTGTGTTTAGGTCTGAATCGGACCGATTGCTTCGAGAATGTTCCTGCGCTAGTGGGATAGACCGGACTCCAGTTGATTTCGGTGAAGCCTCAGATTACGCTTGTCCTTTTGGCCCAGGCAAGGCTGAGAGATTTGTTGCACAGTTAAATGCTCCCATACGACAAATTTCCAGAAGATAATGCTGCACAGATCATGCCCTGGCAAGAAAAAAGTTGGAAATCTGTGAAGCCCCATCATTTGCTTGCTAAAAAAGATAAATTTCCAGGAGGCGACGCGACCTCAGATGCGGCGATGAGTGAGCAGTGGGAAAATGGTGCGCGGCGTGGATCTAGCGTCAGGAGAAGATCACTCACGTCCTTATGGCATACGGATAGGCCGTGTCGGGCCGGGGTGGCCATGTCCCCGCCCGCAGTCGGGATCCTCCGTTTCGACCACCGAGGCACTTGAGTACTCGACCTCCCTAGTCTGCCGGGGAAGGGGAAAGGTCGGATCTGACGATGCAGAGCCCGAGGACGATCGAAGAGGGAGTCGACGGCGATAGCCGAATCTGGCGACATTGCGTCCGAGGATGGCCAAAGAGAAAGTTGATGGTGGCGGCTAGATCCGGTGGCTCTGATGCTAGGGACGGGGTGGCTGGGGCTCGTGGTTATCGCTGTGCATGAGGTGGGGGGTTGTCACAGAAAAGAGAAATAGAGTGAGAGAATGGAGAGGATGAGGAGAAAATGAGAGAACGAGTGAAGCCCTCCGATTTTATCTCTTCGCTTCGTAGCAATTCCGTTACCAGTACCCACTCTAGTAAAGCAGAGTAGCAGACAAATCCCACGTGTAAGAGAGTGAGACTAGGGCAAAATCTCTGGGCAAAAAAAATACAGCCGGGCGCCGCAAAAACGTGACCTGAGACGAGGCGGCGAGGCGACAGTAGGCTAGCCGCTTACACGGCACACCTCGTGTGACACCGGGCTGGGAAGAATACGAGGATATTCCGTTTTTGCTTCGGCGGTGGGGATGGATTGGAAGAGAGAAGCATCGCGGACCAGAGTGATGTGGTGGATTATTAAACGGAGCCGACGAACGAGGAACGTGGGTGCCCAAAGTCCACAAGAAAGATAGACCCCGGATACGAGTTCATCCAACGCAAAAGCAGACGCAAGCGCGGGCCGGGAGACGAGTGGGCTCGTTGATCCTTATCCTGCCGCCTGCCGCCGTGTTACTGCCTATAATCCCCAGAAACCCAGCGTCAAGAGTTACTACAACCTTCCCAAATGGAGGACGCCCCCGGGACAGAGCAACGGGACGCAGAGATTGCGGGCGGGGCCGACCGCTGGTCGCAGCTTCCGCCGGAGCTCCTCCCGCTCATCTACAAGAGGCTGCCGGACTTGGCCGACTTCGTGCGGTTCCGCGCGGTCTGCACGGCGTGGCGCGCCTCCGCGCCCGCGTCTGACCCGCCGCCGCAGCTCCCCTGGATCCTCGAGCGGCGCGGGTCCGCGCTCCAGGCCAGGCAACAGTTCCGTTTTTACTCGCCCAGCTCCGGCAGGACGTACACCGCCCGCGGACAACGCGGCGGACGCTCCTGGCTCCGCGTGGGCGGCGCGGGCCACGGGTACGTCGCCATCGCCGTGGACCTCTCCACGACGGCCCTGTACAACCCCTCACCGGCGAGCGCCTGGCCCTGCCCACCGCGCCTTACCCGCCGTGGCGCCACGGCGTCGTCCACGTGGTGGACAGCGAGGGGAGCTGCCTCGTGGTGAACACCTGCTCGGGGACGCGGCACTTCGGGTACTGCCGGCCGGGGGATACCAAATGGAACCTGATCGACGGGCGCGAAGACTTGGGCCACCACGCGTACAGCAGCGGGAGGTTCTTCGTCAACACGGCAGCCGGGGGCACGCTTGTGATCGACGCCGCGACCCGCGCCGTCGAGACCGTGGTGCCGCCGCCGCCAGCCGAGACCGGCGGCTGCGCCCGCGCCGACTACCTGGTGGAGTCGCGCGGGAAGCTGTTCAGGGCCGTCCAAATCCCACGTGACGGCGACGTTGCCGTGTCAGCCGAGGACCATTACTTCAATATCTACCAGCTGGACGTCCGGCACGGGAAGCCCGCGTGGGCGAAGGTCGAGGGCGTCGGGGACCGCGTGCTGTTGTTCGACGAGCACGGCCACGGCTTCTCGTTTGCGCCGAATGACTCGGCGGGGTTGAGGCGGGACTGCGTCTACTTCGTGCACGAGAGGCGGACGTGGGTGGACGCCGGGGAGTACAGGTTTCTCTGTCGGTACAGCATGGAGGACGGAGCTGTTGATAGAGTCGTATCGCTGCCCGACACGTTCGGGGACACCTGGCTTGTGTCTACCTTGTGCCGATCCGGATGAGCTATCTCGGCGGCCGCCTTGGTATCTGCTCAAATTTCGTTCCAAAATTGAGTGCCTTGCTTAGTCGGATGATTGGCCTAGAAAAAACAAGGGAGGGCCTGGGGTTTTCCGCGTGGCAGATGGCGCTAGCTACTATGAATCAAATTTAAGGCTCAAATAAATTTAAGTTTCCATCCCGGTTTTTGTAAGCTTGTCAAATTTAACTGCCTCAAAACAAATCTGTTGTGAAAAAAAAATTCATTCAATAGTTTTCTCAAGAACATGGATACTTCAAATGTAAATGTCACTGGCACCTACAGCAAATGATGGATCATGGATGTCAAAGAGGTGTTGGTGTTGTAACACGAAACCACCGTAACAAAATTAGGTTTGCTTGTGGATGTGGTTACTGCTTGCTTATGTTGGTGTAGAAACAATGGATTTCTTTGGTCATATCTCATATGGTGTTCCTCTTACAACACGGAAGCGTCATGCACATATCAACTTGCCAAAGTGTTAATATCGTAGCAACATGTGGATCACGACGGATTTCCTTTTACTTAAATTTGTCCTGCATGCTCATGGTAATGTGGAAAAAGCGAAAGATTTATAAAGTGTCACGGCGTTCCTCTTGCGACACATTAGGCTCTCACACACATACCAACCAACCGAGTTGTTGGTGTTTTAGTAAGAAATGTTTCACAACAAATTGTATTTTGCTTGTCTTGTGTACCGTACGCTTGTGTTATGTGGAAAAGGCGAAAGCTTTGACAAGTCCTAAAAAAAGGAATGATTTATGCTTTGCTCTTGCAACACACTACGCTTTCATGCACATATCAATCAATCAAGTAGTTGGTGTTGTACCAATAAATGGCTTATGACAATTGGTGGCCGCGCCAAACCGTCTCCGTTTCTAGTTTTTAATTTTGTTTTTTTTAACTTTTTAGCTTTTTTTGGTGGTTTTTTTTGCTTTTTCCCCTTATTCTTTTGCATTGTCCGTAATGATATAATATTTTTTAGTTTTTTATTTTTAAATTTAATTACTCGAAAAAGCTAATATTTGCTACAGTGAAAAATAGCTAGAAGCCATGACTTATAAGACACATTGAACAGCTATGGTGTATTGTTGTAGCATAGCTACAATAGTGGGTACATGATACCCTTCTCCATAAAAGACATAGCACTAAGAGAACTAGAGAGAGCTGGTAAGTAAGAATAAGAGGATTTGGCCTCTTCATACCTCTCTTGGGGGTTTATATACATAAGTGAGGCATGATGAAAATTTTTCATCGTACCCCTTAATAATTACAAAATATGAGGGTACATTGGTACATTCATCTATACTATTAGGCCTATTACATATTAGGCTAGTTGCAAGACCCAATCACGGGGACTTGGGCCACCCTTGCTACAATAATACTCCCTCGACAGCAAGTGCAGAGGTCCCGATGGGCGAGCTGACGTGACCAACAATCCCAGCCCCTCGTCCCCGGCCAGCAAGCACAAAGGTCCCGATGAGCGAGCTAATGCAATTGGTAGCTTCAGCCCCTTCGACGCCGAGACTATGGCCATGTCGTCAAGTTCCTATTCCGATGTGCACGGCACATAAAGGCGGAGTCGTGGGTCGGGCTGCCCCTCTGATGCGATGTCTATGAGGAGGGCGGCGAAGTATCACGATCTAGCAGAAGTTGCCCCGTGGAGGTGTGGCTTTCGAGGTGGAGTCATCAAAGTCTCATCCAAGAAGTGGTCAGACGAAGACGCGACTGTGAGGCGTCGGACGAAGGATCCCTTCTCAAACTTATCCGTGGTGCAATCTCCGGGATCTCATGATAGATCTCCAGGGACAGCCTCACCATCAGATGAAAGCATGGTCTGGTCCTTGTCGAGATCTGCGTAGTCAGCCAGGTCAAACCAGTTCTTCTTGTTTCACTCTTTTGACATGAGGACATCAAAAAGAAAAGAACTTGCTGACAAGGAGTTACCGAAGCTTTGGCGAAGATGTTACCCACGGACAGCGCCAACTGTCGATGTTTTAGTATCGATCTTACGTATGATTTGTTTGGGTTCTGGAAAACTCTTGAATACCTAGCTACAATCATGCGGAGAAAAGACATAGGAATTTTTATACAGGTTCGAGCTTTCTACCGTGAGAATAACAACCCTACTCCTGTGTAGATATTGCTCAATGAAATGATTACAATAGAGAAAGTAATACAGAAAGGCTTGCTCTACGTCTATTCTCCCCTAGGTCTATCCCGGTCCTCCCCCTCTTCTCCTTGACGTCCACCTTTATATAGCTTGCATGGTGGCGACAATTTCTTTTTGTCAAGAGACGTTTTAACGTTTCAAATGATAACCGTTCGATGGGAGTTATTAGAGACATGGTATCTCACTCATCATGCGGCAGTTTCTACTAGGGTAAAGTTATGTGTACTTATTCCAGATAATAATACTCATACGAATCGTCTTGTTAGATAGGCTCATGATCCAATGGGTTGTTGTAAGTAGGTTAGTCGGAGTTTGGCTTAGTCGTAGGGGATCTATGACCACAAGGTGGTCGTGTGATAACTTACAACTATATCATGGTCGTAGGAAAACTTACGACTATGATGCGGTCATAGCAAAGGCTTATGACCAAGAAGTGGTTGCCGTAGAAGAGTTTATGACTAAGGAGTTGTCATGAAAGAGCTTACGATTAAAGGGCAGTTGTAGAAGAGCTTACGACTAAATGGTAGTTGTAGAAGGGCTTACGACTACCTTATGAAATCTTTTTCTTATAGATAAGAGGTATACTTGAGAAGTATAATGATATAATCATATCATTTATAGATAAATAATAAATTGAGGCTTGGTTATATCCTCATCAATTTGCAAACGATGAAAGGAACAGGCATAGAGTTTGCCAAGCACATGATTATAATTTCATTTCTAATGTACACGAAACCGAAAACATGTTAAAAGTTGAGTTCTTTTAAAGGAAGGCATGACAAGCTAAAAAAAATGGAATTAGCAACGATGCTTTGAACTTAAAATTTAGCGGGTTTATCTGACCTTGACTATGACTTCAGTCGATTAACATTCTGAGGGTATAGCTGTTCAAGCTCTGAAGTAGTCGATATATGCTCAGTTAAACTTCAACGGAGCTTGGCGGACAGATGGCTCGTGGCTCGCGGCTCGGTTCGGCTCGATATGCCTCGGCTCGTGCCATTTATGAGCTGAGCTGAGCCAGATGTTGAGCTCGACTTCTTAACGAGCCGAGCACGAGCTGGCTCGCGAGCCGCTCGTCTGGCTCGTTTGGCTCGTTCGGATTTAAAAAACATGTTTTGGATATATACAATCACACTTTTTAAAACTTTAGCTATGGATATCTTTTTAGATATTTAGATTAGATATATAAAAATTATATGTGTATATTCCTCTCGAAAAATATTTTCATAATATTATAATTTTATTGGGTTTTATAAATATGTAATTTGTACTAACGAGCCTAACGAGCCGAGCCGAGCCGAGCCTGTTTTTTAGCTCGTTAGTCTAACGAGCCGAGCCGAGCCGGGCCAAGCTGAGCCGCTTTTTTACCGAGCTTTACCGAGCGGAGCCGAGCCGGCTCGATATCCACCCCTCTAGCCCCAAAGCCAGTTCCACAACAAAGAGTGATTAGCATCATAAATCAATATTGGCAAACGACCATCATATGCATTAATAGGCACAAGAAAAACTATATTAGGCCTACTCTGAGAAAAAAATGGCAAAATAAATGTTCTTTTTTCATATACAAACACTAAAAAAATGTTTTTCTCCAGCAATACATGTGTTTCGTACTCCCTCTAACCACAAAAGAAAGTCATTTTGGGCTTCCACACAATTTGAAAAATGCAACTTTGACCACCCGTTTCTTTTACATTTATTAAAACTAATAAAACTATAATATTATGCAAGTATTTTTCGAGACAAATTTATACGTATTATTTTTATGTGTCCAATCTAAATATTCAAAAAAAAATATTGATAGCAAAAATTTATGTTTGACTGCACGTGATCCAAAATGAATTCCTTTTGTGATGTGGTACTAGTAACTTTGCAGAAGTAAATCCTCCAGGACCCATTGTAGGGTTGCCAAGTTCCAAAATAGGGTGTACAACCAAAGGTGGCAATAAAAGGGGGTAAACGGTGTCTCAAGATTTTTCTCTAAGTATTCCCAATCCTTCACTCTTAGTGCTACAAAACTACGAAGATTCGGATATAAAGCCAACACAAATCTCAGCAAATCAAGAAATTTAAAACTAAGAAATGAATAGTGTTTTTGGTAGTAACGCTTCAGTACTGTAGTATTACCGCTTGTTGTAGTAAAAAGGTACTACCGCGACAGTGCCCCCGGTATTACCACTGCTATTGTAATTTTAGGATGAATAATGATTTCGTCACGATTTCACGAATAAATAATCCATATAACTTTTGATCCGTAGATTCAAATGATATGAAAATTTGCAATGATCTTCTCTAGGATATTAAAAACCTATTCCAACAAACAATCGTGAAAATCATTACCAAAGTTGAGATCTCTTTTAGTTTGAAGACAAATTACACTAAAACCGATCAAAAACCCAAATCGATGATCAAGACTTGCTCGTGGGCAAAGGATAACTAAGATGGTTTTGGATATGTTCTCACATGTCACAGAAAGTAAGAACACCAAAGAAATTACTCCAAAAACTCTAGGATCAAGAAATCACTTGAAAGATAGAAAAAATGCAAAAAAACCGAGTTTCTTGATGAACTTGCTACCAAAGTGGCTAGATGTGTGAAGATTGATTTTCAGAGATTATCTCTATCTCTTTTATGTTCTTGGCATAGTAAGATCAAGAAAGGATGGGAGAAGAGGAAAAAGCAACCAAATCAAGAGCAAATAAATCAAGACAAGATATAACCATGAAGATCAAAAATTGAATCTATTACTGCTTGAGG
The DNA here is from genome assembly GCA_036346245.1 of Bonia amplexicaulis. Lineage (NCBI taxonomy): Eukaryota > Viridiplantae > Streptophyta > Magnoliopsida > Poales > Poaceae > Bonia > Bonia amplexicaulis. Next base: position 23,778,427 of record CM070739.1, read on the forward strand.
AGAAAAGTTTTACAGTCACTCCATCTTGGAGGACAGAGAGCACACAAAGTACTCAATTCTCATACCTTAACCCTAAACAAAAGAGCAGAAGAGAGTATGTTAGATGGTTGACTAAGTCTCCATCCCAACCCCTTAAATAGATAGGCTAACCAGCCACATCTAACTCTTAGTGGATACTATCCACTTAGCACAATTAGGAGCCCTGATAACTCCCTACACGCTGGTTTTACTCACACATGTTCACTTATGCACATTTTTCAAAGTGCATAAGCTTGAATTCGTTAAGTCTTTAGCCTTGATCATCTTGATCAAATCAGTTTCTCGTTGACCTAGATCACTCTTCCAAGTGGCGCCATTTTGATCTAAGATAGTTTATGGTATTTTGACCAAACTTCCAAAATACCCATTTCTTAACCTGGTCTTCATCTTCTATTACAAGCAATCGTCATACTTGCCACGTGTAGGTGCACCATTGGATTACCACGCGTCGACAAGTCTCTCCTGTCTGATTCCACTAGACCATACTTCACATAGACCGACTAAGCCACATGGTGTAACCCCACCGTTCAAACTCACATTCAACATTTTTCGTTTTCCTCATACCATGCTTGAGCTCACCGCCTCACCCGGCATTCTCGATCGTTCTGGGCCTTGGCTTCTCCATAAGTGTAGCCCTAATCCTTGTCGTTCACCATGGTTGACTCCAAGCGACCCTGCACATCCAAAGATAAAAAAAAATCATTTCTAGACACAAGTTCTTCACAACTTGACACACGTTAGTCAAAACATGATTCATGTAATATTAATACACTGACCTAAATCAACTCAACTCAATCCATGACTCAACTTCCCAAAATCTCCGAGCTTTTTCCTCGATCGGTACTACTGCCCCATAGGTTGATACTATCGCACCTCGTACCTTGCAATTTGACCTCTCTAGAAAAAAAAAAGCTACCATCAAGTAAAAATTAGAACTATTGCTCAGCGGTATAACTGCCACCATGCTACGGTATTATCGTAAGGCGGTATAATAGGTTCCAAGTCGCAGTACTACTCTTTTTATAAAAGAATCAACTGCAAGGTTTCTCCCCGATTGAGTTTTTTTTTGGGAGGTTTTGAGATCAAATCTGTGACCAGAATCATATAGCAGCTGACAGCTGATGCCGGCAGTCCTTGATTTTGGATAGGAAAGGTTTTTGGGAAATTTTTTTGAGAGGATTTGGGAGAAAAATAGTAACCAGAAAACGGAAAGCAAACAGGCCTAGCACAGATAAACACCAGCCCCAACATCTGTTCGACGAGCACGTCGTCACCATCTGGAAAGCCCAATAAGTTGCAGCGCGTGGCTAACCACGACGCCTCCACGAGGAGCGCGAACCCGAAAGCCACCCAATCTGGCGCGGCCAGCCCATCCGACCCGAACAAAGCGGCACGAGCACACCACAGGTGACGCACGGCGTTCGCGGCAGGGGCGGAAAGAGGGAGACGGGGCACCAACAAAAAAAGCGCACGGCACCACTCCCCGCAGCCACGGCGCAGGGCGCGCCACGTCTGCGCTTCCCGTTCCCAAATCACCCTTAAATCGGAAAGAGGTTACTACTCCCGTTGCACAAGGCCGTGAGAGAGCCCGCACACCCTAGAAGCGCCCAATTCGGATTGTGATTGCCATGGCCGCCACGGGCTGGTCGGATCTTCCGTCGGAGCTCCTCACCGACATCGCCGGCGGACTCACCGAGCTCGCCGACATCGCGCGCTTCCGCTCCGTCTGCTCCTCCTGGCGCGCGGCGGCGGCGGGGCCGCGGCCGCGCCCCGCCGCAGCCGCCGTGGCTGCTCCTCCCGTCCTCCCGTCGCGGCTCTTCTTCTGCCCCCGGGAGGACCGCCTCTACCCCGACCTCCGGGTGCCTGCCCCCACCGCGGAGGCGCACCACCGCCGTCGCCGCCTCTACGCGTCACCGTGCGGGTGGACCCTCGCCATCGACCCCACCGATCTGGCGGCCTCCCTCTTCCACCCCTTTACGGGCGCCGCCCTCCCTCTCCCCCCGCTCCCCGCCTTCTTCGCGGAAACCGACGACCTGGCCTGGGACTGGTCCCCGCACGGCGTCATGGCGTCCTGCGGCGAGGGCCTCCTCTTCTGCTCCCTCGACCCGTTTGCTGGTTCTTGGGCCCAGATCCCAACCATGGCCGACTGCAACGCGAGCAGTATCAACTACGCTGCCGGCGAGTTCTTCGTCTTCGAGGAGGACGTCTGCCGCACCACCATCGTTGACGCCAGCACCCTCGCCGCCGCTGCTGTCATCCCGGCACCCGCTGTCGAGCTCCCCTCCGCGGCGCGCATCGCTGTTGCCGGCGACGAGCTCATCCTTCTCGTCAAGTCCAAATGGATGTATCTCTTCGGTGACGACGTGGACTTCTCCAAGGCCTTCCGCGTGGATCTCCGAAGCGCTGACCCGGCGTGGCAGGAGCTCACCAGCATCGGCGAGCGCGCCCTGTTTGTGGATTCCCTCCACGGGTTCGCTGTGGAGACGGCGGGGTTTGGGAATCTTGAAAGCAACACAATCTACTCGGTGACCACCAAGGAGGTGAACGACAGGCGTTCCACCACGGTGAAGTATGGCGTGTCGGTGTTTAGCTTGCACAACCGGAGCTCCAAGAAGCTTGCATGCCGGCTGAACGGACTGGAGATGCCTCAGCGCGGCGAGGCGCCGTCCTGGATCATACCGATCTTGAATGAAAGCTGAATGAAGCCTGCGGAATCAGAGATCGTTGTTCTTGGGCGATGGTGATGCTCTTTGGCTCTGGGTAAATTCTCTGGCACCCTTGCAGTTGCATCAGTTCCTAAGTAGACCAATAATCCTTACATGTTTTTCTTTTGTACATTATATATTATGTTGCGTAAATTAAATTTCTCTCGCAATGTCTGATCACGCACGAAGCATCTGTGAGTTATATTTGTTGGTAAACTTTCAAGTTTCAATTTCCACCGTCAATGTTCAAGTTGAATAAAGGTCTATGAGCTTGTTGTGTTTCGGTTCAGAATTTCGGAAACGTAGTTTATTGTATTGATTGGAATAATTGGCCTAGATACGTGATTTTATATCTAGCCCCATGATCGGATCATTGGATGTTTTTGCCTTGTCATCAAGTTCTTGATGAACGAAACCGGAATGTGCATTTTTCTATCTTTACGTGTAGCGCTCGGTGTGAATAACTGGGTATCGCTGGCTGGCAAGATGATACCAATTTGCCTCAATTGATTGTATAGAAAATGCAGCAGAGTTGGTGGCACATTGGGGCAATCTCTGTTGGAGGCATGTGTGGTCTTGTTTTGAGTCGAATTGGTGGTGAAGCTTTCTTTGTGATGTGATTACCTGAGCAGCAATGATAGGGCATCCTGAGGAGAAAAATGTTCTGAAAAGGATGTGGTATTTCTCCGGGGGAAAAGAGTTGATGGGCAGGGGAGGGGATAAAGAAAAGGATGAGGATGATGTATGGGCGGTAGGGAAAAGAATGATAGGATTGCTTGTGCGCGGTAATGAACAAAGCATCAATTCTTCTTAATCTTCTTCCCTATGAATTAAAGAAGAATCACCAAACAATGGAGTCTGACTTGTCCATGATAGCAGCAGCTGGAAGACATGGCGAAGAAACCATGATGCTGGAACTGGCGGGCGTTCGTTTATTGAGTGCATTTTGTGGTCGATTGTGGTAATTGAATAAAGATGGGTCTAGCTCGATTCCAAGCAAGTACCAGTAGACATCGTTATAATTGTCTCTAAAGAAAAGGAGCTGACGGCGAGGGCATCTGAACTTCTGAAAGTACTAGGCACATAAGCGCGGCATAACGCCGCGTTAGCCACCGTGTGGACCGAAATAAAAGCGACGAAAATCCGTGAAATGGTTCTTTTTTAAAAAACCGAGGATGGATGTGTAATTTCGAAGGAATCGAAGGGTTTTTTCGCACTGACAGGGATCTTTTTGTGAGAAATAAGGATCTGTATGTAATTTCAGAAAAATGTAAATTTTTTTTTGCAAAATGACTCACCAAGCCGTACGAGATTTCCCGGCCACGCGGCGGGTGAGGGCTGGCGCGGAGGTGACGTGGCGTCGCGGGGGGCGGAGAGTCCCCCGGAAGTAATTGGTTTTTGATTCGCGGGCGCTCCAAAGCACCTATCTTGGATTCGGTGAGTCATGCCGTGCCAAATAATTACTACACAATCTTCTGATGGTTCAGTTCGCATCGTTTCTGCTGTTGTGAGTCGATGAGAACTTTTCCTCTCGGAAACTGTCGGTTTTTAGTTTTTACTATATACCTAACTTTCAAACGAAATATTTTCTCAAGATGGAGTCTACAAGTTAAATGATGTACACATTAAAAGCTTAATATCTGTACCATCTAAAATCGCAAGTGAGTATCTCTATTTCTGTAGTCTGTATCGTAAACAAGCAAAATTTAAAAATTTTAGTTAAAAGGTATAAGTCACAGCTGTTGCCAAACATACCCCAGTAAACCGTGATCTAGTCATCTAAATGGCAAGACTGAATTCTTAAAAAGTTGACTGAAAAGTTCCTACATGGCATCAGTTGGGCTAGGCCAGAACAGGCCCGATCATTGTGCCTTGGTCGGTCTACGTTTGGTCAGGCTGGGCTTTACCTGCAGGACCGGACCAAAATATTACTAGGTAGGCCGGACCGTTGGGCCACCAGAGAATCATACCTTGTAGGTCCCCGGAAACAATTTGGTTCTGGACCCAGTTGATGTGGGGGGGCCTATTTGTAGGCGCGCGCGGAATATTTCTTGGTGGGGTCCTTGAGGAGGATATCGTATGCGCTCGTCGGCATGACGCAAGCATGCGGGAAGACATCATTGAGAATTTTGTCTTCCTCTTCTTTCTCGGAGATATATATAATATGCATGCTATGGAGTAGCCATGTTTTAAAAGTTTTAGAATAATATCGTTAGGGTAGTGAACTAGTGATTCTCTATGCTTTGTACGAGCTGTTCTATGCAAATCTTGAAGCGATGCAGCCTAGTGGTGCTGAAGCAACGAGTACTCTTGGAGTGCCTGAATTTTGCAGAAAACAGTTAGATTTCCGAGTGCGGCCACCTAGTCTTCTTGCAATGTTGTACGGTTCTTCTTGTTGGAAAGCACTGTTGAAGGCATGAAGCTACTACATTATCTAATATAGATACCGGTTTACTAAAAAAACAAGATGGAGATCTAAAAGTTTGTAGACGATGCAGGAGAAGCAGCACTTGTACACATCAACTTCATGAAGATTCCAACAGGCGTAAATGGTACGCTCGATGCAGAAAATGGAACGAAAGGTACGAGTTTGAAATCTCAGTGAGAGGGCGGCCATAGCCTGGCAGCCTTCTCACTGCGACTGTTGACACATTATTAGATGATTGACGATGGTCCATGAAAGGCACTTGTACGTCACAACTCATACGGAGTAATCAGCAGACGGGTCTCTGTCACTCATGGAAGAAAATCCAATGGGGGAGTTTATCAGCAATCCAACGGTTCATGGAGAAGCGGTGGCGGCACGGTTTCCGACGAGCGGTGGCAGGGCAGTACCTCGGGTGGGGCTGTTGAATAATTCAGCTCGCTCACCGTGGTCGAAGAGTCAGTCGAAGTCATCATGATTGTAAGTCGTACTCGTAAAAGTACTGTAGTGTCATAATTATAAGTTGTAGATACACTATAGCAGTTGTAGTGGTCATGATCGAAAGATCACTTTAGCAGTCGTAGTGGTCGTGGTCCAAAGATCATTATAACAGTCGTAGTCATCATGGTCGAAAGATCACTATAGCAGTCATAAACACTCGACGTGTACTCAGTCCACGCGAGAGCGGTTTTCCCGATTTGTTAGCGTCATATGCGACATAGCCTGGATCCGTGGTATCGTGCAGGAGGTGACACATACTAAGGGTGGCATAACCACCTGAGTTAAGACTAGGATTTCCTTTAAATAGCAGTTTAATACAATAGGAAAAAGCTGTCCGGTTTTCTAGCAGCGCAAAACTTTTGTATTCTTGTTCTGTGTTTTCCAACTTCGTGTGTGGTCGTGTGTGAGCTCAGACGTGTTGAGCAGCCGAAGTTCCTGACATTTGGTATCCGAGCCAGGAAACACTGATCCACGATGCAGCCAAGTGAATCCGCGATGCCCCGGTGCTCCCAGTCTTCATCACCACGTCCCAAATACCGTGCCAACGTCAACGGCAGTGCTCTGGTGGTACAAAGGGTGGTGAAGGAGGTCGGGAGATCGGCGGCGTATCCGACTCTCACGAAGACGTACTATGGTGATTGGGCCTTGATGATGAAGGTCATGCTCCAGGCGCGCGGGATCTGGGACACCGTTGATACCGACGTGGTTGAATTCCAGGAGGACAGGATGGCACTAGAGGCCATCCTGCACACCGTTCCATCAGAGATGATCTCCACGCTTGCCGTCAAGGCAATCGCCAAGGAGGCATGGGATACCCTGAAGACCATGCGTGTAGGCATTGATCGAGTGCGCAAGGCCAATGCTCAGAAGCTCCGCAAGGAGTTCGAGAGCATTGCTTTTCGTGACGGGGAGTCTATCGACGATTTCGCGTTGTGGCTCACCGGGTTGGTGAACCAGCTTAGCACCCTTGACGACCCGGAGCCGCCGCACAAGGTCGTCGAGAAGTATCGAGAAAACTAGGCAGTTTTTTCTTGGCATGTTGATCGGTCGAAGTTCTTGACAGGGGCACACGACGGTGCGGCTTTGGCTCCGAATGTGGTGGCGAGGCTCAAGAGCGATACGGCTTTGGCTCGGACCATGGTGGCGAGGCTCAGCGGCGACGCGGCGGACCATGGTGGAGGTCATCCCGTGTGAATGATGAGTAATTGACATCGGTTTAGGAAAGTCGAGTTTGAGTTGGTTGGTTCGGACCAAGACGTCGTGTGGTGTGACGGGCTCGGTCGGACTTGGTCAAACCTGGTCAAAAGGATTAGGATGCATATTCTGATGATTCGACATGTTTGTTGATGTTATTATGCTTACATGTATCGAGCGGTGCTATTTGACGTGTTTCTTGTCTGTGTGGCTGCAGGACGTCGAGGCGGAGTCGTGGCGAGAAACGGTGGACCGGACTAGGCGCAGGTGGCGCTGAGGTCAGAACGGTCGGGATGTGTCGAAGACGGCATGGACTCGAAGTGGTTGCGAGGCGTGCGAGACAAGGAGCGCGGAAGCTTCCCGGAAGGTGCAAGAGGGGCGAATCGGTAATTTCGCAAGGCTGCACAAGCGGGAGATGGCTCCGTTAGGGTTTAGCCGGCGTAACGGGTTGGAGATCCGTTAGCCAAGGGCTATAAATAGAGGTGAGGGGTTGCATACCCCTTAGGACACTTGAGAGCTCATTCATCCCTTTGTGTGGGTTGTGTTCCTCCCAAGAAGCATGTGAGGCTCTTGGTGTTCTTGAGGATTGAGAGGGAGATGATGGATTGAAAATCTTGTAATCACTCTTTTTGTTCTAATGTTCATGCGTATGGGGACTCCTATGTAATCCTTGTCTTAGTCTCATGATTTTCCTTTGTTTGAGTTGTTGCTACTCATGATTTTTTCGTTGCTTTACTCTCGTGCATGATTGTCTCTGAGATAGATGGATTATCCTCTCAGTTATCTATGAGATGCTTCCCTCCAGATTTGTTGATGTTGTGTTTGGATCCTTCTCTCTACTTCTTCTCGATTTTCCGGTGGGAACACGCCCTTCACTCTTTGCGACTGATGCTTGGTTTTCTCTCATGAGTAGTTCTCTGGTGTGTACAGGTTCCTGCTCTATTTTGTGTCAATCTCAGCCGAGTTTGTTCCCTGTGATATTGAGCTTTGTTCTCCATTTGTTTTTACGAAGCAGCAGTTTTTGACCCTCTTGCATGCAGTCCAAATAAACTCGGTTTCAGCTGAAATTTTTTCTACTTACTTACTGATCTAAGATGATTCCTTCTGTGTAACATGCAGATCGGATTTCCATCTTTTCTTCATTGATTTCAGCAGCTGCTCTAGTACTTTTTTTCTCTCGGTTAGCTGCAGTATCTGGTTTCACTTGGTTTCCTTGTTTGCAGACTTTGGCTTTTAGTGCAAATCTTTTCTTGTCTATTTCCTGAGAATCGGACAGCAGTTTATCCTATAGAGTTATTGGTTTTCTCAATCCATTGTCTGGAAATCCTTCGCCAACAGCAAACTTCGAGTGCAGTTCGATCTCTTCTTTTCTGTAGTTTCTCGGCCGAAATTAGTGTCTTGGTCACTTTCAGTTCTCTGGTCTTTTCTTTGCAGCTTTGAGAAGAGGATCAATCAAAGCACATTTCTCTTTGCAGTTCCTTTTTTTCTTTCTTTCCTGCTTTAAGCTCGAGTGCCAGATTCGCTTTTTGTTGCTCCCAAATTTCTTTTGTGGGTGGCAACTGATTTCTGTCAGATATCTTCGGCTCTGCCTATCTGTTGTTCCTTTTTCAGTTTCACTTTTTCCTTTTGCTTTGCATTACTCTGTTTTAGTTAGTCAGATGGTGGTAATAGTCGCCGATGTTCCAAAATTGCAAGAGTAAATATGAAGCCGGCCAGTACAGTTTTGTGAAGTTCCAAGATTCAGTGATTTTGCAGTTTGCTTGCTCTGTTATTAGTTTGGCTTTCATTTTCGTGTAGGCACTCAAATTTCTTGCGTCTTGGCCTTTTAGCTAAACGGAAAAGAAATATTGTGAGAATACTTAGGGGCGATTATTATTTTTTTAAAAAAAGGCACCATTCACCCTCCCTCTGTTGCTATATCTGGTCCTACAAGATGACGCACGAATCTCGATGCAAAATCAAGGGCCATGATAATGCATCTAGCTAGATGCAATGGCGGTATGTAGTTTTCGTATCCAAGTGGTGAAAAAAAACTCGCGCAATTGTCAGAGGTAGCACCATATTAGAAGTAATATTCGGTAACGAAGGAGATTATTGCACTCGAGTAGTGCGAACATTAATCAGAAAATAATAGCCTTTCTTCGAAGTAATAATTTCTTGGACCCGCACAGATTCTGGAACGAAACAGACAGGCTTGGAATTTAATAACAGAAATTCAGTGGGAAACCCGAATTGCTCATGACACTTGTGTGTGAGAACAATTGGTCCGCACTCGATTGATTAGGCCGGTCCAGCCCAGCCAAGAGGCAGCCCATCTCCCTTGTGGCTTTGCCATCACGGTTCCACCACAACTCAGGAGTCGTGATTGCAGGGCACATCGTCACTGAAAACTCTAAGCAGACATCCATCCAAATCCAGATCGTAAGAGCCCGAGTTCAGAGGAGCTGAGAGAGAGAGAGAGAGGAGGCAAGGGAAGGGAAGGATTTAGATCGGGCTGCTGCCAACCTTGTTCACTCCCTCACCGCCGTCGTCGCTTCGAGCACCGCCGTGTGAGGTCGCCCTCACCACCCGTCTCAGCAGCGGCGGCAGGCCACGGCGATGGGCAGAGGAGGTGGCATACCGTGGGCAACAAAGGAGGAGGTAGGCTGCACGACAGGCATTTCATGTGTTGGGGGTTGAGCGGCGATGGCATGTTTCCAGATATCCGACTGGATAATAAACCGCTACTATTTGGATAAATAGTGGGCCTATTATTTAACGGTTTTTAAAAGCGGCTTTTGACTTTTGTTATAGTACTTAATTTTTAAATAGATTATTTTATTAAAACAGAGTCTACAAGTTAATTATAGTACATATTAAAAGCCTAACATCTATATCAACCAAAATCACAAGTAAGTATCTCTCTTCGAAATACTACGCCCATATCTATATCAACCAAAATCACAAGCAAGTATCTCTCTTCGAAATACTACAGAGTCTACAAGTTAATTGTAGTACATATTAAAAACCTAACAGTTAAAATTTAAAAATTTTAGTCAAAAACCATAAACCATAGCCATATCAAACAACCCTAGCATTACCAATTTCGTTACAGAACCCGAGGTAAACTATCTAATACTAATATCGAATCGAGCCGGATACTTAATTCTCTCTTCGAATTCAGTTCGATTGGATTTGACATCAGATTGATCAGGATTAATCTAACCTATTTGCACCCCTCGAAAATACATTAGATACCTGGTACATGTAGAGGTCCAACATGAAGCCAAACTGGCACAGTAGATTCACTATGAGATACACGGAGGTACATTTCCTCCACAATTCAGACTACTTCGTCGTGACCTTCGAAGACTTATTCTTATTATTCAATCTCGACGAACTCGATGTCTCACTTATATGATGCTGGACACTGTAAGTATACTGTACAATAAAGTTCTACATTCATGTCATACCGATAGAAGTCGATAAAAGATTAGGAACATATCTTTAATCTATGCTAGACATAACTTTGCTTTGTGCATCCTAGTTGAAACTTGATGACGAATACATTCACTTCAAGTCCAAGTCCTTGATTTTAGCCATCAACATAAAATTAGTCTTCACTTGACTTAATGATCAACTCATGATCATCTCTTCTTTAGGACTTTGACTTGATTATCATCAATACATGATGCCATCCTTTATCCTCAACCTTAACTTGATGACGATCAACTCATGACGCCATCTAAAGTCTTCCTCATCATGTGATATAACATATTCATCTAACTCATGAAAAATATTAGTCTCACAAAATGATTATCATTAATTACCAAAATTTACCATTAACTCATAATAATGGATATATATTCTTCATTAGCCCTGGTCTATTGTTGTCGACCGCTACATTTGTCAAGCCACCTGCACATCTAAAGATCAAGCAACCATATCGAGTATAAGTCCTATGCACTTGACTCACGTTAATCAAAACTATGCATGATGCAATGTAACACAAACCCTCGTAGCTTCTAAACCATGAACCAATCTCAAACCAATTCAGCTCAACTCACCTTGATTTCTGGCCGTAGCCACCGGTCTGACCGCTCTTCCCATGCCAGTTGGACAGCCTCGGTCAGACTGCCAACACTGGTTGGTTTGATCGGCCACCCATTGTGACTGCATTTTCAATGCCATTCACACCGGCCAACCCATCCCGGTCTGACTGCCAACCATAGCTAGTCCAACTGCACGTAAGCAACACCAAAATTCACTCTTTTGGACAAAAAGCAATCGCCAACTAGAAATCGGTCATACCACTCTGACTGTCTGACCGCCACCTAATATCCGGTCACACTAGACCACCGGTGAGACCACAGTTCACAGGCTGGTCTGACCGTTACCTCCCAACGGTCTAACCGAAAATACTGACAACAACTCTAAATTTTCTAAAACTATTACAAAATTTGAATACAAATTAACTAAAATACCAATTATTTATCATAAATATATATTAGACCTTATACGTGATCTCTCAGAGACCTTGCATATTAGGTACTAGCCTCATAGGCGCGGCGCGGCGCCGCGCCAGCCACCGTACCTACCAAAGTAAAAGAGACGATAATTCGCGAGGAGTTTTTTAAAAAAATCGAGGGCACATGCGTATTTTCGAAAAAGGTAAAGGTTTTTTTGCAAAAAAATAAGGACCTGTACGTAAATAAACGAGGACCCGTGCATAATTTCAAAAACTGCGGGGGGCTGTCCTGCAAATTGGTGGGCTAAAAAAACTGGTAGGGACCTTTTTGCGAGAGCCAAGGATCTGTACATAATTTCGGGAAAACACAAGGGCTATCCTGCAAATTGGAGGGGCTTAAAAAAACCGGTAGGGACCTTTTTGCAAGAACCAAGAATCTGTACGTAATTTCGGAAAAACACATGGATTTTTTTGCAAAACCGGCGTTTCCGCGAGGCGTACTGGGGGTGATTCAGTATGTTCGATGGTTACAGATTGCAAAAGGCCAAACCGATGCGGTAATACATCATGACATTTAAATTGGCTGCACCGATCCTGAAGAAGAGAATAAAATGGGGACTCTTCTCTTCGATCTGAACCAAAGCTTTGCTCCAATGATGAGATGCGGAACGGACATCGGGAATGATTCGATCATACGGTCCGACCGTTTCTCTAGTAGGAAAGCAATTCACGAAGATCGAGTGGAATAAGGGACACACGAAACGGGGAGAACAGAGAAGAAAAGTAAGAGCCGATTTATCCTACTGATGAGAAGATCGGTGTCCTGAAGAAAGAAATCAAGAAAATGCTAGTACAAGATATGCAAGTTGATATCTAGGTGCTGACTGCTGACTGCTGCTGGTGCTGGCAGTTTCGCCAAATCCGAAGCGTCATGGACTTTGAAGGTTGAGGGTAACTTAATGGTCCAAGAGTACTCCCAGTAGTCTAGCTATGTCACATCTCGTGATATATGAGCTGGTAAACAAAATTTGAACACGTCTACTTTAATTCTGTAGGATCGGTATAACAACAGATAGAATAAATGATACCTTTAATTTTTTTTCAAGTATTCTCTTAATCTTCACTTCAATAATTATGGAAAACTATAAAGATAAAAAAACAAACAATCCAAAAATTCTCGGTGCCAAAATGATTTCAGCCCATAAATAGTAAAAACCAGCACCGTTTCAAATCCGATCAAATCCGAAAAACTATAAAACTTTCTGATCCGTAATCTAAAAGACTTGAAAGTTAAACTAAAACTATTTCATGACTTTAAGAATCTATCTCAACAAAAAAATGAAAGAATTTTAGGGAATTGGAATCTTTTGGTTTGTGGAGTTCTACTGCATCATAATCGGACTAAAACCTAAAAATGAACTAACTCTTAAACCAAAACTTCAAATCATTTGAAATTTGGTACGCACTTTCTCTAGGATGATAGGAATTTATTTCAATCAACGATGAAGAAAATCGTTGCCAAAGTTCTGATTTTTTTGTTTGAAGGCATATTACACCAAAAACAAGGCAAAAATCACAAACGGTGAATATGACTTGGTCATGGGTGAATAATGGCCAATGTATCTCGAAATGTATTCACACATGTTCCAGCAAGCAATAACACCAAAGAAATCAAGGTAAAAACAACTAGATCAAGAAATCATTCGGAGAGGCCCAAAAGAGCAAAAACCAGGTTTCTTCATGAACTTGCTAACCAAGTGTCTAAATAGGTGGAGATTGATTTTCAGAGGTTATATTTATCTCTTGCACATTCTTAGCACAGTAAGATCAAGAAGGAGAAAGAAAAGAGGAAAAATCAACTAAATCAAGAGCAAATCAATAAATACAAAACATATTCATGATGATGAACAAAAATTGATATATTACTACTTGAAAATAAAGATTTTACAGCCACTTCACTTGGAGGACAAGAGAGTACACTACAGTACTCAACTTTTCTCAACTCTAACCTTAGAACTCATGAACACTTGTCTCAAGAAAGGATGATTGGATGGTTAACCACAAGTCTTCATTCCAACTCCTTAAATAGATATGCTAGCTAGCCACATTTAACTCTTAGTAGATACTATCCGATAACCCCACACACATGGGTTTTAACTCATACACTACACTTATGCACGTTTTTCAAAGCGCATAAATCCGAATCTGTTAAGTCCTTAGCCTTGATTCAATTTGATCTTCTCAGCTCCTCCTTAGCCTAAACCGCTCTCCCAAGCGCTGCTCAAGCACCATGGTTTTACTTTAAGATAGTTTCCGGTATTTTGGTTAAACTACCAAAATACGCTTTCTTGAACCGGTCATCTCCTTCTATTGCAAGAAATCGTCATATTGTCACGTGTAGGTGTACCACTAGTTTGCCATTTATCGGCAAGTATCTCCCATTCTGATTCCACCAGACCACGTCTCACTTGGACCGACCAAACCACATAATGCAAACTTGTCACTCGAACTTCTCTTCAATATTTTCTATCTTTCTCATATTATGCTTGAGCTCACCATATCACCCGGCATTCTTAATCGTTTTGAGTCTCGGCTCCTTCATGAGCATAGCCCCGATCCTTGCCTTGACTATAGTTAACTCCAAACGACTCTGAACATCTAAAGACAAATAAATCATTTTCAGACATAAGTTCAGCACAACTTAACCCATATTACCAATAACATGTGTCATACAACCTATAACTACTTACGTAGGTTATCAAATCAAAAAGGAATCACGCTGGATCAAGTTCACTCTCAATCATTAGTCCGGCTTATGACGTAGGCAGCAAGTCAAAAAGGAATCGCGCTGGATCGATGGGCCCTTCCCTTGCCAAAAATATTTCTGGCAAGGATCGGCATGAACTGAGCACTGAGCAGAGTGACGTCCATGACATGATCACTCGCTAGCCGGCCTTTGGGGGGTTTGCATGGCTTCCTCTCCAAGCTCTCTGAAAAGAGGGACGACAGGTTCTTATTCCCTTATTATTCCCTCTCAGATTCTTCGTCCCGTGTATCATCCTTGAGAAGAATACCCGAGAATAGCTCCAGGATGAGTAGAGACGATGTCGTCATCTCTCGGAGAGAGAGAGACAGAGAGAGGATAGGGAGACGGGACCAAGGCGTACTGCAGTGAGGTCACAGGTCCAGAAACACATGCGTATCGCAATCCCTCTCCTCCCTTTCAGAGTTTCAGGCCTGTTTAGTGTGGCTGTAGCTTATGATTTTTGATTAAATTTTTTAAATTTTAATTGTTTATGACAGAGATTATGGAGAGAGATACTCGCTTGCGATTTTGGTTAATACAGATGTTAGACTTTTAAGATATACTACAATTAACTTGTAGATCCCGTCTTAAATAAATACCTCATTTGAAAGTTAGATACTATAGCAAAAACTAAAAATCGCTAGCTTGAATTGAAAAGAGCAGACCCTCAGTCCCCGTCGCGTCCATCACCTCGTAGAATAGCACGGTCACGCTCATTGACACGTGTATCAGATTAAATATTCAGAAAATGCTTTCTTAACTGTAAGCCCTATTAGGTGCAGGTCAATACGGTACATATCTCCGATGGACCTTTTTTTCGCGCGTTTCTTGTGTCTCTCTCTGTTCGTGTCCTAAATCAAATGGTCTCCTCTTGATGTACACCTAATTAAGCCGAACTCTCGTGCTACGAGTGACGTGCACGCCAGTGATCGAGTGCACAAAAATACTGGCAAAGTTATTTCAATTTGAATATGGATAAGTTGCACTTGGACAACCCTAATTTCATCTTCAGTGAGCAAGCAAGTTTCACATTTCCCCATCAAAGAAAGAGGGCGAAACGGAGAGAATCTCAGCATAGACTGGGCGGGCCCAAACCCCAACTACGCGAACACGGCAGCCATATTCCTCTCTGCAACCGCTGTCTCTCGCCACCCGGTAAAATCCAAACGAGGCGGCATAATTGTGACGCATAACACCAAGCAACCAAATTCCCTCTTCACACGGGAACACAGGACTAGTCGCGCGTCGCGGTGGAGCTAGCGTATGTTTAATTTGAGCTTCAGTTTCTTCGGTTCGAAGAAGATAGACGCTGATTTAAATATCTCGGTGAAATCATTTTGAAAGTTCGTGTTTTCATCATCTTCTCTGTGTTCATATTTTTCAAAATCTATTACAATAGCTTACTTCTTTCAACCGTTATTATATTATTTTGACCAAAAACAAAAAATTCTGTTCGTGACACTACTACTAGTATTTTACTACACTTTGGTCTAAAAAAAAAATCTTGCCAAAGCACGCAATGAATGTTTTTAGGTTAAGCCGTGATCTCTCAGCGACGTACGACTGTTAGTTGCCAGACAAGTAACCACTAATGCTCCCGGTTATATATAGGCTAGGTTCTATTTGATTTTGACTTTGATTTATTATATTTTATTATAGTAACTATCTTTTAAATGGTACGTCTTTTTAAGACAGAGTTTACAGGTAAAATATTTTAGATATTGTATCGAGTTCAGTTATATTGGTTAAAATTACATGTGACTATTTTTCTTTATGTACAATCTCTCACGAATATGTAGAATTCAAAAGTCATAAATTAAAAATCAAAACCATTCCTCAAAAATACCTGCCCAAAGTAATATTGTACTATTATATATTTTTGTACGTCGATATAGGCTGTCTCGTTGCTTAGGCTAGTGATATGTACTCTAGATTTCATTAGGTTTTTAGAATTTAATTAGCTTTTGTTTATAGTTGGTGTGATACAGTTGGGACAGCGAAGGATCCGATTTAAAAAATGGCCGTAGTTTGACTAGGCAAATACCTGGTGCATCTAATCGAGGTGATAGCATACGTGGCACTGCAGATTTTTTTTTCAAATCTAGTTCTAAATACACGAATTTTGAATTTCGGTATACTCTCTAACAACGGAAGCAATGACAAATGACACGTGTCACCCGCCGAGCTCCCACATCGCGGCAGGTACCTATCGAGTTCCGCTGGCAAGAGGCTTAATTAGTGTAAAACATACTTAAGTTAAACACTAATGGGTATTGTAGATGTCTACTGAGCACACGGGTAGCTTGACAGGTTCAGGTGCTCCCCTCGAGCTACTCTTGAGCTCGGCAGGTATATCATGGTGCTCTGAATCTATCACGATGTAGAAGCCCGACAGAGTCGTCTATCATGGCCAGCAAACTTAGAGAGAAAGCTAAATTTGTAGAAATAGACAGTTAAAGCTAATTTTGAAAAAAGCTACAGTGCCTTATATAGAAGTGCCGTATACACGAAGGCTTTCATCTAACCACTGCAATTTCCGGCTTAATAATCATTCCGTGCGATTTGACGCGTGCTGGCAAATCCATCAGGCTAGGTAGGGACACGAAAAGATTGTAAAAATGTCACAAAAAACCAGTGTGCTCACATCACATGTTCTTTTATCCATATCTTCATGAGATAACAAGTATATACAATTGTCGGTCGAAATCGAGAACTAGCATTGCTCGATTAGCTGAGGTGTCGGCTCAGCCCACCTGTGATTTGGCTCCATCGATCCGTACACTCACTAATAATTTTAGTACCGAAGTCAAACAGTGAGCTCATGCAGCTAGCTAGCCTAGGTTTAGTACTCTTGATATTTTTGGAATTGATTGCATATTTGACGTCGTAGCGTGTTTTTCTTCAAAACTCGTTCCTAATGTCTTTTTTTAAAAAAATTAATCTCCTCCGTAACCACAAGAGCAGTGTGCTAGACGACACATGTCACCTGCCAAGCTCCTCCATCACAGCAAGTAATAGTACCCTTTTGCCGAGCCTGGGGGCTCAACACCTCCTACTGCAATCGGGAGCACGACAGGAGTATATCTGGCACGACAGGTTACCACATTTAACCATTTTTTCATAAATAATATATATTTGAAAATATTATTTTTTAGTAATAAAAAGTATGATTTACAAAAAATCCTGCATTTTTGTGTTTTTTAGTAGTTTTGAAATAATAGCTAACTATTAACGTTCAAATTTGACTAGTGCGCCTTACGTTGCATTAAATAATTTAACATTTCAAACCTGGTATAACACTTTGTAATGAATGCGCGAATTACATGGCACGAGAGTTTGGTTAGGTGCATATGTTTTCCTCACTACTCCTATAATACAAATGGCAATATGCACGAACCGTTAACCCGAACTACAACTAAGATATATATGTCTTTTGGAATAAAAAAACACTGGGATGGAAAAGAAGTTAGGTTTGCAGTCACATGTCCTATGCATTTGGGTCCATTGATGCCTTTCAATTGTCTCTCTTGCGGGCTTTGGCCTTCACAATGGCCGCCTAGTAAGCGATTTCTAGGACATGTACAAGCTTGTCCTAGTCTAAAATAACCTCTGTTGAGCAAGGGTTTTGGGGGGCCATCGGTGCTTTTCTCTTGTCTTCCCCCTCTCGGTCTTTTCCATGTCCTCCAAGGTGTAAGATTTTCAACGGGTGAAGTTCTCGGGCGCTACTGGGTAGTTGAGCATATATTTTTTACTCGATGAATACCTTGTTGTACCTCTCTAGGCCGTCGATCCATTGAAAGAAGTATCAATGCTCTGTCGCCTACCATCATACATGGAGAAGGTTAGCGATATATGAAATGAAATATGTAATGTGGTTTATCAATACGCGACGTTCACTTACGTTGTTATCGCCGTACGTGTTGTGCATTTGGCGGCGGTGGCTGGATGTGTTCACTGAATGATCTATACTGGATTACCGTAGTCACACTACGGGCATAGAAACTCTAGTGGTACGGGTGCATCTTTGCAAGAATTATCAGGGTAGGATCCCTTGTTCTTGGCACCCATTTCTATTTCCGAAGCATCTCTCTAAATTTTGACATCTCTAACCTCGGCGGAGCGACGTCCTCTACCTCTCCTCTCTTCTCCCTCCCCTCTCCCCCTCTTTTCACAAGTAGCTTTAGTGGAGTGTTGCTCTGGTCATAGAGTCTGGCCCCTTTCTTGTTTGTGGGTGATACTGTGTGAGAGAGTGTTGTCGGTATTTTGTGCAATGCTAGTTGGTGTTTGCCTCTAGCCTAGTGTTTGTGGTGCTTCCTTGGTGTTTCTAGCAAGGACTCTTCCCTGTCTACGGTGTATCCCCTTTAGGGCGATGTTGTATTCTTCTCTCCTTGAAATTAATAGCAGAGCTCTTGCCTTTGGTTTAAAAAGAAATAGGTATACAATGTACTAGATATATATATGCCACAGCCTCTCTAATTAAGTTTTATGTTGTACTCCTTCCAGTTCAAAAAAAAAATAAGTCATTTTGGATATTAACACGGTCCTAAAACACAGTTTTGATCAGTAATTTCTATTATAATATATTTATAAAACCAATGAAATTATAATGTTGTGAAAGTATGTTTCGAGATGAATCTATATATATAATTTTTTTTGTATCTAACCTAAATATTTTAAAATATATCGGTAACTAAAGTTTCAAAAGTTTGATTACGCATATTGCCAAAACGACATATTTGTTGAACCGGAGGGACTATATATTAACATGCACGCAAGTTTAATGAGATAGCTAAACTTATTAAAGACGTACGTATGTATAAAATGATGATCAATGCATTCCGAATTTTTTTTTGATCAATACACAGCTACTGCGATACATACGGTCTACATAGAAGTGGGTGACTTAAGACGTGTAGATATATTGTAAGATTCTAAAATTTCTCTCTCTCTCTCTCATATATATATATATATATATATATATATATATATATATATATATATATATATATATATATATATATATATATATATATATGCTCCTTGGTGCCCGGGCACCATAAGGCTAAAATAGGTATGTATCGCGTGCGAAAAATTTTAAAATTTCTTGGATATCAAGTTTAACTAGTTCAAACAAGTTCGAACTGAAATTTGAACTATAGTTGCTTTTTTTATTGATAGTTTGATTGTAGGTATGTGCTGATTATATATATAAATCAGCAAAGCATGTGATCTAAATTCGTTCAAAACTTTGAATTCGAGTATATTTTTTCAAAGGTATATGTTTCATTTGAATTGTTATAGTGGGTATATACCCTAAAACTGATATTTTAAAAAACATACCCTAATTTGGGTTGAATTCGCGCATTTGAAATCAAGGTGCCCGGGCACCCTGGTGCCTAATTTCAGCGTCCTATATCTGGAGGTGTATGTATGTGTGTGTGTGTTTGTGTATATGTATATGTATATATCTGGAGGTGAATAAGTGATGTCGAAATCCAACCGTGTGCATGTTGCATGTGTCGTGTGTGCATGTGTATGAGCGGAGGGGTAAGCTCCCACGGTGGGCCCAATCCTCAGCTACTTTTTAGTTGTTGAATAATAATTAGATTTTAAATAAATTTTTTAAAAACAAGATCTATAAGTTGATTGTAATATACACTATAATAATTTTATTTATATTAACCAAAATCGCACGTAAATTTTTGTTATTCCATATTTTCTCTCACGATCAATCTAAAAAACATAAGACGCAGTATAGTTGTAAAAAACATAAGACGCGGTATAAACTATAAGCTGAAAAATAAATAGCTCAGCTTCTCAAATCCCCTCAACCCCCTCCCACAACTGTACACTCGCTCGTATCTTTCCCTGATCTGTACCTAGAAACGTTACCAGTTTACCTTTCTATGTACGTATTTCCTGGTATGCGTATAGGCCTTGGAAAAGGAGTAAGAGAGCTAGAAATTGATTAATATATAGCAGAATAGCATATAGTGAGGAAAGAAGGAGGGGGTAGTATGACTAAGGAAATGAAAGAAATCAGACAACCACCTTCTTAGCCTCCTCCATAATCTCCTCTCCACTTCTTCTTCCTCGTAGAGAGTTCTTTACCAGACCAGGAGTCCGGGACTAGCAAGAGCAAGCAAGAAGAGTAGCAGCAGCACTAGAGAGAGAGAGAGAGGTATATATGGAGAAGAAACAAAGCTCTCGTTTTTGCTTTGGTTCTTTTATATACTTGTGGGTTTGGGTGTTTGCGAGCTTTTGTTCTTCCGCTTTTTCTTACTTGTTTTGAGTGCAACTGTTTGTTTGGATTTCACTGCAC
Source organism: Bonia amplexicaulis (assembly GCA_036346245.1). Taxonomy (NCBI): domain Eukaryota; kingdom Viridiplantae; phylum Streptophyta; class Magnoliopsida; order Poales; family Poaceae; genus Bonia; species Bonia amplexicaulis. The sequence continues at coordinate 23,798,866 of CM070739.1, forward strand.
ACTTTGTTCTTTTGTTTATCTCGGACGAGCCCTAACCCTTTTTGGAGTTTTTCCAGCTTCTTGTCGATTCCTTTGTTGTATCAGATCGATTATATTCCAGGCACAGACACACATATGAGATAGGTATGCCTCTCCCCTTCAATTCTCTCCTTTTGCTCTTCCCCTTTGGTATTTCCCTCCTCGCTGGGGAAAGAACTTCTTGACATCTTCTTGCATGTTGTGTGATGTCAATCCTGGTTAATTTTCGCTTGAGTTTGTTCTTGCTATGTCTCACTTGGAAACTACTGTTTGTAGTAGTGAAGGGAAATTTGCTAGTCCAAGAAACAAGGACTACCAAAAGGGAAAGGCTTCCCTGTCGTTGTTGAGACAGTAGCTTCGAGGATACATCTGAGTGGCAATGGCATCCAATTCATCAGCGGCGCCTGTGGCAGCGTCACTTGGAATTAGGGATGGCGACCAACAAGACCATATTAAGCCGCTGCTTGCGCAGCAGCACCAGCAGCCTCCTGCGGCACCGGCCAACGCGGTGACGGCGGTTTCTGCGACCGGGTCTGGCCAGGTGGCCGTGGCGGCGCCACCAGTGAATAAGAAGAGGAACCTACCAGGTAATCCAAGCAAGTACTCTTTTTCTGTTTCAGGGTGCATATCGTCTCCCAACTGATCTTACTTTGGATCTGATGGGAGTTTTCGTCAGAGAGAGCTGCTACTCTGAGATGCACATGCATAGTTTCTCTATATATCGACCTTACTTTATCTAGTCTTTGTTTCTTGATTTTGGAATTTTGGTTCCCAATAGAAAACCATGTCTTTTTGAAAGGGAGTCGTATTACAGTCCCAGATTTGTTTTCACTGGATTTAAATTACATGAAATGGTCCTATATCTTCTTCAGTTCTATTTCTCTCTCTCTCTCTCTCTTCCTTGCACATTGAATTTCTTCCATATCCTGCCTCGATCCAAAGCAACTGGTCGTCACATGTGTTTGGTCACTCGTACTTCATTTAAAGCTTGTATATATTCTCACCTGAATGAATTATCTTCGTTGAAGAGTAGAGACTAGAGAGCATGCAACTCTCTTTTTATTCTTTTGAAGCCTCATGTTTTAGTAGATAGATTAAAATTCCTTTAAATACATAGTCACGACTCACGAGTACTATCAGTACAAATTCGACAAAAAAAAATTCAAGATTCCATGTATATGAGCTGTTCTCTTCACTCTCCGCTCTCCCTTTCTCTTACCAATTATGAGATGAGATATGTCTAGACATTACTCAGATGTTTTCTTCCTAACAATCATCCAATCTCTTTTCTTAGAGGGAGGAGATTTTTTTTGGAGGAGGGGGAGATTTTTTTGGAGGGGGTGGGGGAGAATTCATAGCCATTAAATCTTTAATCTAACGGTCATTAATTTATATAATAGTTAGAAAAAAATATCCAGGTGATATTTATCAGTACCCTTATAAGATATGCAAATAGGGGCCATGAGGCCCATGACACGGTCCATGTCAATTCCTTTGTTCCCTATATCTCTTGCTGCAAATACCCTTTTGCGTCTTTCTTCCTCGAAAGTCTCATGCAAATGTTCTGCCCTCCGTTGCCTTGATTTGTCCCTACCTCACCAAACCAAAGGAATAAAAATATTCCTCATATTAACCCAACGCCAATACTAGCTCCCATCACCATTAGTTAATCATGCATGCCTAACTTATCGCCACATTACTCTCTCTAACTGGGCCATTCTCATGTAGTAAGAAACATGTGTTCGTCGTTTTTTTCCCTATCATTAGTAGTATAGTGCTCCTCTCTCCTAATCCACGCAAAATGTTAACCACTGTACTCATATCCTGCAAGCTTACCACATAGCTAGTAAGTACTTCTATATGTAAAAATATGAAGCATGCATATCCCATTCATCATCCTGTGTGCTAGTACTTACCACTCACTATAGCTAGCCACTAAGATTAGTTTGCATCAATTGGTCAATATATATGTAGTATAAATAACAGGGGTACTATGGTGCCCAGTCTCCATGATTAAGACTTTTCATCTATGATTAAGACTTTCTATCCATGATTGCTTTAGTATGCTAAGTCAATGACTCCCTTTCCAAAATGATGTATTTTCAAATTAATGAATGTTAACGAGTTTGCGTAATATATTATATATCATTGTATTTGCATGTATCTAAAAGTAGTATAAAGACAGGGAGATTTGGTGTGCCTCATGGTTAATTGAGCGAATTAATTGAAGTGTGTCTATGTATCTATGGTGCATGGCATATTTATATATATATGCAGACCCGGATGCGGAGGTGATCGCGCTGTCGCCGAAGACGCTGCTGGCGACGAACCGGTTCGTTTGCGAGGTGTGCAACAAGGGGTTCCGGCGGGAGCAGAACCTGCAGCTGCACAGGCGCGGGCACAACCTGCCGTGGAAGCTGAAGCAGAAGAACCCGGCGCAGGTGCAGCGGCGGCGCGTGTACCTCTGCCCGGAGCCGACGTGCGTGCACCACGACCCCGCGCGCGCGCTCGGCGACCTCACCGGCATCAAGAAGCACTTCTGCCGCAAGCACGGCGAGAAGAAGTGGAAGTGCGACAAGTGCTCCAAGCTGTACGCCGTGCAGTCGGACTGGAAGGCGCACTCCAAGGTCTGCGGCACACGCGAGTACCGCTGCGACTGCGGCACGCTCTTCTCACGGTACGTTCTGTTCTTCTACACACACACAATACTTACTAGGCGTAGTGTCGGTGCTGATCGAATGCATGCATGCATGCATGGCTTGCCAAAAGGACATGCCACGCGCGCACCATGGCCGGGTTTCTGCATGCATTGCATGCGTGAGGTTTCTAGAGAAATGCTATAGAACATTTGACTATTTTTGAAGACAAAAACAGTCAGATGATTTAGGGATGTTGGATCTCTATCCAACGGAACCACTTATATAAGCACTCATTTAAAAAAATCGAATATAAGTACCCCCTCCAAAAAAAGATCTGGCTATTTTTTGACTTAAAAAACAATCGAATGTTATATAGACACTCCCAGATTTCTATTGCCGTGCGACGCTTCTTGGTGTCGGTGAAGAATGAGCAAAGAATGTCTAGTGTTGCGTAATGCATGCATGGTAAATTAATTAGTTCGGGGTTAGGGTTTTTGTCTGGATCGTTAATTACTACGGTACTTACTAGTACTCTTTGACTGTTTATGTGGCTCGTTTGCCCGTGGAAGAGTGAGAAAGACACAGGGAGAGAGAGAAGGCCACAAGGGCCGGGGGTGGGTGACGTACGTCAGTACGGGAGGAGATCATGGCATTAGGGAACTGCTCACACGTGAAATGGCACCGGGACCGAGGAGATCGGAGTACATCATTTCTCGCATCAATAATTTTGAAGCACCGATACCCCATCTCCTGCTCCTAGCTAGGTTTGTACAGGCTTATTTGTTTCTCTTACGATCTTCTTCTTGGAGCTCCCGTTGGTTCCTTCGAAATTCTGCTAGCCCATGGCCCATGGCAAAATTCTGCCTCCTCTTTTCTCCTTGGAAGCTTCCTACTATTGGGAACCTATCACTAACATAGCATGCCAAGCTACCTGCTGCTGCTTGCTCGTCTCCTCTTTTTCCTCCCTGATTGACATGAGTTTCTGGGATCTCGAGCTGGCATTGAGTGTGTCAGAAGTGAAATGAACATGTTTTAGTCAAATCCTACACTTCAGACTCAAATGTAGAGTAATATCTATGAAGACAGATAAAATTCATTTGCGTAGTGTCTATTTTGTCAAAGAAAAACAGCCTGCCTTCCCATTACTAACTAGTACTCCCTCTCTCCACAAATATAAATCATTTTTTTCATAGTCTCAAACGCAAGAAATGAACTATGGTTTTTATCATAATACAATAGTAATAACAAAACTATATATTATGGAAGTATTTTGCAAGAAGAATCCAATAATATTATTTTCATACAATCAATTTATATACTTTAACATATATTAATGGCCAAAGTTTTGAAATCTTGACTGTACGGATCCCATAACAACCTACATTTGTGGATAGGGGAATAGTTGACTTAGCATCTCAGATAAATAATTTAATTACCCTAATTACCATGAGTATTTTTGGAAGTCAGTCAAATATTTTGGCCATTAGATGTCCTTGAAGATGTGTATGCTTAAGCTAGAGGATGTCGATCTGATGGATGGAAATTCACTTACTTCTAACAAAAATTCACACCTATGAGGTATAGACACGCCTATTAAATTATGGGATGTCTATTTATAAGGTGACTGGATCATGCTTTTTTAAGTATAAGTCACATTTTTTAATCATTGGATGAAAATCAAATCAGGCACACATGCATTCCAAAGCTTATGCAAAAGCCAACACTACTACAAAAAGAGTCATCCATGACGTCTCATCATAGACGGTTTAACACAAACCGTTGGTGATAAAGTTACTACAGACAGTTTTATAAGATGGACCGTCTAAGTTAACCACAATGGAAAGAACTATCTGTGATGATCTACTTATCACATACGGTTTTTATTCCGAACCGTCTATGATACATCACAGACGGTTGGGAATAAAAACCGTCCGTGATGTTTGTATTTATCACAGATAGTTTTTTGAACCGTCTATGATGTATCCCAGACGGTTTGGAACAAAAACCGTCTGTTCATAGACGGTTCAAAATAAAAACCGTTTGTGATATTTATACTTATTACAGACAATTTTTTCGAACCGTCTGTGATAATATTTCAACTTACCCGCTCTCGCTGAATTTAAATTTCCCACACATCTCGTTGGATTTGCTCTTTAAAATAAAAGGCTCGGTTGTTCTTCTCCTCATATCCTCTTCTCACTTCTGCTCCACTTATCCTTGCCAAATTTTTTCTTAAAAATAGAAGGCTCAGTCGACTACCTCCCTGAGCTCCTCCGCCTTCGGTTGTGGTGCCACGGTTCACTGTATAAGGCACTATTGTCATAAGAGTATTTTGTGCAGTGTTATCATCGTGACACAACGGTGACGCTGCCGTCACCGACCTCTCCTTCATCGCTGGTAATATATCCCTCACCCCTCCTCTCTCTTCCTTGATGGCTGGATATGAAATTACGAAATTGCTGGATGACTAGGGTTTTGGCCATGTAAATCTTATCTCACTAAACTTGCATCGCCGGAGATATATCCCCCACTTTACTCTGAGAACTTGCATTTTACTTCCTCGGCACCCTAAACTTGTCTTCGTTTACGCCGTAGGCCGTTCCCTTCGTTTGCTAATAGAATTTGCTGATGGGGCGCACATAGCTGCTAACAGACTAGGCGCATATGACCACGGCTTATGACCGCGCGCCTATGACCACGGCTTACGATCACAGCATACGACCACGGCTTATGACCACGCGCCTATGACCACGGCATATCAAAGTAACAAAATAACAGCACCAACAACCTAAACAACGAGCCACCAAAAAAATGGTGCCAATCATAAATAGGCCTACTTTGGTTCATCTGCATTCTTTGATTGTGATATTTTATAACACAATTAGAGAATGTTGATGAACTGAATGAGGTCTATTTATGAGGACGCGAGAACGCGATCACAAACTATTCTTAACTAGAACCATCTATGATAATAAACTATCACGGACGGTTCTTAATTAAAACCGTTTGTGATATTAGACTATCGCAGACGGTTCTTAACTAAAACGTCTATGTTGTAACTTATCACAGACAGTTCGGGAGCCGTCTGTGATAACCACCTATTATCACAGACACATAAATTCAGACGAGTCAGAAACCGTCTGTGATGACAGTTTTGCACCGTCCGTGATGACCTTTTCTTTGGTAGTGCAAGAAAATTAACATAGAGTTCATAAAAAATCAGGCAAATTAAAAATTGCAAAACCATTAAATTATCTAATAAGGTGTTCTTATAAAATGATAGTTTGTCAAATAATAAATTTACATTCATTTTCCCTAGCATGCTTGTCATATTCCATTTTGTTTTAACATATATATACGTTGGCATTATCAGGTGAAACAAATAGTATATCTAGCATAGATTAAATTCATCTGTAGAACTAGCTAGCACAGATGAAATTAAAATATGGGTTTGACATCCATCAGAAAATGCTTAACACAATGTGCAATGACCTAGAATGGTCACTCGACTAATCATCTTGAGGAAATATGTCGAATTTCTGACCTTTAGATCTGATTAAAGATTCGTGCTTTGGGGCAACGTCTTTCGTGTCTTCGACGAGCACTGCTGTCGACAAAACTGTCTTCGAGCACGCACGAGTGGTGCCATAGCTGAACGTCCTTTCGAATGCCCCTTTTTCCTTATATTAAGTAGATGCACGGTAGAACCGCCTGGGATAGGGAAGAAAGTCAGCGACAAGAGAGAAAGGGGTAGGGAGAGAGTGGTGGGCAAGGAAGGCTTGATGAGAGGAGCCTCGGTGGGAGGCGCCGAAGGCTCATGAGTAGGCCTCACCGACGCTGACAAGGTGGTGATGCACTCGGCACTGGGGGAGGCAGGAGGTGGCCACAGTTGTGGAATGGAGTGGATTGGGAGGTAATTAAGGTTAGGGATGGGTGGATATGTGTAGAGCTGATGAAAAACGGAGGGTTGGGTCTCCCTCCAAAGATCAAAAAAAAAGTTGACTGTCTTTGGGCCAAAACCCTTGATTGATGGGCAGACCTATTAAATTACTGAAGTTATCGAATACTCAAATTATTTAAGTGGAAAGGCTTCAATAGTGGAATATGCTACAGTTGCATTGTTCGCATGATCCATTCGACAATATATTAATCCAATATACTCCTCGAAATCACCGCCATACACTGTCTCTCCCTATGCATATCCTTACCCTACTCTACAAAGAACAGTAGTAGTACTCAATTGAGCGCTTCTATTACTCCGTACTACTTACTAGTAAAACAAAACTCCTATAGTACACTAATTTATACTCTTCAATATAAGTTGCATGAATTTTTGAACGCTTGTGCTTACCAATTGGCTTGATGCAAACCTGTGACTGATCTGTTTACTGTCCTGTAGGAGTAGGTACAGTTTTCTTTCATACAAGAATACTAGTATGCTATTGGATTTGCACGGATCGATATGACAGCAAATTTTGCACCTGATCAACTTCACGTGTTTTCTGTATCAATCTCCACACACTGTTTCCTTGCATTTCCACCGTACCATTTCACGTGCAAACCTCCATTATTTCACGGCTCAAGTGACTCCTGCACATGCATCGTCCAACTGTAGCTTGTCAAATTAACACATGCATTGCATGCATGCATGCGTGCGTCCATGCAGGAGGGACAGCTTCATCACCCACAGGGCATTCTGCGACGCCCTCGCCCAGGAGAGTGCGCGGCTGCCGCCCACAGGCCTCAGCGGTCTCGCCGCCGGCCACCTCTACGGCGCCACCAGCGCGGCCAACATGGCGCTCAGCCTCTCGCAGGTCGGCTCCCTCCAGGACGCGCACGGGTACCATCATCACGCTTCCCCGGACCTCCTCTGCTTCGGTGGCGGCGGCGGCGCCATGGCTCCCCGCCTCGACCACCTCCTCTCGTCGTTCAGCGCCTCCTCCTCCCGGCCCCTACCGCCTCCACAAGCATCGGGCTTCCTCCTCGGCACGGCTCAGGAGTTTGGCGACGGCGACGGGAACGGTTCCCACGCGTTCTTGCAGGGCAAGCCGTTTCACGGCCTCATGCAGCTCCCGGACCTCCAAGGTAACGGCTCCGGGGGGCCGTCGTCGTCGGCTCCTAGTCTGTTCAACCTCGGCTACATCCCCAACAGTGCCAATAGCTCGGATACCTCCAGTCATGGCCATGCAAGTCAGGGACACATGACTAATGACCAGTTCAGCGAAGGAGGAGGTGGTGCAGGTTCTGAGACATCCGCGGCGGCGCTTTTCAGCGCCAGTGGGAACTTCGCCGGCGGTGAGCCCCAAGTTGCTCCTGCTGGAATGTACAGTGAGCAGACCGTGATGCTGCCGCAGATGTCGGCGACGGTGCTGCTGCAGAAAGCGGCGCAGATGAGCTCAACCACGAGCTCGAACGGCGGCCCTTCCGTGTTCAGCGGTTTCGTGGGCTCTTCCGCGCCCTCCATCACGCACGGGCGCGCTCCCATGGCCGACAAGGGCCAGATGCACCTGCAGAGCATGATGAACTCTCTGGCCGGCAGTGGCAATGGCGGGGTCATGTTTGGCGGCGCCATGATTGACCCGAGGCTGTATGACATGGAGCACGAGGTGAAGTTCAACCAGGGCCGTGGCGGCGGCGACGTGACGCGGGACTTTCTCGGCGTCGGTGGTGGCGGTATCATCAGGGGGATGTCGGTGGCCAGAGGGGAGCACCATAGCGGCGGCGGCAGCGACTTCAGCTCCTTGGAGGCAGAGATGAAGTCGGCATCGTCGCCCTTCAATAATGGAGGCAGGATGCCATGATGAGCTTATAGAACGCCATAATCTAGCTTAAGCTCGTATATTGAGCGGGTTGGCATGCATGGAAGGATCGGAGTATGTTATTTACAGGTTGGTATAGCACAATGCTATGACTAGTGAGTTTAAGCTTGAATGCGTCCATGGAAGGGATAAAGCCAGCTTTGGTGATTCGTGTTAGAGATTAATTTATTTTCTTGAATGCTGAGATATTTTGGCTAAAGCTATTGAGCTGAGATATGTCGGCAAAAAGGATAACGGATACAAATTTGGACTTAAAGTCCCCTTATTACTAGATGCATGGCTGGCCGTATAAGACAACAAATAACTAGCCTTGTGGATGTTTCAAGAAGCAAGTCGGCTAAGTGTTGCCAGATAACTCAGAGCCAAAAATGTGTTGAAGTATTCGAGTTTAATTAGCTGGTCATATGATGTTGCTAGCTATGTTTGGATTGCTCCTGAGCCAAAAATCAGTGCACGTAATGTTTGAAGGATAACATGCCAACTACTAGTGTCTTCTATTGCTATCTTCTTGCTATCTAGCTATCTATGCTGACTACATTAGTTGTAACACTAGAATATGCGTGTGTGCAAATGGAAGCTAGTAGTTGTTGTAATACTAGTGAAGCCTGATAGCTTCATATGAAGATGTGTGTGTGTGCTAAGTAAAGCTCTTCTGTTCATTCCTCCTGTCCCATTCCTTACTTCTTTTGAGAGTTCTAAATCCCCACGATTCGAAGACATGGTGAGCAAGCAGGGGCTTCTTCTACTACTAATTCATGAAGCTAGATCAACTGGAATCATGGGATCATAACCTTATATTATTCGTGCTTGGTGGTGGTGTTCATGTTAGTGTTTTGTTGCTGTAAATTAGATCTTGTTAAATGTAATTGGTTAATTATACCGGGGGAGATAGTTGCAATAAGGTTCTAGCTAGGCCAGTGGGGGATGGTTAGACTTAATTACACCTACTCTCTTCTCTGTCTTGCTATTTTTCTCTCGCTTACCCTTAATTTAATTTGGAGCAAAAATACTGTTCTTACTATCAATGCAATTAATCATGTTAGCCCACATGATCGAATGCCTTGCTTATTTTCTTCAATATTTTACGGGTCCGTTTGGATCTCTGAATTGAATTGGACTCGTGGAAATGGAGTCCCAATTCAATTTCAACTGGAATTGGCATTGGTCCCTAATTCCAAATTTTGTGTTTGGTTCTAAGAAAACACAACATGGAAATGAACTCCCAAGGCAAATCAAATTGTTTTTGACAGTGTGTATGTGTTTCCAAATGGGGTGTGTGTGTTTTTGACAGTGTGTTTTTCACATTAAGTGCTGAATTTCAAAATATAAGGCAAAAATTAGAAATATCATAAATATATATATTCCATGTAATTAACTCTACGTTGGTCTGATTAATAACATGCAAAAATTACAGTTCTAGTTCATATCACCGTTGGACAGAAAATGAAAGGAACTTAATTTTATATGGCGACATATGATTATAAACAACGTTGGTCAGAATATAACCATATGCATACATAATGCCAAAATTAATCATAAAATCTCTAATAAAAATATCTCATTGGTTCAATTTTAATAAGAGATTATACATAACAATTTGGTAATGATACATCATAATTTGGGCCACCGAAAAATAATTAAAACAGTGCACAAAAATAAATTAAAACAAAAAATAAATGCACTGAAAAATAAAATTAAAACTACTGCTGAAAACTAGCCCCATAAGAAAATCGGCCCAAAAGTGCTCACGGCCCGTTAAAATTCGCGCACGGGAAAAAATCCCGCACGCGGCCCAAACCACCGGCGCGGCCCAAACCAAGAGGGAGAAAAGGAGCTAAAAAAGTGATGCGGATACGCACATGCTTAGCACTTTTCAGGCGAATACATTATTTCATTGGAAAGAAGTATTGAGCCGTATTAAATATTATCAGGTGAATTTATTTCTTAAGGAGTTTCTTTTAATTGATGATGAACTTGGAATACTACCTCATGCTATTATTTTATGTATTCTTAGGTATGATTCATGTGAAGACTTGGGAGAGCAAAAGGGAGGAGCACAAGAACTTAAACTACAAATTTTGGATAAGATTTTCAAGCAAAATTCGGACCTCCCACGTGCTCAATCCAATTCAAACTCGGATTCAACTCAGGATTTAATTCGGATTCGGTTCGGGACAGCCTGACAGGCAGTTACTAAAAAGGCCATAACTTTCACAAATGGAGTCCGATTCAGGTGTTCTTATACTCGTTGGAAAGATAATTTCAAGGGCTACGCAATAGATCTAGCCCCACCTTAAAATTTGTCACGAATAAAAAGTTATGACCGAAACATAGTGACGATTTAATTTTAGGTTTTTCCTTTTGTGTGAGTTTGTTTCCAAATACATGTAGGGATGAGTTGGAGTTGGTTTAGGATCTCTTGGCCAGCCATGAGGTGGAGAGGGAACTATATATTGAGGGTTAGACCCCCATTGTAAGAGGACCACGTTTGAGAATAATGAATCTACTAAAGTTTGTTCGAGTTTAGCATTGCTACCGAAGTTCCATAGGGAATTAGGAGTGATTTTCTTCAATCAAGATCGTTCAGCCTTTCTGTTGGGAATTGGGTGCACGATAGATCTTAACAGTGGTCGACGAAATCAACACGAGTGTGTTTTGGCGGATTAAAGAGTGTTCGTCTCTTGCATTGGCATTGAAGAATCATTACGATTCATCAAGACTCCCGTGAGTATCCATCCTACGTCGAGAAGATCGGGCGACCTCGTATCAAAAAGAGTAAAAAAAAATACGACAATCCATGTCTAAAAAAACAAATAAAAGAAATGCAACAGTCGAATACACAGTCACAGTGTGAAGTCCAATTAAAACGGCCAAGGGAATTGAAGCAAGCAGCCATTGCAAAGTAAATTAAAGGTTGCAACGGATTGGCCAGTAGCTGCAAATTTCAGACTCAACCATATTATATATATATATATATATATATATATATATATATATATATATATATATATATATATATATATATATATATATATATATATATATATAAACATATATATATAAACATATATATATAAACATCAGCAGGATGTAGAAAATATTTGTTTTGGATGCGTAGAGGTAATTTCATAGGTTCACAATAATCTAACATCTAACATAATCTATAAAGGCCTTAATTTTTCAATAAAAGGCCCATTTGTGCTGAATAAAGTACTTTATGAGTTTACTAAACAATATGCAATACAAAAGCTACCATACTTGCACGTGTACTAGGTACGTGTTTAGCAGAATAAATTTATTTTAAAAGATATATGGACAAACAAACCTCGGGTACGGAGGAGGGAGAGACAGCAGCGACGGAGGCAGTGGATCAGCGAGGAGGAGGAGGACGGGGAGGCGACGCCGGTGGTGGTGGATCTACAGCAGTGGAGGAGGGGGGACGGTCGGGTCGAGTGTGGCTGCGGGGGACGAGAAGGAGGCACTGACTTGAGTGGATGAGACGGCTGTGGAGGCTATAGGGGAGGGGGAGACGGCAGAGGCTGTGGATCAACGAGGGAGAAGGAGGGTGCAGGGAGGCGGCGCCGGTGGCGGTGGATCTGCAGCAGTGGGTGAGGGGGGCCGGTCCGAGGGGGTGGGGAGATGGCAGAGGTGGTGGATCGACGAGGGAGGAGGGGGAAGGCGGGGAGGCGGCGCCAGTGGCGATGGATCTGCAGCAGTGGAGGAGGGGTAACGGGGTCGGGTGTGGTGGCGAGAGAGAGGGGAGGCACCAAGATCGACGAGCTGGGAGGCGGATAGGGAGGCGGCGTCGGTGGCTGTGGATATGTACGTAACAGTGGACGATTGGGAGGCTGTTGTGGAGGATTGGGGATCGAGAGTAGGGTTAGCACTTGCGCAGTGAAAAAAAGCACGGTAGTGAAAAAAATGCCGCTATTTCTCTCCCAAGTGTACAAAAGATTATGGCACTCGGGAATATATTTCACCCTGTTCAGACCCGTTGATATCCCGTTTCCATGTGCATGGCTACTAGCTCCCATATGCATCTACCTAGTGTAATATAAAACACTCGGTAAAGATCCGTCTCCCGAGTGCTAAATTTACGTCCCAAGTGTCCAATTAAACACTTGGGAGTTTCCCGAGTGTTTCCTACTAGACACTTGGTAAACATATAGGCACTCGGGAAAAACACGGTTTCTAGTAGTGAATACATGGACAAAGGTAATATTACATGTGGTTTTTTATTTTTTTCAAGGAATATTACATGGGAATATTTAGCTTTGAATTGAAGGGGATGGGAAGATCCCTGCTGTTAGTATGATATATTAACATTGGAGTTAAGGTTAGTAATAATGTACAAAATATCTATAGGGAGAAACTAAGGGGGAAGTTAGCCCAGTCACCGCGCAATGTCCTTACCGACTTTTTGTCGAACTCTTCTAAGTCTAATAATACATTAGTAAGTCTAGGTCAAGCAGAAGAACTTTTCCCTACCTAAACTTATTTGGGGTGCACCCCCATCACAAACTTATTTGCCAGGAATTGATATTGTTTGTGAACTATGATCAATGTAGGGCAAGGTGGTTCACGAAGAGGGGGCTGGCCCGGGCACTACAGAAAGTCTAATATTAGACACTATATCATTTTTGTTAATTGATTTGTGAAATGGATGTTCTTGTTTCTAAAATGGATGAATGTGAATTGGATGTATATATACTTTGTTGATCTGTTAGCTTGTTTCAGAGGGCATGACTAGTATTTTGTGAGGCTAGCCAACAAACAGAAATAGATTTAGGAATAGAAAAGAATATCACATATGGCTATTAACTTGTAACCGTATATGATCGTTTACTATCATAGACAGTTTTTAATAGAAATTGTCTGCGATATATGATTATCACAGACGGTTTTAAGTACAAACCGTCTGTGATATTAATATATCACAGACGATATATCATAGATGGTTTCTATTAAAAATCGTCTGTGATAGTATTTATCACAGACGGTTCAAAAATCGTCTGTGATGAAATCGTATTATTGTTGACCCATAAATTCAGACAGCTCACGAAACTGTCTATGATGATGTTTTTAAAACGTCTATGATGACCTTTTTATGTAGTAGTGCCCTTAGTTTGAAAGTTGCTGCAGATGTTCGGGAGGAAAAAAGGCGCTGTTACAAAGAATGATATCGAGTGCATGCGCTATACTACACCATACACACTGCTGCCGGCTGTTCTCTCACACAGCTCATGCACTATGCTCCGAGTTGTACTCATGCGTTTGTAAGCTTGCATACGCGAAGAACCGTGTGGCTCACGGTGTATATAGGACATGATGGCGACAATTCCTCGTGGCGGGCCGGACAAGGGTTTGGTTGGTATACGTACGTACTTACGTTGATCTTTCACCGGCCGGGGAATGTTTTAGGTTGATCAACTCGTAGATGTTCTACTTAGGCCATGCATGCATTAATTATTCCTTTTAGGCTCTTGTATTCAAACTTTTTTCCTCTTCTTAAATAAATAGGGCAGCGCACCTGCCCCTTTCAAAAAAAAATTATTATTCCAACACCTCCAGATAGCAAAAGTAGTTACTAGTCACTTCAGTTGATCCTTGAAAGTCTACAAGTGACGGCAACGATGGCAATCTCTCTGTGGAATATTAGGGCACTCTGCATAATTGAAGGATCTAGAAGCTCCATATGAGCTTGCTTGCGTTCTTTCTAGTGATTTTTCAGGGGGAAAATAAGTGAAGGCAGCTAGCTAGCTGGTGAAAGAGATCACTGGCTATAAGTGTGTAATTTTGTCTATGTTTGTTGTGACCGTGATATGGAGAGAACTATATGATGCCGAGCTTAAAGTTGGCCACAAGTACAGTTGCATTATATTCATGCTTCCAAACGAATTGAGAGAGAGAAAAGTGAGGGCGAGTGAATCTCGATCGACAGGCATATATATAGCACTCGCGTACACATGTCGTATAATTGTCTAAAGAAGTGCGTGCGTAAGCAGCTAGCAGAGTGTCAGACAGAAGTATATATACTCCTATATTTGTGCTGCTATCTACCTAGCTAGTTCCTGATTAATAGTGCACGTACGTGTGTGTAAGTGCATCCACCATGATTAGATCACAGAATATATTAGAGATGGGACATGGGGGCATATGAGGAACCTTGACATACACGTCTGCATGCATGAAAACGACTAGCCTTCACAATTCACATGCTGCTCACCTTGCTCAAGTTCCATCACCGCCATAGTTAAGCTCATTCAGGACCTTCACCACTGACACCTTTGGTAAGTCCTTTTGGATGTGGAAAAGCTTCGTAATTGTTGTCTGAAACATCAACATGTTTTACAAAACGCCCAAGTTGCATTTTTAACAACTTGATATATTATATTTTAGAGTTTCAATTGAGGTTTTCCGTCTAATGCTGATGGTATTTGGATCATCTTTTCAACCACCATAAAATAAAATCCATTTCATAAATCTTGCTAGATTCATGGGTTGTTGAAAGAAACCATACAAAACAATATAGCAGTTGAGTTTCAGGAGGTTTTATGATTAAATTTCATACACTACTACAAAGAGACTATACTGAACGGCTACATCACAGACGGTTCCTATGAACCGTCTATGCTGCAACTATCATAGACGGTTTATACTAACAACCATCTGTGGTATTTTCACATATTGTTATTTATACGAACCATCTGTGATAAATCAAGACATCACAGACGGTTATCACAGACGGTTATTATTAATAACCGTCTATGAAAATATCACAGACGGTTGTTAGTATAAACCATCTGTGATAATGCAAGACATCACAAACGGTTCGTATTAATAACCGTCAGTAATAATTCACAGACATTTATTTATAATAACTATCTGTGATATGTGCATTATCACAGACGATTCGTATAAAAAATCATCTCTGATAATGCCACGACACCGATCCGTGGCATCTCCCCTAGGATTCTGATCTCACCCGTCCATTCTCTTCGTATCGAATGGTAAGCATCGGTTCCTCCCACCTTTCGTCCCTTATTAATTACTCCCGCTCTCTCTTTCACTCTAAGATGCGTGAGTTCTACCTGCTGCTCCTAACTAGTTCATCCACTCCTAGCTTGTTCCACGATTACACCGACTACTACCGTGAGCTAGCGCCTCCGTTGTAACACCACGGTCGACTGCAAAACACACTCTTGTCGTAAGTGTCGTAAAAGTGTCTTGTGCAATCTCACCGTCATAACACAAAGGTGACGCTACCGCCGCCTCTCCTTCGTTGCAAGGCACCACGGAAGCAGCTAGCTACCAAGACGGTGCTCAAGTCGATATCAAGGACATCCAGCTCGCGCGCTGCTAGGATCTCTCCTTCTTCTATGTTTTTGCCATGGGTTCATAGGATTAGAAGATGTATTCTTGCCATGTTTAAGAGTTGGGTTCGTAGGATTAGGATATATGTTCTTGCCATGTTTAAGAATTGGGTTCGTAGAATTAGGATGTGTTCTTACCATGTTCTTGCCGTGTTAGATGGGTAACCTGCTCATTATCTTGTGATGCTGTAATGATGGATTCTAATGAAATGTGCTGCTGTGTTTGCTGCTGTATTTGCTTGTTTTCAAAGGGCATAACTAATATTTCTTGAGACTAGCCAAAAACAGAAAAATTTAGGTGTAGTATGAACTGTCACAGATGATTTTGTGTATAAACTTCTATGAAGAACTATCACAGATGGTTCTATATTACAATCATCTGTAATACTTGCCCATCACAGACGATTGGTAATTAGAACCATATGTGATGTTAGAGTATCACAGACAGTTTTTACTTCGAGCCGTCTGTGGTGTTAGAGTATCACAGACAATTTTTACTTCAAGCCTTTATGATGTTAGAGTATCACAGACGGTTCTAGTTACAAATCGTCTGTGTTGTATTTATCACAGGCAGCTCACAAATCATCTGTGATAACCTCTGATTATCACTGACCCATAAATTCAGACGGTTCAGAAAATCGTCTGTGATGACAGTTTCGAACTGTCTGTGATGGCCCTTTTCGTAGTAGTAATAAAACTTTAGGAGGTTTCATGACTAAATTTCATAGTGTTTCATTAAAATTTATAAAGTTTCAAGAAATTTCATGCATAAGTTGACTAAGTTTCATAAAATTTTATGTCTATATTTCATGAGGTTTCATAAAAAAATTTGCAGCGGATTCATAAAGTTGAAAGTTTTTTGTAGCAGATTAAGAAGTTGAACTCTAGGTTTCATGAAGTTTTATGACTATAATTCATGAGGTTTTATAACTAAGTTTCATGGTTTTTTATTATGTTTCATAAAGTTTCATGAGGATTCATAAAACTTGATTCAACAAGTTTTGTCGGGGCAAGTTAAACTACAACAACCATTTATCATGGAACAAGCATACATGCATGTTGCCAATGTATCAAAGACCGATAAAGCAAACTCAACATCACAAAAATCATGACCGGTTCAATCATACAATAATATAGTAGAACAAGATGTGCAATTAGCATACCAATTACTTGCTGATACGAACCACTTCACATCCATTCCCAATTCACACCAAAACTACTCATAATATAACAATGCAAACGGTACTAATCGGGAAATAATCGCAGCACGAAAAAATTTCTCATAACATGATAGTGCAACAAGTGAAAAGCAACACAAATTACGGGAATTAACATGCAACAGTGCTGCATATTCTACCTACATATTTTAACAAACACCTTGTGTGCACACAAAGAAAAACTATCTGCAGTCATGGTTTTAGCTTGGGCTAAGGGAGGCAGAGTTTTCAACAATTTTATGTCTTTCAAGTTTATCCTTCATCTCAATAGCCTAGCCGTCAGTGTTGCATTTTGCTCTTTATTGCCTCCCTTGTGGCATTGCTGAGATCCATCGCCGACCATGGAGTAGGCTAGGGAGAAGGTGACATACAAATTTGAGGCTCATAGCATCAGAGATGACCACTATTGTGGCCACACCACATAGATCCGTCTTGCTAGTCACACGTTGTCCATCCTCACGAGTCACGTCCTCGTCAAGCTGATGGCTTGTTGCAACGTCGCTAACATGCCACCGACCATGTCTAGAGAAAGAGCACCTTGGCCAAGCTTCGTACTCCCACCATAAAGGTAGCCTTATATGCGGTCGTCGGTGGAATGCAAGGAAAAAGCGGTGATGGAATTGGAAAGAGGCATGGAAGAGTTGCAGCATTGAATAGATTAGGAGTACGATGGAAATGTATCAGGCTTAATTGGAAAGCGACGTGGGAGGTGGGACAAAGATTTTATCTAATGGCTCGGAGGTACCGTCAGATCCCCCATCAGATCCCCCATATGATGGGACATCATTCTATAGTTTTTCTCAATCTTATATAGAGATTTACAAGCTAGCACAGGTGAAAATAAACCAGAGAACTTCTCCGGTTAACATTGGCCAGTGCCTGCACATCTACTACGTAAGAAACAGTTGTGGATGTGGTGCCGTTTGTTTCTAGGGTTGTCGCTGCGTGCTCGGGCCTGTACGTATGGTGAGAACCTTCGCCCACCAGATATGCATATAATATATATATCGCTCACGGTCACGGGTGTTCTGTGTTTCTGGGTCGGCAGAATCCTACGCGTGTTGTGTGACATCTTGATGTGTCATGTGTACATATGCGCTGGCTATAATAGCTTTCCAGTTGCAATCATAGCGCACGAGAAGCGAGATGTGCGATCCCTGTTGCAACCATGCATTTCTCCTTTTCTTTTTTACACTGGGTAGATCTGTAGGCTCTTTTGGCCTTTTGTTCGTTTTGTATGCGTACTTCAGAAAGAATTCCTGCATCGCATGCACAGCACAGCTGCACAGCTGGTGTTGGTCTGTACTAGGTAGGGCTCTGTCTGAAGCTTGTGCACAGCGTTCAAGTACACAATTCATCTGTTAGTTTTTTTTTAATGAAGTATATAGGATAGTTAGCATTTCATGTTCAGGCAAGCCATTTGGAATGTCTAACTTCAGTAGAGAAAAAGAAACGGAGAACATGTTCAGCTTCAAAGTTTTAAGTGGGTCAGTGGAGTACTGAAAGGGTAGCCACGGCTTGGCTCTCTGATCAGGACGCCTCAACAACTCACAGTACAACAGTTATCATGAAGGATTTCGAGGGGCTAAAATAAGGATAGGGCTTTCAACAGTACCAGGTCTAATGGATTGAGGATGGAGCGTACTTCACAAGTCTGCATTACAGTTGTTCAACAAAGATCACAGTCGACGGCTCACAGGACCACGATGATAAGCACACATTCACACAGGTCAATAGGTGGCTTAGTTGGTATCATGGGGACGGCCCAGAGGTGTTACCCCATACAAAAACTCGGCAGCTTTTCCTGAAATTAGCAGTAAAACATGACACGCTTCACATTTTCCTTCAGATCAGGCAGAGGCCTAACAGCAACATTCCCAGCAGCTCTAGCGCTGCGCGCACCAGGCGGAGGGCCACGGCTTGTCGTGGCACCACTCACCATCGACCCACTATCAGAAGTATCCGGCTCCATGTAAAACCGAGCTCGAAAAGCCGCAAGATGAGCATAGTAGGCAGGGGGCACTGCAAAGAACCAACCCATTGTAAGAATATGTTATACCAGAGAAGCAATATTTCTTTGCACGTGAACTAGATAAATAGTGTGGAACTTTTGACGCATCCTCTTACCAATTGATACGGAACGGGTGCACCTCGCATAGCTGAAACAATAGGGACGATGTTTAGTTTACCAGTGATAAATGTAGATATCAAAACATATTGACATGGCAGCATATTACGTGTAGCACAAGTTGTTTGTGAGAGTTTGCAAAGCATCAGCAGTGAATTTGTTCTCATCCCAAAGAACATGGTAATGCGCGGGGCGGCTTGTTCCCTAAAAGTAACGTACATGTTAAACCAAGTCCAATCCATCCAGTGCAGAATGTTTATTTGTAACTGTATAGAAGACTGACCTGAATGCCAGCATGGCTACACAGGTAGAAATCAAATTCAGTAGGATGGCATATCTTTGAATCAACCACAGTGCCTGAAATCAGATACAAGCAGACATTGTGAAATTGAATTTGAATTAAGGATTGAGGTTTTGGGCATGGCATTGACTAGCTATACAAAATAACTAAACTCATCAACAAGGCAACAACATACCAGGCAGTATATTTCCGCTTCTTCTATCAACAGTGCGCTGATCCCTGTGGTTATTAGCAAACAGCCGTGTATGATGACGCTTCTGGACCACCACAAAGGTAACAGGTGGCTGATAATTGGCCTCCAAGGATGCACAAGCCTAGGTTTATTAAACAAATATGTCACTTCAGATTCAGAATGAAAACTTCATTGTCAAAAAATGTAGACAATATAAGCTCACCTTTCTAATGGCATCAAGCTCATGCAACAAGACCTGATAGAACTGTCCTTCACTAACACCATCCCTGCAAAAGAGAGATGCTAAATATGTGGAGTTGTGGATGATAGTGCCAATCGGATATGCTCAATGAAGATCAGTACCTGTAAAATATGATCCTCTGGGGTTTCTGTCCAGTTGACCTCTTGAAGGAAATGAGAAGCTCTCTGCATATTTAACAGAATTTATATATACATATCCCTTTCAAGTAATATTCAGATGTTAAAAGTGAACAAGATCTTACCTGATCATTCCACCAGTTACAGTCCCTCTTCGAGGGTCTTGCCATACTTTGAAAAGATCCTGTATCAACTCCTGACGATGAGCTTGTGCACTCACTAATCCAGCATATTTGGTGACCTCAGGCCAGTCTTGAGAAGCAACAACCTGCATGAAGCATGACATCATTACAAACAATTGGATGGCCCAGCGAGACATGATCAGGGAAACAGTAAAACTGAGATATAGCTGCCTTATGTGGAAACAGCAACCTTTTACCAAGACAGTTTTATTATATGATAATACAGAGACACAGTATAACATAAGATTGACAAGTTATGCGCTTACAGCTGCAATGGAAGGGCTAGAATCTTCTCCAGGATGAGGATGGGTAACATCAGCACCAAATATAATGGTTGGCCTATCACTAACAAGGGGGATTCTCCTTGTCAAAGCATCAACAAGTACAGTATTTCTTCCTCCCACCTACAAGATTAAAGGAATGTATTAAAAAAAGTAAAAGAAAAACTACACAAACCAGGTAGACAATAGGCAGAACACACCAAACCTTAACATTGATTTTAAGGGCGACATTTGCAAGATACTGCTTGCTCATCTTAAAAACATGTTTCGTAAGACAGCATTGAGAGACCAATCCAAGATCTGTCTCACATATTCTTTTGAGATCACCTGAGGAATGACAAGAATATTAATAAAGATTTCAATCAGATAATAATCGAGTGTTCTTTTCAAGTAAAAAAACATACCATAAAGAGAACCATTGTTGTCAGGCAATATTACAATCAGCAGGTCAAGTTCCCTGCCCTGTGGTTTCAGTATATTCATGGCATCTTGATAGCGTGCCTTGAGTGCTCTTTCTACATGTTCAGGCCTCGCGGTTACAGGAGGAAGCAAAGGATCAATTGAGAAGTCCTATGGTGAGAGAAAATGAAGCGTGTGAGAGAGAATATGAAGATCCAAGAATACAAATAGCCATATTGAAAAAAGATGTTTGGAGGCACTATTTAGATGACAAGACACCTACCATCCCAGATATTTGGCACATGACAGCCAGCTCACGACAAAAACTCCTTGCAGCACTATCTTGGACATGCCGAGAAAAGTTAATGCATGTCCAGTTGTTAACTCTCCCACCATTGACCATTTTCTGCAACAAGTGCATCACCAAGAAAATTAATTTGCAGTTGTACACACTACACAGTGTTGTCAAAGACAGCATCTTCCATAAAATGATAACCGCAATAGTTATTAAAGAACAAAAGCAAACCAAATATTGGATGAGACATACACAGGAATACCTACTTTATGTTGGTTTTTTAAGAACTCATTTCTTAAGAGCATACCTTATTCATCATATTCCATTCACCAATTCTTGGCAAGACATCCTTCTCTCTGCCAGTATCGTGGTACTTAAGCTAATAGTAAAGGATATTAGTCAAACATCCGGGCATAACATATAAAATACATATGAGATTGAAATTTGTCAACCATGTGTTGAAACATTTCTTACCCAAGGGGGAGGTAGGACGCGAGCTTCAACTGATGCAAGTAGCTCATCAATCCTTATGCCAAACTCTTGTGCATATGGATCCTCATGGTATGCGTTGTGATGCACAGTCTGGTAACCAAAGACAAAACAAGAAAAGGATGAAACCCAAAAGCCAATTTTGCTGTTCAAAAATAAGAAGGAAACTGGAGTAGTGATTATATATGCAAGAGAAAACAAATAGATGGCCACCTATACAAGAAATGTGTTTTTTGCATAACGTGTCCATCAAACCACCTTAATATGTAAAAACATTTCGCACCCATAATTAAAAGAAAAATAAGACTCAATCCTAGACAAAATAACAAGGCAATATATCTTTGCGCAACAGCTAAAGGAACTTATTTTCCAGACACATAAGAAATGTCTATGGGAAAACATCCCACAAAGGAAAAAAGGAAAAAATGTTTGCCAACATATAGGGGAAGACAAACCTTAGCTGCAATAAAAAGTGTTTGTACATATTTAAATACCAAGTCCAAACAGATTAGATGAATAGCTTCAGGAAATTGGAAGTGTGTGTATACATAGCTGAAAATATATGTGACTTAACAGAGAAATAGAAAGAAATTCACACAACTTTACAGTAGAACACAGATGGAACAGTTCAAAATAATCATCCCACAAAATGCGGCCATAGTTACCTGCAAAATGTCTAGCTCACGCTCTTGTGGGCGCTGGCAAGTCACTTTAAGAAGAGCAGTTATCTGTTTCTCATTTAGTCGTTTCGAGTAACGCTGTCCCTCAACAATCTTACATACCTGACATTTCAAAGTGATAGGAAGCAGCGTGATATAACATGAAGGTGTCTTAACTGTCTATATAGCATTTCTAATGTTGTTGATTGTTGAATATGTTAGAAAAGGATGGCACAACCATATAATAGAGGCCACTTGGGGTGCTAACCTCCATGGGCAGATAATTTGGCCTTTGTTGATTGCCCACTTGCAAGCAAGGTAAAGTGGTATGCTGAATGTTAAAGGCATATGTCTCCTGGAAGTATTGCACTACTGTCTTCACAGTACCACGATCATCGATAGGGAAACTGTCACAGGACAAACCAACCAAGTGCAATCAGCAAATTATCCTCCTATACACTATCTGTAACAGCATGATAGACATAAGAGAGGCTTAACATATAAGTGAACTACGTACGATAACTCTCTTGTTGCTTGTGAGGTAAGGCCAGATATACGATACTTTCTGCGCATATTGCCTCTATGTGTGACCTCAACCTTTACACCTCGTAGAGCCTTCTTGATCTGACCAATGGAAAAAGGAGGGAAGCTTGTGCTAAGTAAAGACAGTGAGCACAAAAATTCAAATCAGGTACTATGTACTTATTCCCTTCATAATGGAATGACGTGCAAAGCTTTTGCGTGTTCTCTCTAAAAAAGTACTATACGCTAAAACAGCATAAGAGCATAATATAAACCATGATGGTAGTTGATAGAATAACCTAACCTTCACACGATCAGCATCTGATAATGGTCTAACTGAGATGTCTCTGTTCAAAAGCTGTGCAACAAAATCAATCACAGGTAGAGGCTCGATGAATGCTGTAGATGACATATCTGAAAGAGAAAATGCCGAGCTACCTTCAGATGCAAGAGAATACCATAGACAATTTAATGATGTACACCAATATATGCTTCATATATGACTGGAGTGGATAGTGACTTATCAAGCATAACAAGTGACAAATAAATATCAAATGCAGCAATGCTCGTAATAATGGCTGCTATGTGCCATGCCAGTGAACTAGGATAACTTGCTTTGCAACTGCATTAATCTGCAACAATATAGAACAAAGATGCTACTAAATTTGTAGGCATCTACAAGAAATGGACAGGGGACATCATATATTTCCAAAACTTTAGAGAGAGAGAGAGAGAGAGAGATGGTTCAAACTTAGGATAAAGTTTCCATATGGATGTATGGATGGTTCCGATACCTTTTTTCCTCATCATTATTAATTTATGAGAGTGACTATGGTATATATGTATGTAATTTATGCACTTTACATACATTTTTTTACTACCTACTGATCATCCTACAAGTGGAAAAAAATATTGGGGAGGGGTGGTTAAAAATTGTAATTAAATCATGGTGATTAAGGCGTTGCTTAGGAGCGGTAAGGCGGTCATGGGGTGGCAAGGCGTCGCCCCGCCTTGCCGTGCGTGACTAAGGCGTCCACCTTAGTACTAAGGTGTAGGTAAGGTGTCTCTAAGGTGGCATATGGCGTCGGGAAGGCTCGAGGCGATACCTTAGGCATTGGAGGAGGCAACACCCGCGACTTAAATCATGACTGACCGAGCGACCAGAACTGAGAACTAGAGAGATAAGAGCGAAGACTCACTTGGAACCCTAGGCGGCGGTGCCTCCATCTCGGTGCTCCCTGTCTCAACGGCACCTCCATCTCGCCGCTCTCGTCGCCCAGCAGCAGCAAGGTACACCCTTCCTGTCTAGTACTAGTACCATGCCGGCACCAGTCCCACCGCCACATCACATAGCCAAGCAAGCTCCATGGCAAACCAAGGCCTCATGGCTAGATCCCATTGGGGGGAACACAATATTTAGGCGAAAAAAATCCAAAGCAAATAGAACCAAACGAAAAGGGAAAGTTAGGGGATGACACCGGGCCATGTAGGGGAGTAGCCGAGCGGAGGTAGTTGACAGATCCACCGTCGCCAGCGCCAGATCCAACCGGGGCAGCGTGCCAGCACCATCGGCGGAAGGATTTTCGGAGACGAACAAACACCAGGTGAGAATTGAGAGCCTTGGGTAGGTGAGACCGTGAGAGAAAATAATGGGGGAGCCGGAGGGAGTGGCTATTCGGGTAGGTGAAACCGTGAGAGGTGGTTGTATGTTAGTCAATTAGTGGCTGATACCAGATTAGCAGCTTATGTTAGTGGTTGTATGTTACATTGTTATTTGCTCTGATAATGCACTGCCTCTTTTATGCAGCAGTTGAGCAGCATCATGTCAAGTGCAACTTCAGCCTCCGTAGCATAGTACGATCCTAAGATTGATCCAAAACAGAAGGCAAAGTCAAAGGATCCGGGCTGGAAGTATGGCTATTGGCCGGAAATTAGCAAGCGAGATAAGGTGATGTGTATCTTTTGTATTTACTCAATTAATTGGAATACAATTTGTATCTATTACATTTATAACAATCTATATGTTGAAGCTTGCAAGGGGCCTAGAGCCAGAGGGATGGATGCTACATGAGAGAAGAGCAATTGGAAAGGAGGAATGGGTGCTACATGGGCTCAAGAATTGGCAATAACAAGGTGCATATATGCTGCTAAAATACTCATTTTATTTGCTACCTTAGCACCTTAGGATGTGTGTAAGGCGTCGCCTCGTCTCGCGCCTTACCGCTTAAAAGGTGTGAGGAGGGTGGGTCGCCTCGCCTCGCCTTACCGCCTTAATAACCTTAAATTAAATTAAAAGTTTTATGTACCATACATAGCCATCCCCTTAATTTATTATTTCCAAGAAACAAGTGATATTTATCAATAGTCACCCACATAGGTCACTCAATCCAAGCAAGATATGTATATCATTAAACACTTCATCTACTAAAAGTTATTCTTATAGGAAAACTAGTTGAATGCCTATGCGTTGCTATGGATTTTAAAAAAAATTAGAACATATTTGTATATATGTTCTAAAAAATTTCCCACCCGTTAGTTTCAGAACATATAGTATGATAAAATTTTAAAATCCGTAGCAACGAGCATTCAGCTAGTACAAGATTAAGCACTGGATGAAAAATACAGCATGTACTCTACAATGCAGTCTAGATGAAATCCACCTTGATCACTAAATCATGGAAAGAAAGATATTTTAATGGGAATGTGGGAAGATTCAGCGCAGGTCTTTTAGGGCCACATGTCAGCGCTGCCTTTTGTGAGAAGGGGTGGAAGAGACCGGACCAACCACCAACTCCTTTTATAATAGTAAAGATGTTACAAAATGATAATTATTCTAGATTAGAAGGGATGATTGCTCTTCTTTGAGCAGTAGTATGAAATGTGATGATGAAGAGTTGGGATCTAACCAATATTCAGTGAAAGTCCCATCTGTGTGGGTCGTATGCTCTGGTAAAAACCACGCCAACTTTCCAAACCCTCACCAAGTTGCTGGCGCCTCCCTAAGTTAGGTGAATAAAATGACCTGGCAACTGGGGAATACCTACACATGAAAAATGAAGAAATGTTCAACAACCACGCTAAAAGAATAATGATAATAATACAGCAACAAATGGCGGGGAAAAAAATTACCTCGCTGTGGGCAGTTCACGTAGAACAATGTCCAGCACTTGAAGAGCTTCTTGAGGAGCATCTGCTTGCCTCCCAGCTAAAAACATAGCTAAATGATGGAGATCAGCATGTGCAGCGAATTTGATCACAACCTTAAATAGTCTCTCACGCCTAAGACAAACAGATATATCAGTAAGGAACATAAATTGTATAAGGTTATCGATATGTCCATAATAGCATACCTCTGTGCGCCTTGCCCACCATCAAGGCTATCTTCCTTATCTCGCAGAATAATTTCAAAGGACTTAGAAGTAAACGGCAATGGCCCAGCGGTATATAGGCTCTTCCTTCCATCATAGGCAGGGAGACGACCACCCAAATGAGATTGCCTGTACAGTGTTACAAGTTCTCCCATGACGGCTCGATTGACACCACGTGAAGTAACATCGGGAGTTATAGACACCTGATAACATATCAAATGAAAGGTCATGAAATCAACCGACTTCATATGTATAGCATAATAAAGGCATAAAGCTGCACATGAACAGGATCTTACATCATACTGGTGAAGATCTTTATCAGGTAGTTCA
Organism: Bonia amplexicaulis; assembly: GCA_036346245.1. Classification (NCBI taxonomy): domain Eukaryota; kingdom Viridiplantae; phylum Streptophyta; class Magnoliopsida; order Poales; family Poaceae; genus Bonia; species Bonia amplexicaulis. The sequence goes on from CM070739.1 coordinate 23,825,436, forward strand.
GCAAAGAAATGGTTTGCTTTCACGATGCACCTATCACCAAATGTACCCTTGCCAGGGCGCATCGGAAATCTTACTGATTTGCTCGACTGTGGTGCCGGTTGAATGGCATGACTAGTGGAACTTTGACCCTGGATGGCAAGTTGCTGAAACTGTTGCTGGACTTGTCCAGTGCTCACCTCAACAGGCAGCAAGGATGAGCCAGTTCCCGATGGTGATGGTGTAACCACAGGAACTTGGTGCTGGACTTGTGGGGCTTGGTGCAGCTCGGGAATTGTTCTTGATGGACTAGCAGGAACTCCGCGTCCACCACTGCCACTCCTATGCCCGCCGTAGTATGGCTGTGGCATTCCTCTTTGGTGTGGGCCACCACGACCATAGTACTCATGTGCTTGATACTCAACTGGACTGCCACCTGGTTGATGTGATGCTGGCCCTCCACGACCCTGGTAACGTCCACCACGTCCCTGGTGTTGTCCACCACCACGACCTTGTTGAGAATACTGAGGATTGGCAGGTACCCAACCATGTCCATGCTGTTGTGCTCTCTCGGCTTGCTGTGGTGGACCCTGTCCAGGGTCTCCTGTAGCTTCCTGACTCCCAGAACTTTCCCCAACACTAGGGGGAGCAGTTCTTTTCTTTCTCACCATGGTTAAAGCTGCAAGGCAAGCGAATATATAATTTTACTATTACTGTCAGACAACATAAATCGAAAGCAAGCACGAAGCTCCAAGGCATATATATTATATAGTACCATCAAGACTAAAGAGTATCCAATTGAACAACTTCAAATAAAGACACAGAATAGAATGCCCAAGCAGGCAAGCACAAACTAAAATATAGAGATAAAAAGGGGAAATGGCCATTTTTGCCATAAAACTTGTTAATTATAGTATGAGTTTTCTTATCCTTAACAAAACTGACGACCACTGCATATGCCAAATTGCATGGCCTAAATTGGAACACAGCATCTGCAATTTTTTTCAGGCAGCAACATACATAATTACATAGACTTTGCCACTGTGTGCATAAAACAGTTCTTGTTATGTCCCTAAATGCCAAAAACAAAAATAAATCATATCATATTGAAAAGGGGACGTAATTTTTCACAAGAAAATGCATTAAAAAAGTATGCTAAAAACAACAAGAGGAAACTTAAAAAAAATTGTGGAAAGTTAGAAACAACCAAAAAATGTGCCCAAGACCATAACATATCACAATAGATAATCAACACATTATTATTCACTGAACAATAAATAAAGACCCACTGTTCTAAAGAAAGTACAAAAGAGTCAGCACTCAGCATGCTACAATTCACAGATAATGAGTGAAAGATACATTGTTCTAAACAAAATAAATCATGGTAATTAAACACAGCATATCATTCACAATTCACCTCGATAATGTTAGACATGCATGGTAGATACCCCAACCAAACATAAGACATGCATGCTACATACCCCAACCCAAGAGAAAATATACCAAATTACCATAGATTAGTGAAAGGGAACAAGATTTGTGTGAAATAGGTGGCACTGGAAATGGAATGAACGGGCAAGTGAGTAAGCTACCAGACATAAGTGGGAGTGCTCATCCAAAGTTTAGCATACCACCCTATAAGGTTTCCACTGACTACTAAAAATATGTTTATCTATATTGCAGGATAACTGATAAGATTGCCGGATCATCTTAGTAGAGCATCATCTTTTATGTTATTCTTATCATCACACAAAGATAGTGTAGCTGAATTTATCCATTTCTGTTGAAATAGATAATACATGCATTGCACCAAGGAGGCAATGAAACTCACAAGTCATAACAGAGAACCATCTCACACCAAAAAGGAACAACTCGATGAGTGTAATCACAATAGAAACGTACAATAGTGGACAGTAAATTTAACCCTGAGAAAATTCGATCCAAATCTAAATTTTTTCAGCTGGAGCCTAGAGAATATCTCAGAACAGTTCACAGTTGGCTCACGTACCTATGTGAATGCTTCATCACATAAAACAAATGACAGTGAAGAAAACTATCAATCTGTCTGGATAATAACAGCACGACATCCTAACAACTTATTCTTATTGACTTAGAAGCTTTAGGCTAAGTTGTATCCTCATTTGCTGGTGATATCATGAGTTCATCTAATGAGCACACTCTCCGCATGAGTGTCACCGCATAAAGGAGCGAATTTCGCACCTTAATATACAGAGCAGTTGGCACTAACATTAGTCTAAAAAAATCTATGCATATGAGCATGACAGAAAAATGACTCCCAGACTTTTGATGATAAATGTACTGTTAGAGACCAATCCGTCAAAGTTGGGAAAGTTAACTATAGCGTACCACGGTGACATGTATTTATAAATGGACGAGTATTAGCAGAGCTACTACTCGTAGTATACACAGCGGTTGCAGAAATATAACAAATTGCAGGAAAAACTAAAGCCCAGTGATTAGGTTCTACCACAAGCTCATAACGCTATAAGGCACCGATCTACTCATAACGAAAGCCATACAAATACACAGATGTCGAAGCAAAAGTTCATATCTTTACAAACGTGCATCCCATGAAGGCCTGAACAAACTGTAATCGCAAAAACGCCGAACTGTAAACAAACCGTAAGCACACAAAAACTAACATCTTACATCCCACATTAGCAGAGTAAACAAAACCCCGAGGCGATCATACGAGCACAAGCAAATCCAACCCCTGATTGCCGATACGTCGAAGTAACAGGTAGAGCCCCGAAAATCCGCAGGGAACAGCACTCCCCGAGCCGAATCCGCGAAAAATCCGTCACGAAACCGACCCAAATCCACCAAAAAAGACGCCCAAAACCCTCGAGACCCACAGGATAACCGATCCGCGGCGATTCCCCAACCTCCCACCGAGACACAGAGGCCCCGGAAAAACGCAAAGCAGAAGGGCGCACCGCGGCGGATGGCGGCAGGCGCGAGGCGACGGGCGTGGTCTCTGGAGCCCTAGGCGTCCCGCTCCACTCGCACCGGCAGGAAGCGCCACGACGAAGGCGACGGCCCGTGGTGCGGTTAATTATTTGAGCAGAGCAGCGCACGGGGGAAGCGGCCGGGCGAGGCAGGGGCAGGGGCGTCCGCGTCGGGTTATAACGACTCTTCCGACCGCGCGAGGGCACCCGGTCGTCTGATTCGACCAGGCCGGGTTTTGGGACAAGTTATGTCTGGTCTGTATGACAGCGTGGGGCGGAGACGAGGGCGGCCTGACGACGCTGCGACGGGTGGGTGCTGTCACGGCTTTCCATACCGGCGAAGGCCCAGAGAAATAAAGGCCGGTCAAAGGGCACGACCCCAAAATTGGCGCGGCATCTTTGCCGTGGGGTTCGTGCGGGGCCTACGCGATCGACGGCTCCGGTTGGGTTCTCGTACGGTGAGAGCGGCAGGCTGCTTTCGGCACCTGGTCACACGCTCGCAAAAGCCACGACGAGACCACGAACGGGCGTCGGGGCCCACGAAGTACGGTGGGACCCGCGTGGCAGTGGGCTTATATGTCACGGAGGTGTAAAGCGGCTGGGTGATGGTAGTTTCCAGAGCATACCGGATAGGTCACATCGTCAGTCGTCACTGGATGGGACTGGAGGACCGCCGTTTCGCGCCTCTAGGCCGACCCGGCAGCCAATGGGCTGTCTCGGATATGCTCAGCTCACTGCTCGAGTAGAGAAATCCCGCAATCTCCCAATCTTTCTTGTGCATTTTTCTTCGAACAGCGCAGAAAGGCGCAGCCAAACCCGCGTAGAAACGTACCGCTAAGGTTAATGTGACATCTAAGGCCCGCTTGGTGCGGGGTGGTTCGGCCCAAACGATTGGACCTTACAGTAAATTTAATAGTATAGAACCGATAAAATTGGTTTAATAGTATAAATAAATATATTAATGTATTTTTATATCTTATAATTATGAAGGGATAGAATGAAAAATTTTCATCTTACATCACTCATATATATAAATCCTCAAGAAGGTATGAAAAAGTTAGATCCACTTATTTTACACAAGCTCAATCTCTTGTCGTTAGCTCTCTCTCTAGCTCTACCTCCTCCCATGGAGAAAAGGTACCCTATACCCACTGTTGTGCTCATGCTACAACAGTTGGCGCCGACCGTATGGAATGCGCAAGAAGCTACGCAAGTAAATGCGCTAGAAAGCAACGACAATCAATCGAAAGAGAAGTACGACGGCAATAACCGTCGAGTCCAACACGCGGCGGTCGGTGGTCGAATGCCCACCACCTCATGGCAACAACGCTCTAGCGCCGCGAGCGGCGAAAGGTCAGCACCGACGCGAGGAGCTAGCTCCAACGCCAATATTGGCACAACTGCGCCGACACGACCATCAACCTCGACGCGTCGTCTTTACAACACCAGAGAGTCAGCCTCCATGCGCGACGTAGACCGGCTCCAACTATCGAATCTCGCCATGCAACAGGGGAGAGCTATTTGTGAGGATGGCACACTGCGGGGTAGTGTCAAGCCCGATATCCACTGAACTCCGCACGAATGTCGCCTCCTCCGAACTTCGCACGATCTCTGTCGGACTCCGCGCGGATGTCGCCTCCGCCAAACTTCGCACGATCTTCGCCGGACTTCGCACGTTCTACGATGGACTTCGCCCGATCTCTGCTGGACTCACCGCATGATCGTAAGCCTTCTACGAACATGCTCTGGTCATGTGCATTGCCACGACCACCACATGATCGTAAGACCTTCTACGAATATGATAGTGTCATAAGCCTTGTCACAACCACTTTGTGATCGTAGGCCCTTTCTACGACCATGATATGGCCGTGAACTTTGCCACAAGCACTTCATGTCATAGGCCTCTTCTACGAAAATGATATGGTCGTGTGCGTTGCCATGACCACTGTATGATCGTAAGTTTTTCTACAAACACGATAGGGTCGTCAGCTTTGCCACGACCACATCATGATCGTAAGCCCATTCTGCGACCATGATATAGTCGTCAACCGTGCCACGAGCACTTCGCGATCGTACGCCACTTCTATGAACATGCTTTGGTCGTGTGCACTGCCATGACCACTGCATGATTGTAAGCTTTTCTACGAACATGATAGGGTCGTAAGCTTTACCACGACCACTTCGTAAACGTAGGCCCTTCCTACAAACTTCCTTATATCACTTGACATACGGATATATACGGACGTATATCACTTATCTCGTATCATATTCCATATTTTTTCCTCGGAGTTAGAGTCGGACACGGGTAGTGCCGGATATCCACCTACCATTTCCGTATTCGTTCCGCAAGTCTTCGATTGACCAGACGGACATAAATTATCTGCTCTGTTTGCATCCCTAACACCAACTCCTGATGATTCATTTGAAACCATCCCCTCAACTATGGCTTATCCTTCCGTTATGGCCTATCCCATTCTCATTGTTCCATTTCTGACTCATGCCGGTATTCCTATCTCTGATTCGGACGAAACTGACATATCTTCGTTTGTCCACACTGATATAGACATGAAAAAAATCGAATCTTTCTTACTCCCCTTTGCTAGGTTTTGCTCTATTCTCTGGTGGTGGCGCTATGGAAACCACCAACGATGGTGTCGATTCCGCTTTCCTATATTGGACTCGGTCGCGCGCAGGATCTGCTCATCATCGTATTTTGTGAGTTAGAGATCCCCGACCTCCCCCGCACAGGCATCATCTGAACATCCTGGTATTCCGCGTACTCCACCTTCCGGCGCCTCCGCCTCCCATCCCCGCGGCAGTCCCATGCCTGCTTTACTCATACGACATCTTGTAGGATCATCGATGGCAATTAGAGGGGGTGAATGATTGCAGTGTGCAGCGGCCATTCCCAAAATCTATTGCTTGTTTTTTTTTCCTGCTAATCACAGAAAGTACAAAAAACAGCTAAAAAATAAAAATAAAAGAATACTAATCTTTACCTTTTCTTATTGCATGTGCTGTCTATGTGCACACACGAAGGACCCGGCTGCTCCTGTTCACGGATGAAAACGACCGGACGCCGCACATATTTTTTTTTATCAATACGAGTCGGCCGTCGCCTCGCGTCTTTGCTGGACAAGCACCAACCGATGAGAGGAGACGCTGCACGAGATCTAACGAGGACGACGCAAAGCGAATCGAGACGAAGCCGATGGTGCACTCGGACAAACCAACGCAAAACAGAAATGCGTCACCTTCACGCCTTCAATCAAGCAACTCCAATTATCCATCAGCACACCTCGTACGCATGCATGACACCGCCGCTCAACTATCCATTAGGTCATCCATCAACGTATACATGCATGCATCCAAACTTTTTTTCTTTTTTGTTTTTCCTACACAATCGACAATTCAGCCGACGTCCGCGTGCGCATATATATATATATATATATATATATATATATATATATATATATATATATATATATATATATATATATATGAAAATACATTCTACACCGGGTGTAGTTACACCCACCTCTAATATACCACCTAAACAAACTTAAAATACTCCTTTATCACTTTAGGTACATTTGTATACTAATTATAAGATACTCCAATGTGAACCACACGAAAAACTTGTAAAGGAGTTCATAGTTTTAGCGTATTTTGTAAATACACTTATATACGCGCATAAAAAGGAGTATGTCGAAAAATGTATATACCACTTCGAAAAATTGTTCATACCACCTAGATGGTCTTAAATACTTGTATACTACACGTACATACCCTCCGTTACGTGAGATACTCCCTACATTGCGAGATACGATATAGGGTGTAATTACACCGTGTGAAAAGAGGCTTCTATATATATATATATATATATATATATATATATATATATATATATATATATATATAGGAAAAATACCTTCTACACCGGGTGTAGTTACACCCACCTCTAATATACCACCTAAACAAACTTGAAATACCCTTTATCACTTTAGTTACATTTGTATACTAATTATAAGATACTCCAATGTGAACCACACGAAAAACTTGTAAAGGAGTTCATAGTTTTAGCGTATTTTGTAAATACCCTTATATCGCGCATAAAAGGAGTATGTCGAAAAATGTACATACCACTTCGAAAAATTGTTCATACCACCTAGATGGTCTTAAATACTTGTATACTACACGTATATACCCTCCGTTACGAGATACTCCCTACATTGCGAGATACGATATAGGGTGTAACTACACGGGTGTAGAAAAGAGGTTTCCTATATATATATATATATATATATATATATATATATAGGAAAATACCTTCTACACACTGGGTGTAGTTACACCCACCTCTAATATACCATCTAAACAAACTTTAAATACTCATTTATCACTTTAGGTACATTTGTATACTAATTATAAGATACTCCAATGTGAACCACACGAAAAATTTGTAAAGGAGTTTATAGTTTTAGCGTATTTTGTAAATACCCTTATATCGCCGCATAAAAGGAGTATGTCGAAAAATGTACATACCACTTCGAAAAATTGTTCATACCACCTAGATGGTCTTAAATACTTGTATACTACACGTACATACCCTCCGATACGCGAGATACTCCCTACATTGTGAGATACGACATAGGGTGTAACTACACCGGTGTAGACAAGAGGCTTCCTATATATATATATATATATATATATATATATATATATATATATATATATGCAACCTCCTATCACACATATTCAATCTCTACTCAAAACTCTAATACAACTCATCTAACTAGACCTAAGCCTTTTTATCTAAACTAGACTTTTGGTCCACTACTTTTCAAGGGACCCGAAACCCTTCCTAACATGAGTTTTTCACACTTCCGACTTTTCAACTTATCACGTGTCAAAGCCTTCAGAACCATACCTCCCGTAACTTCTTCACACATCCATCACATGTCATAACCTCTGGATCACACCTCCGTAGCTCCAACACGTATCATCCATCTCTAATCTCCATGCGCCCAAGCATGAACTCGACCATCTCGTGACCTTCTTGATCGTCTGAACCTCGGATCTTTCATCCTAGTCCCGATCTACCTCATCACCGACCATAATCGCCTCCATGCTTAACCTGCACATGCAAAGACCAAACGATATTTTTCCAGCACAAGTTCGTCCCAACTTGACCAACATCAGTCCACACACGTCACACGTCTCGCATAACATCAATAAACAATATTATCAAATATTCATTATAAATTAATCGTTGTTAATTATTGATCACTAAAATATCTAGTCACATGGTCTAACACACCTATGGCCCGGACGCCGCCGCGCTCTACTGCCCCTCCACCGGCACCACCTTCTGCGTCCCAACGCCGGGCGTCCACCTCCACAGCCTATCACCGATCGGCTCGGCGGACGGGTGGATAGTCGCCGCCGAAGAGATCGGTAACCTCCACCTCCTGAACCCCCTCACCGGCGGCCACGACGCGCTCCCTCCGGTCACGACGATGCACCACGTCGAGACCTCCTCGGACGAGGAAGGCGGCCTCATGTACCATGTCGACGATGATCTCTTTTACCACCCGGGCAACCCCACGCGCGTCCTGGCGCGCGAGGCACGGGATTGCATGTACCACCGCGCGGTGCTCTCCCGTTGCCCTTCCGCCGGCGCCGCGTGCGTCGTCCTGCTCCTGCACATGCGCAACGACGAGCTCTCGTACGCCAGGCCCGGGTATTATGAGAGGTCTGCTGTTTATTTCGATTACCCACTTCGTTTTCTCAAAGTATTAGACTGCTTTGATGTACACATTGTTAAGAAATGGAGGTTTTAGTTGCTAAACCAGTGTTCAGATCTGTGGCTCACAGTCATGCGCTCCGATCTGGTCATTTTGGTTCTGTTGTTGCTGTGCATGTCCATGGGAAATGTGAGTTATTTGGATGCTGATGTTGTTTGGACCGAGATTAGTGCTGCCTTCAGATTGGACGTGAGAGTTTATACATATTACTTGCTCATGGTGAAATCTGTGTGCTAATTAGGATCTGGTTGTGTCAAGTCCCACACTTGTTTTTTTGCAATGGTTGTATGATTTGACCTGCTAAATTGATTACCTATTCGGTCTAGGCTTTTCAAAGTTCTTCAGGGATTGCCTGCAAGATAGGTGTCTTCGTTAATAGAAGTAGCTGAGTTTTGGTTTTCAGAAATAAAGTTACATGTGGAGTTGCTTGCGTTGGGTATGCAGCCATTTTATCACTTGTGAGGGAAAGTATGGGCGAATGGAGTATATAAGTGCGGAGGCATTCCCTCCATTAAGAAATATTTTCGTTTGGACTTTGGGATTTTGCCTGTGCGACTGTGTGTTTTCTGGGTGGGGTGGGTTGGGGCAAAGTTGGTGTCAGTTACTAGGTTTATGCGATTTAGAAACAAGATGTTTTTTATGCTAATAATGCCTATTTAGATGTGAGTTTTTCTTCGTAGGGAAGATTGTGCATTTGCTGGTGGATGTTATGGTTTGGATTTGGTTGATCCATGACACATTGACATTTAGGCATTCCCATACTGTTTGTGCATCTGTTGATTTTGTAACATTTATGTTTAGATTTGATAGCATGCAGATTTTGCAGCTTAAGTTCTCTTTTATACTTGTTTAATTGTGATGAAATGAAGATCTGTGGTTTCCTTTCTAATTGGATTTTCCTACCTGCAGGACTCTGCTGTCTTTAATTTCATCAATAGTCTATCTCCTTTAGCACCATCCAAACCTCTAGACTCAGCACACAATGTGCAGCTGTTCAAGTCATCAGACTTGGCTCCTGTTTCTTCAATCTTTGCCTCACCACATGTCAACCCAGCAAAGGAATCTAAACTTCTGATCAGGTAAATTTACGTTACTTTCTAGCTTGTGTGTGATCTGAACTTCTGATCAGGTAGATTTATAGGCTTTAGCCTTACTATATGCCTTGTCATATTAACCAGGGATGATTCTGTTCAACTTTCTCAAGAATCAAACTCTCCTGACAGTGTCAGAACTCGAATAGGTACTACAAGCTCTATAAAATTGATCAAATGAAAAAACATTGTTTCAGAAAACTGCAGTGTTACTTGTTACCTAAATGGTGGCTTCTATTGATTCTTCTGACAATACATCAAATTCTACAAGTAATTTTCCGCAATCCAACCAGCTTGGTGGTGGCAGTGAGGAAAGTGATAAGAATCAAGATGCTCATGGTAAAACAGATCTTTCTACAGACCAGGAGTGTACAGAACAAGAAGGCGTCCTCCTTAATCAGAGTGGCCCAGGCAAAATGGACCCATCACATTCTGGAAGAAATGCTCATGAAAACCAACTACATGAACAACAAAGGATGAACTTGTGGCATATGATGGGGATTACTTGATTACACACCAAGTATGTAGTGATATGCTGAGATTAGCTCCACCATTTGAGACGGATACACAGTTAGTGAATTAGACATTAAAAACTGATAATGCCTACTCTTGTAAATCCTTGTTGACTGGTGGGTCAAGTGGCTCTTACATCCACAATTCTGCACATGATCCTCATCTTTACTGGTCTGGGGCAAGTTGAAGGGTCTGCAACAGATTATACCCCACAAATGCTCCCTGGTGCTTGTCAAAGCCAATTGGTGTCAAATGATCAAATCTGTAACAAGCTCAATGAGCCCAGTGATTACATGCCAATGGACCAAAATGTATGTATAATTCTTGCTACTATCAATTTTTTTGAAATATTCACATATTGGCTTTACCAATGAATAATAGCTAAGTGCCTATTTGTCTAAATAAATGTTACAATGCTTGTATATATAAAATGTTACGAGCTTAAAAATTAAATGTTTTGGCCTAGAGAAATTACATACTTGAAGTCAATCGTCGATCCAATAGAAGAGCAAGGGCGCTTGCTACTAATGCATTTATGTCAGCAGTTTCATAGAGTGATATGTAGGACCAAATTTGATGTAAAAAGAAGAGTTAAGAAAGAGAGAGTAAACCTACATCTCATGCAGGATACAACATATTTGAGAAAACTAAGAAAGTTAGGATGTGGATTGAGTAATCAGTAATGAGTGCCTGGTTTTAAGTCTGATTTTCGCATTTGGAATAACATTTGCTTCAAACCTCCTGACAGCAAGTCTATGACAGGAACATGTTCACCACTGACGACCGAATGGGGGAGGCTGAGATTAACATTATCGTCAAGCTTCAGAACGTCCAACGTGGCCGCCTCGAGATGGAGCTCGAGTGCGTCCCACACACACAATAGTTGTGTCTACAGAAATGGATTGCTCTAGCATTCTGGTTATCAACATCGCAACATGGTTGCATGAACAATTTCTGCTAGGAGCTAGGGTTACTGAGCATTTCTGCATTTGATTGATCCCGACTTTGACGTGCGTGGAGGGCCTTTTGTTTTGATTCGGTGAGCACATATATACAAGCGTACAGAAAGTAGGTTTGGATTATATATTTGTGTGGACTAATTTCTGCTACCTTTTGGTCTGTTCTCTATATAATTTCACACTATTGCTTAAAAGAGGTAGTTAGTGAATGATATACTTCGTTCGTCTTCCTCCCCTTCCTAAAAAAAATCGCACCGATATGTGCACCGCGGCATGCTCCTATTCCTCGATACTTTGATTTTGTATATCTTTATTATAGGTTTGTAGTATCATGTTATTACTTATATTATCTGTACAATATTTATTTTTCGGACATGTGACTGGTGGATTATTAAGGATGTCAAGTGGAGTTTAGGATATTGTTTGCTATTAGAAAAAAGATTTGAAAGCAAAGATTGTTGGCTTGCAACTGAGCAACTAACAATGGTCGACAAAAACATCATCGTTCATGCCAAAACTTCATTAGTGGCCACGTAGGAAAACTTGCCTCAAAATCCCAAGTACCCAGCCCTCAATGCAAAAATCCCTATTTACATAACATTTAAGACTCCTATACGCCTCCCATAAATTTCAGCATGTATAGAGACCACGCACTTGTATCGTCTGACATTTACTCTCTTAGAAGAACAAGACTTCTATACAAAAATTCCCATAATCATGTAACATTGCTATGATAATTAAATTTCACGTGGGAATCATCTTTTAGAAGGATGATAGAGTTGTAGGTGTACAAATTCACTCACCAAAATTCAAATCATAATGTCCACCTTTATTCACATGCAAGTGTATTTCCATAGTGTCCATCTTTATTTATATGTAAGTGTGTTTCAGTAGAAATTTTGTGATATCATAAAAAAATAAATTTCGTGTGAAATTGTTGCCACTGTAGGGGAACTACGGAAGGATAGCAGTCTCTTTCGGCAGACGGAACCCTTCCCATATGACATGTGGACCCATATCAGTCCCTCTCTCATAAGACTCCAGCCTGTATACGTTCCCCACCTGTCAGTGGGTGTAGCCGTGTGGCACCACGGCCCATGGGAAGCGCTGGACCACTCCGAGCTCGAAACGTGTCGCGTGGAGCCCACCGACACGGCCCGCAGCACGAACCAGGTGCGCTACCCGTCCGGCCCCGCGTTGCTCAGTTGCCTTGTCGAAACAAAGATCGCGCTGGCGACCAGCGTTTTGTTCCCGGTCGGCGCCATCGAGGTGTTACCCCCTAAAAAAAGGTGTTACTGTACTTTACTGTTGCTTTCCATGTTGAATGGACCTTATTATTTACTACGTTACTTATTAAAGGCTCCATCAAAACGACTTTTGGCTTGTTGTTTCTAGTTTTTAGAAACTAAACACTGTTTTGAATATGTCAATTTTTTAGTGTGTTTTTTTATTATTCGTAGAGTTATAATTTTTTTCTCTTCATTTTCTTTTAACTAAATGTCTCAATTAAAAACTAACAGTGCATTTTAGTCAAAAAGACATTTTAGCCAAAAGACATCAAGTAAAAACCGTGTTGAACTGGATAAAAAAACACATATTTCCCATTTGGATTTTATAGTATTAATACGTGTATTACACTGCAAGAGCCAATGCCCAGGTACAGCTCCGAGTCCAACTATGTGAACGGTTTGCAATAAGGACAAGAAATATTTGCGGTGGTAATTGCTTCGTGGACCAAGTGTGCTATTCTACCTATTTCGGGCGGTACATTTCGGAACTCAAAGCATGGTACTTATAATTGCCGCTAACAAGCATTTCACACGCGATAGTTTGTGTAGTTATACACGCTACATTGGTATTCGGACGAACAATCCTGTTTACTGCTCTCATCCTGTATTTTTTTCCTTCAAATAATCGTTTAGCTTATTTGGTGTAATTAAATTTAAAAAATTAAAAATAAAAAAACAGATTAGCCCATCACGTATAATACAAATAAATACGAAAAAAAGAACCGAAAAAAACTCAAAATAAGCCAAACAATTAGAAAAAAAGCGGGAACTGTAACTGATCGTTTGACTGTTGGGGCGGCTGCCTTCCTCGTCGAGTGGACGACAAGATCAACACCCCTACGCGGCTACGGTGGTGATCGGTTCGGTGAAGCTTATGGTCGAAAACATCAGTGGTGGTGAAAAAACACCGTAGCTGACAGAGGCTTATTTAACATAATTAAATTTAAAAAAATTGAAAAATATAAAAAATATGTTAGCCCATCACAGACAACGCAAACGAATACAAGAAAAAAAAGAACCGACAAAAATGCTCAAAAAAAGTCAAAAATTCAGAAAAAAACAAAATTATAAATAATACAAAAATAAACTTAAGCATAAGTTTAAACCATATTGAACACAGCCTAAGCCTTCGCAGTCACCCAACCGAACATTCGACGGCTGCAACCGCAACTTAGCTGCATCCCTAGCCCGTCCCGTCTCCCGGCCCTATTTTGGCCACATCTCGCACGTCAAATCAAATCAAGATATCAAACAAAAGACAGCATCCACCAGCAGCTAGCAGAGGCAGGAAATCAACAACATACATGACTGCAACTCTGACTAAGCGTCAGAAGAAGAAACAAAAAAAAACTGGAGCTCAACAATCCCTTTACACTTGACACTTGGACAAGCCCAAAACAAGACGCACAGATTACGTAAAAAAAAAATAAAGACAAGATCGAGCAAGCAGTAAACACAAGTTGCCAAAGGGAAACCCAGAGCAGAGGGGGATTTGGGCATACATATATACCTTGACGGCAGTAGTACCGTTGTCCAATTGGAAGCTGGAAGGCCATGCCAAAGTCCGCAGAAGGCTCAGAACGTGCAGTCAAATTAAAGCGGCGGCGCAAAAGAACCCGTCCGGCGCCACTAAAATTTTGGTGTAGATCCAAACCCAAACTAATCTGCAGACAAGAAGGAAAAGACTGCAGGAAGACTAGTAGGGATGGAAAAATAGTTCGAGACTTACGGCTCGTTAAATTTTAAGCTGAGCGAAACCTCCTTTGCAGCTCGTAAAAAAAACGAGCCGAGCTCGAACCGCTCATGAGCTGGCTCATGAGCTATTTGGCTCGTGTTTACAGTCAGCCCAGCGCGCAGCAGCCCCAGCCCACTAAGTCTCTCGAGTCCCACTCATGTCGAAGTTGCGCCACATGAATCCCCATCTCTTTGGCTGCAGTCTCCCATGTCCCGTCCACGATGCCACTCCTGCCCCATCCACTGCGCCGCTCCCACCGGGCGTGTGCTGCTTGCCTGCTCCCCTCCGTGTGCTTCTCCCCCTCCCCCCACCGTCGTGTGCTCCCTCCCGCGGCAAATCTCCTAGGCCGCCGCCAGCAGATCTCCCTCCCCGCCCATCGATTGGTCGCCTCACCCCACATCTCTACCAATCTGTCGCCCCACCCCACATCTCCCTGCTCGACGCCCGCCGGTAGATCTTCCTTCCTTTCTCTCACGTCACTTTGGGGAGGCGAACCGCTCCGAGGGAGAGGCCACCATTGGCGTTGCTGCTCAGGTATCGGGATCCCGTATGCTCCGCTCTCTCGATCGCATCTAGTTCTTGCTGTCTGGTTGCGGTATTTGTTGTTTAGTTTCATAGATGTAAAATCTTATGGTGATTCGAGATCTTAACGATTGACTGATGGAAAAGATGGAATCCTTCTTGAAGCGAAAAAGATTGGATCTAGAATGAGATTTTTGTATTTCTGCCATGAGTGGATTGATTTTTCTTTCCTTTTTTTTCCCTTTCAGGGTGTCTATTTTGATGACGAATCAGCTGAGGTGGTAATATTGTCTCTGTGTTTGGAAGATGACCAGGACGAGTAATTCGCGATTTTAAATCATACTTCAGCGCTCCTGAAATTTTTCCATGTATGATGTAACTGATTAATTATGTATTTATGTGTTTAAAAGCAGCTCAGTTCATCTGCCTCAGTTCCTTCGTCATCACCCAATTCTAAGGAGGCTATCCCAGACACCATGGAAACTGATGATGGTGAAGCCATTTGCACTGAGCATCAAATGGAAACTGTATGTCTTGAAAATAGCCCAATTAAGGAGGAAGAAGATGTATTGGGCAGCTCGGCTCGTGAGCCCTCGCGAGCCGGCTTGAGCCGCACATCGAGCCAAGCCAAGCTTCTTCTCTGGCTCGATACTTAA
>CM070739.1:25058452-25205871 GCA_036346245.1 Bonia amplexicaulis
CGAGTCTGGCCGTTAGAGAGGACGTGTGATGGGGGCAGGATAAGGAGAGGTCACATTTGGAATGGAGATAGTTCAAACTAGGTGTACACACGAGGCAAGGATGCTTATCCTAATCCTTTAGGTTACGAAGAGGACGTGCAACATGAATTTCTAAATGAATTATAACATAATTAGAATTTCTACGTATCTTTGAAAAAGTATAAAGAAACTATAAACTCACGAGAGATGGCTATATATAAGCCAAGAAGAAGCAAACAAAAAAAAACAAATCACAAGCCAACTCATCTAAAGTAGAGGTACATGAATGATTAGAAGCTAGATTATTCTTTAGCACCAGATTCTATTAAAGTGTGATCCGAATTTGTATCGGTTAAAGTGTGATCCAAATTTATATCTCCTGTTCTTTTACCTCTGTATATTTATCACATGTTTTATAATGATTGTTATCGGAGCCTAATGGTCTGTTCTTTTCCTCTGAAACTGGTGGCTTTTGGCTTTTGCTACAGTACCTAACTTTCAAACGGAGTATTTTTTTAAAACGGGGTCTATAAGTTAAATGATCTATACGTTAAAAGTCCAACATCTGTACCAACCAAAATCGCAAGTAAATATCTATCTCTCTATAATCTGTACTGTAAATAACTTAAATTTAAAAATTTCAGCCAAAAATTATATACCACAGCCGTACCTGAACAGGTCCTAAGTTCGAAACCAAGCCGTTGCCGCTGGGAGGAGACGACTCCCGGGCAGCTCCCGCACGGCAGCATAACGACAGGCGGCCATCGCATGGCATCTGCACAACATCCGTGCAGCATCGAGGATTTTCGGCGATTTCTGTAGCAAGCCATCATCTACTGCTACGGCGTCCACGTCAGAAATGCAGTCGTGTCTTCGTCTGCCCCAGTGGCACCCGCGCGACATCTAAGGTACGGAGTCAAGGTGCGGCGTCAGGTGGCATCCAAGTCGGCGACGGGAAATCTCGTCGACATCTGCTGCGCTCGCTATTGTTCTCGTGGATACCCGCGCTCGTGCTTCGGGGGGACTCAGCGAGGGATGCTCGCAGCACCTGCGCAGATCGCAAATCAGTCAAGTGTACCCACAAATTACGGGCGCAAAAAATGAAGAGGCAATTCGAGGGTTCAGAGGAGAAGTGGATTGCTAGACCTGCTCGTCAATGAGGTTGAGGTCAGAGAGCTTGCCGACGGCGCGGGCACGCTTCTTGCTGGAGGAGGGCTCCTTCTCCTTGGCCAGGAAGTAGCTCCTGGAAAAGCCCGCCGCCGTGGATTTCTTGACATTGCGTGGGCTAGGTTACACCTTGCACAGTACAGTTTTGTCCGTGAAGCCCTCTTCTTTGCCTGGTTGAGACAGATCTCGACCATGAGCCACCCCGACTGGACCGTTGGCCGTCCTCCTTCATGAACGAGAAGGACTGACGCCGCCTTATCTGGTGGCGGCGGACACCGGCAACCACAACCTTCGCGATGTGCTCCGAGTGCTAGCACCCCTCCTTAGAGCCCACTGCGCAGGTGGGAGGAGAGGGAGCACAACCGGAGTCTAGATTCGAGCGAATCTGGACCATGCCACACAATAACCTTTGACCACCACCGCGCGCCTTCAACACGTGCCTTGTCATCGAGTTGGGTAGTGCCATCAACTCTTCTCATCACCGGTCCATGCTGCGTTCAGCACTGGGCAACGCGTAGGGGGTGAGGAGCGAGGAAGCCGTCAGCGCTGCGGCGGGTGGAAGGGAGCAAAGGACGGTGCATAGGAAGAGATAAGCGGAAGAGGATGGGGAAAATGGGGGAGGGGGGAGGTGGGGAAGCGTTGCGGAGAGACGATTTTCTACGGCGATGATTGTGGAGTTAGCCAGTTAGGCGAGCAAAGGAGGATGGGCCTACAGGAGTTGGCGGCACAAAACTAATATGAGAGAAGGTGGAGGGGCAGATGAACAACCACCACCAACTCCTTTTAAGTAGTAGAGATAGACATTGTTAAAAAATTATAGGAATAGATCATGTGTAATCTGACATTGCACTTCGTAATAAAGGTGCAAATTACAACGTACGGCACCCTCATGGCGTGGCGGTCATCCAAGCGGTGTAGACGTGGTTGGTTGTCCAGTAGTGACAAACACAATTGCAGCTCAAGTTGGCACAACAACAATACAAGTGGTAGTCACTACCGAGGTGCACGACCTCCTCATTGTTCTTCTCCCTGATCCTCTGCCCTGCGGAGCTCGTCATTGTTGGTCCTCTCGGTCGGAGCTCCTCCCGTAACTCTTCTAGGCGGATGTGCAGTTTGTAGATGTAAATCTGGGTGGGTATTGGATACGATGAATTCACCCACTCATTGAACTTGCAATCCACTATCTCTGTAAGCAAGACGAGATTATTACAAGCGTTCTATGCGTGCAAGTATACGTAGGTAATGAACGAACCAAACCTTATGGTTTTCATCTATTCTTTGCCTCCAAAAGAATTGCTCACACTAATCAAACTAACGGATCATCCTTGCCATCGTATGTAGGGAATTCTAGTTTGAAGTAGCGAGGAATCGGTGACGACTCAGCTTGGGGTAGGGGCAAGGTAAGTTGAGAATTGTGGCAATGCCGGAGGAAGTTGTTGCAGCACAAAAGGAAATCCTGGTGGCAAGGTACCCAACTGTGACATCCTGGGCAACGAAGGCGGCAACGTAGGCGATGCGGCTGCCAAGGTGAGCACGGTCGGTGCTGTAGCCGTACCTGTCACCAGCTGTGATGTGCCCCGCTGTGAATTGTGCGCCAACAAAGGCAATTCAGTTGGCTTGCGAAGGTCATCCCCTATTCCTGGGCTCCTGACGTGCTCATTCACGCCTGACAGGTTGTGATGAATAGCCTCAAACTCCCTGTGGACTACAGCAAAGTTCTCCTTCATTTGCTTGTTCATATCCGCAATCATTGCCTTTAAATCTTCCATTATCTTCTTGTCTGCTTCGGAAACCATGGCTGCGATCTTCAGTTCTGATATCAATCTGTTGTGACCAAAATTGCTACGTAAGAAGTATGGATGGTTTATCGACGAACGAGGACGTCTCCGATGTGTTGGAGTTGTGGTGGCGGAAATAGGGGAATGACTAGAGAATCGAGAGGGGTAAAAATAGCATACTAGAAAGAGGAAGTTTATTTTCACTTGAACCAAAAGGATTACATAACTGCTATTTATATAGAGCTAGAACCTGACCGACTAGGGCCTATCCTAATTCTACTCAGACTCAACAATCTTACCAAACCTTTTACTACTAACTTATATGCTCTCTCGTAATCAATTTGAACTTTCCTAACTAGCCTCAAGCCTTGCCTTCCTAGCTACAAACTTGCCTACTCTTTGCACACGTCCCCTCCTTTGATAATGTTTCCCCCGATAAACAATGCTCTCTCGTAAACCTTTTACTACTAACTTATATGCTCTCTCGTAATCAACAGAACACAATGTTCACGGAGTAGCGTATTACAATCTGAAAGTACATCAAAAGGAGCACATGCCTACACATTTGATCAGAGTTTTGTAATGTATATTATTGCTTTGCTGCAAACTTTCCTACCAAGTGCTAACAACAGGTTTCCCAGATTGATCAACCTATCTGGCCATCTGCGTGAGACTTGTACACTAGACAGTCCTAGGCTACAAGATTGACAAGGACCTGATGGATTCACAGGTTGCTCATCCTTTGTATCTGTACATGAGATACTGTAAATGTATATTTATTCCCTTTTCAGCCCTGTTTACTGTCAATTCATTTTTGGGTTCTATGATTTCCAGCAGATTTTTTCTTTCAGAAAGACATCCATCACAGCATATGACATGTCTTTCAGTAGCTACTACATGTGTATGCAACCTGACATACTGAGAAGGCTTAACATTCCTACATTGTTTCCATGTAAATTGTAAAGATAAGTAAACAAATAACCCCTACCAAACCTAACACAACTGCCATAGTCTATCCTAGTTTCGCTTTGCGTTGGGCACGCAACGCCCCTTCCCTACAAATCATCTTGTAAGAGCCTATTCAACAAGGTAGTTAGGAGCGCGTCCCTCCTCTCTGCCCTTGCCTCTTCCCTGATTCTCCTCTGCTCCTCGCGCTCCATCCACGCCTGCTCCAGCATCAGCCGCTCCCGCTCCAGCATCTGCATCGACTGCCGCCACTGCCGCTCAAAGACCAGCCGCTCCTGCGCTTGCCTCTCCATCGTCTCCTGCCGCTGCACGCCCTGGCGATGCTGCTGCTCCAGGAAATCCCGCAGCAGGCCACGGATGGCGGTCGACGTGCCGCTCGTCCTCGGCTTTTGCGCACCCTTCATCTTTCTGCTTTGTGGCCTCGTGGGGGCTGCTCCTTCCCTCCTGACCGGACGACCCTGCCCGTCTCTTGAGCTTCTTTTTAGCCGGAGCACTGGTGCGTCCTGGTTCAGACCCGATGAGCTGGCGTTGCATGCCGCGTTCTGTGCAGACGCGGCGTGGAGCTCTTCGAAGAAGGGTAAGCCACGGTTGCCGTTTTCTGGGACAGAGGCTTCTTTCCCCTGACGAAAATGACGCGTTTGTTACAAGACAAACAACGAGTCGTTAACTCTCACTGCGATTAATTCACGACAGTCTGGAGCAAAACCAGGACGTTAAAGATGTTTCAGTAATGAGCACGTGAAGGAGGAGGAATAAGAGAAGGCCGACCTTGTAGACGTCGACGAGGTTCTTCCACTTGCACTTGCACTAGCTGGCCCCGCTCCCGCGGCGGCTTGGCGCTGCGGGCGTGCTCCTGCTGCCCACCGGCGGCGATGGGCTCCCTCGTCTCCTGCGCGCTCCACCGCGGTACGCTTTCCTCCCGCACGCCGCGCAGCATCAGCTTGAGAAGCCCAGGTGGCGTGAGTTCATAAAGGAAACGCGTACGTGCTGGTGAGTGTGGAAGGAGAGAGACCTGTGGCTGCGTCCGTACAGGACCGGAGTCAGCAGCCGTTGGTTGTTTCGCCCCTTCGCTTTCTTTCTGACGCTTCTCCATCTCCTCGTCGATCTCCCTCCATTCTGGCGTCGTCTCTTCATTCACACCGTCCGCCCGGGCTGGTGTGAATGGCTTTGCTCCTGTCCACACTGGCGACGCCACGTCATCCTGACGGGCTTCCAAACTGGAGACCCACCCACCCCATGCTGACTTCTTGACGCATCGAATGTGGCGAGAAATCTGGTAGTTTTTTTCCAGCTGCAGCTTGCAACATTGACCGTCTCTCTTCCTCTTCCACGGCACGGATCACCCGTTTGTCGTCTGCTTCGCACGGCATCGATGACGTGCACGCACGTACGCGCGCGACCTGGAGCAGCACCTCCGGTAGATCTTTTTAGGTTATGGGTCTGTCTGTTATGACTGTGTCTTGTAGTTTTTAGTTGAAATTTGTAAATTCTAGCTGTTTGCGACAGAGATTACGAAGAGATACTCGCCTGTGATTTTGTTTGATACAGATATTGGGCTTTTAAGGTATACTACAATTAACTTGTAGATCCGTCTTGAGAAAATACTTCGTTTAAAAGTTATGTACTGTAGCAAAAGACAAAAGCCGTTAAAGAACATGCCCTATAGCTTATGATTTTTTGTTTAAAATTTTGAATTTTAGTTGTTCGTGAGAAAGTATAAAAAGAGATATTAACATATAATTTGACCGATATAGATAAAGATGAAACAGTATTTACTATAATTAATTTAAAGACTTCATCTTAAAAGATATATTATTTAAAAACTAATTACTGAAGATTATAAATCTTAAAGAAGGGAGAAGTTGTCAGTGAATGCGCCGCCCGGCCGTTCTTGGGAATTACCCCCGTCTCAAACAAGGCTCTCCTCGCTCGCAGGATAATGTAAACATCGACCGGTCACGTTCGTCTCTATCCTATTCCTGCGGTCCTGCCGGTGCGCACATGCCTGGCTGTACAGGGCAGCTGAATTCTGCAGAAGAGCAGAGTCATCGCGCGCTTTCTGCAGCTCGCCTCGGCCCGTGGAGCCACCCGAATCCCTCAAGCATGGGCGGAACCGCGGAAGCAACAACGACGCGCGGTACGGGTGTGACCACGGCAACCGCACTATCAGCCAATTTCAACTATCCACTCTCTTAAATATGTGATGCCATTACAGGATTCAGGGACGATTTTCTGAAAGCACTGGAGGAACAAGGGAACTCCTCCACCAGCGGATTGTTCATAAACTCATGCTTCGTGCACTGCCAATCCGAGACGCAGGAGATATGGTTTACATCTGATTCGCCCATGCTCGGAAACAAGGCAATACACCCTTGAGTTTCATTTACATCAAAAATGAATCAAGTTCGTACATCTAGAGCCTGGGGGCCGTCTGATGTTGATCTGACAAGAACTTTTTCTCGCTTGTGCAGACAATAGCAAATGCAGTTGGAGATCGGTTCGGCTGAAAGCTGAAAGTTTATGGCTGAAAACACTGTAGCTGACAGAGGCTTATTTAACATAATTAAATTTAAAGAAATTGAAAAATATAAAAAATATGTTAGCCCATCACAGACAACGCAAACGAATACGAGAAAAAAAAGAACCGACAAAAAAGCTCAAAAAAATTAAAAATTCAGAAAAAGACGAAATTATGAATAGTGCAAAAATAAGCTTAAGCCATAAGTTTAAGCAATATTGAACACAGCCGGTTCTACGATCGCAGTCCGTTTCAGAAGATCGACTGCCCTACCCTTGCGATTCAATCTGCCGCAACCGAATCTACGAGGACTGCTCAGAAGCATAGCAATTACAGAAGCCTCACTTCGTACTACCATTCATCGCATTGTTATATTTGATGCACCACCGTTGCTCGCAATAGGGCAATGGGTGGGCAACCATTAATTTTCAGGAATAAGTGCAGGTGCTAGCTTCTACTAGTAACTCTCAGCTAGTGCCTGGAGGCTGCATGCAGCTTCCAATAGTAGTTACAGTACAAGCATATTCGGTGTTTGCAATGTTCCATTGCCATGCCGTGATCATTTTCCTGTATTTTTTTTCCGTTCGGTATCCACAATATCCACATTGATTTAACCGAAGTGAGGTGGCGGGTTTCTAATGGATTACTACTACCATCTTCATCCCTGGAGTTCACTATATACTTAGATGCTGATTGGACCGGTTGTCCCGATACACACGCTCCACGCTGTGTTTTTCCTTGGTGACAGCCTTGTGTCATGGTCATCAAAGCATTAGTCACCGTTTCTTATTCCAATGCTGAAGATGAATACAGAGCAGTTGTTAATACTGTTGCGGAATCTTGTTGAATTTGTTAACTTCTCTTCAACTCCATCGACCTATCCGGACTGCTACGATTGTGTACTATGATAATGTTAGTGTCGTGTATCTTTTATCCAATCCAATGCAACATAGACACACAAAACACATTGAACTTGATATTCACTTTGTTCGTGATAAGGTACATCCTGGTACAGTTTGGGTACTTCATGTTCCTTTGTTACTGTAGTTTCGCGGATATATTTACCAAATGACGCAGGACTCCATTGTTTCTGGATTTTCCAGACAATCTCAACGTTCTGCACATTGCCACTGGGGGATGTAAGCCAACAGTCCCGAATACGGTACACGCCGAGTCCTTGCCATGCCGGACTCGCTACAATACCGCCCAGACTTGCCGGACTCTCAGTTGATCTCCAAGATATATCCTTCTTGTATTTGTATCTCTCTTTCCGTGTATATCTCTTGTATAAAATTGGCTTGCAAGCCAAGGCATGAACTCTATATATTGTTGTCAACACAATGAATCAAGCATGAGGCTCGTGGTGATGCCAGATTGCAAAGTGTTGAGACTCGTGGTCTCGTACTTTAAACCCCCAATGTATTGAGTGGTGCGCGCTAACACGCACGTATGAGTATTCACCTAACCTCGTTCACCCGAACCAAGTTTGACCCTCGACGGCAAGTCAGCACGCCTCGCGCCGGAAGTGAATGACCACGGCCTTGCCGACATGCACCCGAGCCGCCGCTGCATGGGTTGGCTTCGCGGCCGCTGCCTGACCAAGCAAGTAGCAGCCGTCGCCCGTGGATCGCGCCACTACCCCGTACCCTTGCCTCTCCTCGCGCCGCGACTAGGGATGGCGATTGCCGCGACTAGTGATGACAATTGGACACGACGGGTACGGATAGTGCTCGCCTATACTCACACCCACGACCCTAATTTACGTCCACAGGCATACGGACGATGTGTCGCCCACAAACATACCCGTTTATCCGCGAACTGAGTCACCATATTATACTGCATAATATACACCACTCCAGTCTTGTATCAGTTACCTAATCTATTTTCACCGCAAGCACACAAACTTTGTTTTGGAAACTCTATTTTTGTTCATGATGAACAATTTCAGATCAACATTTTCTATCAACAAGGATCCAGTTTATGGCCCATTAACTACACTCAAGTTTGAACAGCCTAGCAATATATCTCTGAGCATGGTTGGTTGCTTTATTTCAAGAAGAAAGTAATTCAACCTAGGCAACGGTTTCTACTTTCTAGCAACTAAAAAGATTCAGTGGTGTGGTGTGGTCCAGTACCTATTAAGAGCATCAGGGTGCACAATTGCTTTTCGCGCTGGGTCTTTGCAGGTAGAAACCTCCACTGAACAAAGAATGCTATAATTATAGCCCATACCATATAATTTTATGAATCGGAGTATCTCAAGGGGGCAAGAATAGGAGAATAGGAGGAATGCAGCAAATCGCAAAATCAACAGCGCGTGAGCAAATGCAACCAAGAGTTGCAAAATACAAACATCTTATGCCATCAATTGGATGGCATTCCTCCAGATCCAGGACCAGGACTAAAAGATCCTCCCAAAATCCTTTCTTGCGAAGGAAGATGGCAGTCCGCTTGTTGCAAGAGAGTGACCAGCCCTTCCTCCTGCACAGCAATGGTTTGTTTTCATCAGTATTATGCTTGAAGACACAGATGTACACAAGCCTCTTTCTACAAATCAAAATGCGTGCCAATTGGAACACACACATAAATAATAGTAATAACTTTTAGGATATGATAGTTAACAAAAGGCGTTTCTTGAAAAGATCCAATTATAACGTAAACTGATCGACAGACCATCAGTCAGTATCTCATGTGCTGTCACACAAGGTTTGATGATATTTAACAATGCAATTTTTCATCCATGTCCATCGACAGACCTAGACAAAACCATATATTTTAGTATATTACTAAATGACATTTCTAAACAACTCAATCAATTATGTCTACTGCAATATTCCTATCCTGAAAATTAATAGCAGGACTACAAGATATTGCAAGTTTGAAACAACGAGATCAGTTAACATTGGACACGAAACGAACAAGATACTTGCCTTGCCTAGTATTAGATAAGAGAAAAAGGACTGCAAACGGCAGGAACATAATAGTCATGGCAATGTCAACAGCTATATCAACAACATCAATAAAACAAAACATAAGTGTATAACAGCGTGGAAACATTACCCCAAGGCATTCCATCACCCATAGTAGCGGGTGGAGGTTCTGCCATGCTATAATTAGGCCAGACAGACTGACCATTGTGGTGACTCCCCATCGGGCGTATATAGCTGGAAGTCATGTGGTTGTAGCGCTGAAATGGTTGTCCATGACGACTTGGGAAATTTCGCTGAGAATAATTTGCATGGTTGTAGCTCTCATAGGTGATATGACCTGTAGAATGGCTACTCTCTCCGAGAGATGATGCATGAAATAGGCGGTCACTTCTACAGCAAAAACATGAACAATAATCAGTTAATACACTTTAGAGAGGTGCAGCAGCATCCAGAAAGTTAAAAAAATGGAGTAAATTGCACTGTGGGTCACCAAACTTCTCTAGATGGTTCAAGTAGGTCACCAAACTGAGAAATTTGCACCGTGAGTCACCAAACTTGTTTTAGTGGGCCACCGTAGGTCACTTCTGTTATGAATATTATGTGTATATTGAAGAGACCTAATGGACAATATATATAGAGAGTACAAGGAGATATTACAGGGGAATATACCATATGCAGATAAGGAAAACGAGCTATATAAAAAAATGAATAATACAATTCCTATTCTATCTCTAATACCCTTAACAACTTCCACACCAGCTGGGCTACGACTGCTGACATGGCCCCTTGATCCTCGCCACCGTGGCAGTTGGCAACAATTTTCCCGGCGTGGAGGGACTTTTTGCAGGAAAGTCCTCATGCAAATTTAAATTGGCAGGTGGAGAATCTGTGTATTAACCTATCCTCTTTTTTCCCCTCCTGCTCATATTCCCCATTTCAAAATCCCTATGTGTCTTCCCCATCTCTCCACAGATGCTCCTCAGCCTCAATCTGACGCTATGGCTGGAGCATCGAGCTCATCTGGTACTACTAGATGGATGAAGGTAAGTACCAGATGGATGAAGGTGAAATGCCAGATCCCACTGGTAGCGTGCATGTGCTACAGCTGGAGGCGGGTTATTAGGGTCACCTCTAACACAGAGAAACAGAGGACAACCCGCACCGTGACTTCTTCAAATGCCCAAATCACAAGGTAAGATTGTTGGGTTGGTGTTGAATTGGTTGTCGTTTGATTTTCAAGTGGGATTGATAGTGTTTTTTCGGATTTTGATTCAGTTTTTTGCTCAGTTGTGTTCAGCGTGATGGAACCAGCTGCAGATGCCTTCATGGACAAGGGCAAGAAGGATGGAGAAGGTCCCATGGTTGAACCAATAGAAGAGAACATTGTGAAGCTTGTTGGGTTGGTGATGGCACTAGTAGGCTTGGGAAAAGAACTGCTGGGATTTTTTTTCTTTTTGAGAGAAGAGCTGCTGGGATTACTGAAGGCAACATTGGTTATTCGAGTTTTAGTTCTATTTGTTCTTGTGCGTCTTGTGCTTGTGGCATTGTGTAAATGGAAGTACTATTAGTGTGGCCGTCATCTTCAGCCAACCTGGCTACCGGCAAAGGTCGCCATTGAGTGAACTGGCCACCGGTGCGCGCCCCTGCCCTTGTGCGTCGTTTGGAACAGGAGGGGATAAGTCTGTTAAATCCAAACTACCAATGGGCTAAATGCAAAATACCCAGGCCTTCCCACCCATCACACACCTCTCAGATGCGCCAATTGCCACAGTGGCAAGGGTCAAGGGGCCATGTCAGCAGCGTAGCCTTGCTGGCGTGGAAGTGAACTACAGTGACCCATTAAAACAAGTTTGGTGACCCATGGTGTAAATTTCTCAGTTCGGTGACCTATTTGAACTACCCACACAAGTTTAGTGACCCATGGTACAGTTTATTCAAAAAAAACTTTGCCCATGGTATCAATTATCTTAAATTGGCTGACAAATCAGAAAATTAAATAATGAAGCATAAAATTGTTGGGGGCGCATGAAAGGCATTAAAACCCAACGGTGTCTGATAACCTAGAGCACAAAAGGTATTTCCATGTATGATATTCACAAGCAGCACAATCAACAAAACCATCTGAAGGACAGTGGGATGTGCAAGGTTAATGTGCATCTGTATATTTTCAACTCTGAGGGCATGCCGTCTAAAATGAGACTAGACAAATCATGTCCTTACCTCCACATGTGAAACATCAATTCCATTTGTTTCAATGGTGATAGGTCCTTGCAATTCACAGTTATATGTGGAGCTTGTGGAAAAATGGTGAATGTGTGTAAGGTGTGATGAAATGAAACAGAAACCAGCAGCACAGCACAAGGTGAAAAATCAAAATGTGCATTTCCCTAAAGATGTGCACAAACTATATAAATGTGGCATTATGTAACATCTAAAGGAAACTAATGCAACCCCAATGGTTGTCAATCGGAAGCAATCTATCAGATGAGGGTATTTATGCAATCTCAGCACAACAAGAAAACAGTACAATACCTTTGATTCTTGGAGAAAGGGTTTGAGTTTGCAATAGCATGGCTTTGGATATGGGCCAATCTGCTAGATCGGACCGTTTGACCACTTGCATCTCTCAGGTGAAGACTGCTTAACTCAGCTGACAGTGAATTATCCTCTTGCAGGAGTGACTCGTCGCTGCACATCAAACAGAATGAAAAAGTTAACTTACAAGCTGCATTACAAGTAACAACTTCATTATGCATTATTACCTATAGTTGGGATCCCAATCAGCTGGATCTGGTATGGATGGAGTTGAGGCCAATGTATCTGCTGATACATTGGATGAGTGCAAAGGGGGGAAATCATTGTAACGGGATGGTGGAAAAGAACCATGACTAGAAGAATGGTCTGCAGATAAACCACTGTCGATGCCTATTTGCGGCCTCCAATTAAAATGACCAGAATTAGGGAGTGCACCGTGTGGGTAGCCAGAAAGTCCTCGACCATAGGCATCAAAGTGACTAGCACTGGCGCCATCTCCATGATGTCCCTGGATTAGCTCAGATGCGTATTCATGTGGTGGCATTGGTGTAGGTGGGTGACCCAGATTCCTTCTCCTATTGTATTGGCCTACGGCAGCAGCTTTTCCCAGCGAGGAGCCATGACTGCCCCTTGCAGGAGAATTGGGACCATACTTTCCAGCAGCAGTAGTTGGGATTTGCATCTGGGAATTTGGTGGAGTAAATTGTGATGGACTGGCCCCAAGAGACATAGGCCCCAGGCCCCCAGGACTTAATCGAATGCCACCACCATGAGAGAGATGAGGTCTTCGTCTAATATCTGGACTAGATCCTAGAAATGATCCGCCAGCTTGTGAATGTAAATTGAATCCAGAAGGACCTAGCGGTGAATGATACATGTTGACATTGTTGACATCGTAGCTTCCGTAGCTGCTTGCAAGACCTCCATTATCATTGAAGCTACCGTGGCTACTGAAGCTGCCATAGCTACTTCCATATGAAAAGGGCATATTTGGTGGAAAAGCGTTATTAAATGGTAGGCATCTGTTAATGCTTCCGACCTAGAAAAGTTATAAACAACATATTATGAGAATATCTTACAACTTGCCAACTTAATAGAAGCATAAGAGAACGTACTTACAACCTGAGGGGAAAGGCCAGCAGCTAGCCAGTGACCTCCACCAGGATTGTGATCAACTGCTGCAGCGCAACCAACAGGCTAGAACACAAAAGGCATAAGTGCATGACTCATAAACTATAACTGTATGAAAAGGCCAGCTCTTAGGGTCCAAATATTTCATGGATTTTTCCACATAATAGTATTACCCCATTATGAGGACTAAAGGGTGTAAAGACATAAAATAAAACATATTTTTCAAGATTAGTGGCAAGAAACACTGTTGCAATATGTGTATTTATCATCTGAAAAGGAGATATCTAAATGTCTCCATCCAGTTGATGAGCCCATGACAGCGAAGCCAAAGATGATTGCCATGGCTAATGGTGGTTTCACATCACCAGCAGTTGAGAAGAAGAAAATATGCAGCAAGTTGTCTGGAGACCGTACTTACAATTCTTGGGGTCTCTTGGATAGGTTCATAAGGACCAGTGAAGGCTTCGCCAGTTATGAATGGATGATATGAAGCCTGAAATAGGTTTTCATGATTGTGAAGTACTTCCATTGATTCTTCAAGGGGATAAATTAGTGCCCATAGAAAATCAAGTTAAATGTTTTCCTACGTACCAAACTGGCATGTCTTAAAATTGTTTTTAAATGTTGCAAAGCAAGAATACCCAAGTACCCAACAGATTGTTTTTAAATGTTGCAAAGCAAGAATACCCAACAAATTCCAGACAAGGATTAATGTAACTTCCAGTTCACAATGAGAGGAGTAAAGCCAAATCAAAACCTAACACTCTCATCAGTAAATACCTGCAATGGTGACCACCGCTTATTAGGATCAAACTCAACAAGTCCTCTCAAGAAATCAACCAATGCTAAGCAATCTACTTTTTCTGTCTCTGCATCAAAATCACAAGTGAGAACATATTGTTGAACTTGCAAGTGCTCATCTATGCAATAAACCCCCAAGTGCCTCAAAATTAAAGCACTGTATACTTTGCATGATCCCAGACCATGCCACAATCAGTAGTCTATTATCCAAAATTTCCAATTTAATGATGTATCAACTGCAACACGAAATATGGACAATAGTAAAGGGAGCTGTTAACTTGGTTGATCATTTCCCAAAAGGTACTAGACCCAAACCACCAAAATTGCATCCAATGGTGGAAAGCATACAGCTTGTGAGACGCCTAGCTGGTTTTGGTTCTCATTATACAACCAGTATTAAATATAGATACCAGCTTGGGGATCGAAGCAAATAGTTCTAATATATTATGATAATCATTTTCTATATCAAGTGACTTCCAGGTCATCCTTACAACAGAGGAATAAAGGCAAATACCCTTAGGACACCATGCAAGATTATGCATGCTTAAGACAGCCACCTGATGTTCAGATAACATTAAATGAACCACAAACATAGCGATGAAGCAAAACTAGCTACTGGGACCTTATTGAACCTTACAAACACAAGACTGTGGTAGAACTACCCCGAATTTCATAAACAAGGGGCAAAGCCCACATAGCTCCATCATTAAACAGAAGTGCCAGAGAACAAACCTGGCAAATTTTCCTCATTCAAATTCTTCCAAGGGTATGTAAATATGAGTCTGTCAAGCCTTCCACGAGGGAAATACCATCTCCCTACTTTTGGCTTTTTGGACTCCCTCTGTGTCGTAGGATGCAGACAGGGTATAAATAATACAGTAAATGTACTCCCTCCGTTCTTTTTTTACTTGACATTTTTGACTTTTCACAGTCTCCGAGATGCGGCTTTCACCGCTATTTTTTGCAAATTTACATTAAGATATACTAATAAAATTATAATATCATGGAAATATATTTAACGACAAATCTAATGATATAATTTTCATATATCCAATCTAAATAGTTTTAAATCAATTGGTGGCCAAACTTTAGAAAATTTGACGGCACGGATTCTAGGACGTCAAATAAAAAAAGAATGGGGGGAGTATAAGACAGGACATAAAAGGAGCCTTTAGAATAACTTGGAAAATCACAGAAAACTTACTGCTTCAACCTCATCTTCAGTTAACATTTTGTAAGCATGGCCAAGACCATCTCGTGCTTCATTACCAGGATAAATACTTCCAACATGTTTAAAAAATCTCCCAGTGTTTTTAGCCTCCCGTAGCAGATCATCTGGTGGTTGCCCACTGTACAGTGTTGAATTTCCATAAAGCAACCATTTTAACATTGCTAAAAAAATTATTAACTGAAGTGAAAGAACTCAAAACAGTAACCACCTAATCCAGTATAAGCAATTCACCTGCAAACTGCTGATTAAAATGAGAAGAAACCAGAGATACAAGTTTTTCAATAAGTACTTACCCGAGAATCTCAATCATACGGCAAAGGACATCGTATTCTGATGCTCCAGGAAATAAAGGCAACCCTATATACAGTTCAGCAACTATGCAGCCAAATGACCACATATCAATGGCAGTAGTATATCTAGCACTTGTTAAGTGTACAACTTACAGCCCACAAGTTAAAATTTGCAAAAGATGTACGTCATAATGAAATGTTACCAAAAAAAACAAAGCAACAGATTATTGCATTATAAGATGTTTGTGTGACTATTCTTAAACATTTGCTAGTATAGATGTCACATAGGATACGGATAACCAAGAAGTACTTCCGGAGATCTGTAATAACGGCTCTGGAAAAGGAAAAGATAGAAGCTTGACTTCAAAACAATCCATATTGCTAGAACAGGAATTTCAGATGATGAGTGAGTTCAAAGAAAACCTGAATATACGAGTAAATGGTTTTACCCTCCATGCACGCTGATCCAAAATCAATCACTTTAACTCCAGCTGCTGTTTTTACACTGCAAAGGTCATCTCATAGTCATCAAACCAAAGCATGGATGAAATATATAGCACATAAAAGGTAAACAGAGAAAGCACTTATTTGGAGAGGAAGCAACTAACTTTGGAGTTATGAGGATATTTTCCGGTTTTAGAT
The DNA here is from genome assembly GCA_036346245.1 of Bonia amplexicaulis. Taxonomy (NCBI): domain Eukaryota; kingdom Viridiplantae; phylum Streptophyta; class Magnoliopsida; order Poales; family Poaceae; genus Bonia; species Bonia amplexicaulis. The sequence continues at coordinate 25,074,460 of CM070739.1, forward strand.
CACAATGAATAATGCCAGCATCTTTCATGACTACCAGTGCATCCAATATCTGCAAAGAATAAGGCATATATAACAGGGCTACAAATACATATAAAATTCATGAAACATATGAAAATGACACCTCACCTGTCTTGAGAAAGTTCGGACATATTTCAGTTGCAAACCTCTTAAGCTGTTCCTTTTTAACAGCTCATACCTATAAAAGTGGGAGTTTACGTAACCACATGAATCAAAACTAACACAGGGAACAGTTATAATATTACTGAAAGCAAGATCGACGAAAGTTTTCTTACAGGTTATGACCAAGCATTTCAAATGCTATACACAAATGACTTTGGCATAGAAAAAAATCCAGCATCCGGACAATGTGGTGTTGATCATCAGGATCAAATTTCTCATTTAGCTGCAAGTACATGTAACCATAGTTGTGATGCCAATTTTTATATACATCCAGCCCAATAAGTAAATGTTAGGTAAACTACTATACCATGCTCAACAGTGAAACCTCCATGATAGCCTGCTGATAAAAGGCAGGCTGGTTTTTTATAACCTTCACTGCAACATAATTGTTGGTTTCTGCATCCCAGCATTTAGCAACCTGTCCAAAGGTACCTTGGCCAAGCATTTCTTTGACAATGTACCTAGTTACCAAAAATAATAAAATAAGTATAGTATAATCTAATGTTGTCCATAGTTTAACAACCTGAACCCTGAAATGAATAAAATGAGGAAGAAAAGCTAAATTGGATAGCTTTGGATCTATTTCTTTTTCCCATACTTTGGTTTCTTAACTCTCATTAATAATTGGGCCCTCAAAGTATGCAGACATATTTCTAACCTTTAATATAAAAAATCAACTTTGCGCAAAAGCAAATTTATCTGGTAAAATGTATGCGGAGTCATTAAGAAACCATCAAGAAACAAAAATGTTAAAGCTAGTACATGGGAAAACAACTTAGAGAAGAAAACTAACCTCCGGTCGGAGTTTTTATTAACCAATTCCAAGTTGACATACAAGATGAGATCGGAATTTGCATTGTCAAGGCCATCATTGTGAACTGGAACTGCAGGATTGGTGAGAAAGCGCTTGGGGTTTAGTGACACTGAGTACTTAAACTCAGGATTGCATTTTTCAAAAGTTTGGACGATGTCTGTGGTTAATCTTGCAACGAACTGCAGGAATAAACAGCTGTAATTTAGAGTGGAAAATCACAGGTATATGAACATGAGGTGCGAATCATACAAGAGAACAGTGGTAACAAAATGAATTATAGATGCCTCTCATCTTTTTGCAATATAACATACTACTTGAGACCAGCAACAAAGTTAAAGGATGCTCTTGCATTCCATCCCCGTTGGATGGTATAGGCGAGGTTATGTTGTCTAAGGATCCATGACAATTTAAAGAACATTTTCAGCTTAACAACAACTAGGATCTATGTGTACAAGTGATGAACTGGAATAGCAAACGAATTTTGCACAAAACATGGAGGCACTTGGTGGTTGGCAATACTGAGGGCAGTTAGAAACGCAGTATGCATCCAAAGAATTAAAAGACAATTTGAGTAAATCCACTACTCCAACTGGTCAAACTATAGTTGCTTGAACCGTGAGTGCAAGGAACGAGAAAAAAATGGCGGCGGCAGCAACGGTGTTTATTTGAATAGTTCAAGCCACCAAAGTTTAAGCTATTTTGGTATCTTACAAGCACTTCATTCTGTTTACATTCCAGCTACGCCACCGTGCGTGAATTGCCATAGAAAATTCTGCACGGTGAGGCCGGACAGTACCTGCAGAAAGCAAGAATCTCTAGGTAGCCCCGTGAGAGGGGAGGGTGTAGGAAACGTACAGGCCTCTTCCTGACGGCGCGGAGGTTGCTTGAGCGGGCGGCAACCCCATTGCCCCGGGTGGACGGCGACGCCTCCGCCAGGTCCCCCGCCATCGCAGCGAACGAACGGAACGCCATCGACTCGCTCGGCGCCCACGGCGGCCCCGCCGCGTCCTCCCCTCTCCCAGACTCCTCCATATTACGCCTCACGCAACCACCTCCCAGCACGCAGGTGCCGGCGCCCGCGGACATCAAGTGGCCACCACCACCTCAGCCCAATCCACCCCACCCTCAGATCCTATCGGGATCACAGCAACGCACTCCGAAGCAGCAGCAGCAGCAGCTAAGCGGCCGCCGGCGGAGTCCAGCTGCATCCTAGGCGTCGGCCATCGCCCAGTGCTCCACCGGCCCGCGGGCCCCGCCGATCCGATCTCCCCCGCCCTCCGCTTCCTCTCCTCCGCGTGGCTCCCGAGGCGAAGCCAACAGCTCGGAGCCGAGTGGATTGCGCGTGTAGGGTTTTGGGGAGAGGACGAGGAGAGCGAGCTGCTCTCGGACGCCGGATTTGCACGGGCGGAGGCGAGGAATAGGTGGTGGCAGCGGCGGCGGAGTGCGGAATTTGGAGGGGGACGGCGAGTCCCAACCCCTCCTCCCTCTTTCGTCTCTTTTCACCCTTTCCTTCCTCGTCTCCGTCCCCTACACCCCTCCCCTTCTCTCTCTTCCCCGTTTTTTTTCGCTCGCTTTCCTTTCAGCGAATATATATATACGGCTGGAATTTAATTAATTAGTTACTGGAATGGTAAAACGGTGATGTGCTCTCAGTGGCAACGGGCGCTAATTATCGACGGCGTCACGTGTTCTGGTCCATGCTAAACACGGCTGTCAGAGCGCCGTAGGCAATAGAGCATGTCCGGATGCTATCACGACCGTCTGATCTACGGATAATGCGGGATCTACGTCAAAATGATCATAAATTAATCTCAATTTTATTGCCTTTGCGATAAACGGGCTCTATTAGTTTTAGTCTCTGTGGTATCAATTAAAAGGAAATAAAGAAAGAATAGAAAAAAGTAAAAAATATTATTATATCTTTATGGATAATAAAAAAAAGTCATGTTAAAAAAATAATGCGTTCTAGACGTCTTTTAGATTCTGGAAACTAGGAGTATCATTACTCTTTACAACTTCTTAGATTTGATGCTTGTGCTACAGTACGTGGTGTTGGACTACGTTGGTTGCCATCAATATAAATAGGTAAACGGCGGGCGGACAAGGGTGGGAAAACAGAAAAGATGCCTGTGGTTGGGATTAAGGCCTTATTTCAAAAACACGCTTCTTAACACGGTTTTCTATTCGCTTTCTCCTCTCTTTTTTTCATTTTTTTATTTTTCTTTATATTATTCGTAGAGATATAACGGTGTTTTTTATTTTTCATTTATTTTTTTAGTTGAATACTTCGGAAAAGTTAATAAATGTTATAATACCGCTGTAGCTAAAACCAACACTTTTGAACAAAGCATAATGCATTACAAGATATGAGATGGCCGAGTATTCTAGATTGATAGACAGGCGCTAGGCTCCCTCGACGACCGAGACTTGAGATATCGGATGGGTTCTTTTCAGCTGTGGTTGATGGCTTTTAGCGCTAGCACAAGAGCTTGTGCGAACGTAGGGAATACCGATAAGCCAATTCAATAAGGCTATGCCGATAAAGTGCTTCAAAAAGACGGTGAAGAAGTCGTTGCGTTTATTTGTTGGAGAAGTCACAAGTTGAAAAGAAGAAGATCATCTTCACATCATCACGCAGTGCTTAGAGTTGAATTTTGCACATCCTCCACAACATAAATATAGAATGGTTGAGTGATCTTCCAGATAGATATTCACTAATGTCCATTCATGACTATCTTCTAGATATAAGCTTTGTTTATTTTGGCATTTTATTTGGCTTATAAGCAAAAAAAACTCAAAGCCTAAACAAAGAGGTGACTTGTCATCCAGCTTATGAAAAACTCAAGCCAAAAGCCATAAAAGATGTGTTTTTTTGGTTTTTACGGAATGAAATATGCCTTTGCCACTCAAGTTCACTAAAATTACCTACCAAATTTCATTCATATATAGTTCCAAATCCTCTCATTTTTCTCCTTTTTCCTCCTTCTGTGACACCTCGGCCCATGTTAGCCCATGTGTGTTCACATGAATTTTTGGGTTAGTCCCACCTTGCTAGCTTATCTTGAGAAGCTCTTACATATAAGCCTAGGAGTTCCAATGGTAGCACCCCTCGGTTAACCGTTTTGCGTGAAGCGAGGACAAAAGCGCAAGCGGGTTGCTACGTGTTCGTGGCCTATCCAGGATGGGGTTAGGCTTAAACCGGTTTGGACCCTAGGGCGTTACAAATGGTATAAGAGCCGACTCTCGCAGTTACATGGGCATGTGCGGGTCAGGGGCGTGGGCATATGGCGCATGGCGCGTGTGGGCCCGGAGTGGACACACGGCATGGCATATGTGCTGGCACTGAACGCACGGACATGTGCCAAGAGGGGAGATCTTTATCATTTGCCCCGGTGTGGGTATGTTGGTCCGACGAGGACGTCGGGTCCTTTGGGAGGTGTATGTGACACATCGGTCCATGTTGGCCCATGTGTGTGTGCACATGAATTTCTGGATTAGTCTCACATTGCTAGCTTACTTTGAGAAGCCTTTATATATAAACCTAGGAGTTCCAATGGTGGCTCGTGCTCTGACAGCCATGAGCTCTAGCACTACGGTTCTGTCATCCGCGCCTCCTCCTTGGGTCAAGAAACGAGCACCATGCGAGTTCAGCTTTCGGTCTGCCACCAAGCCCAAGACAAGCTCCTCCCTACGAGCACCATGCGCGCAGCAAGGTATGACCGATTCCCTTCCTCATACTCATCCTATTCTGCACTCCATTGACCTCTAAGTTCATTCGCAATAGTTTGCCACTGGTTTTGTTGAGCTTCTATGTTTGCATCCACATGTGTATGACCTTCTTTGTGCATTTGTTCATCGGCCTTGCTTTTCCTGTCACCATCATGGCTACAGATGGACTGGTGGCCGGCAAGCTAGAAATCTACGTTGAAGTGGTTGCAACCCAAAATCGGCCCTATGCATGCTTGAACGTACATGCATACTCCAACCTTGTCCGCAAATTCAAAGAGCGCATCGGCCTTTCCTATTTGCGTAAGAAAATGAAGAACAAGTGGGAGAGCCTCAAACACGATTACGCTAGGTGGAAGTCCTTGAAGCAGTGTGCATCGGGCCTCAGCGTGGACCCTGAGACCGGCTCCATCGCTACCGATTCGTCATGGTAGGCAGAGGCCATTGCAGTAAGTTGGCAGTGCTAAGTGCCTTGTTCTTTCAATTCATTTCTGATGCAACCCCCCGAATGAACAACTAATAATTTCATCTGCCCACGCAGGGAAAGTCTAGGATGTCCAAGTTCAAGAATGGACCCCTTCCCCACAAGGACCAGATGAAGCTCGTCTTCGCCAACAACACCAGCATGATGAGCAGCATTGCCATGACATGTTTAGGATGTTGTCGGGTGTGTTTGACGCGCTTCATGACACTCTAGTGGCAAACTATGCCATATGGTCATTTCTAGAAGTTTGTTCGAAAGAAGCACTCGCCTCATTTTTGTGGATGTGTGGCGCACTGCAATCACAAAGACAAGGCATGAACTGATTCAAGCATTCAGCTCGTATGATATGCAAGTTAAATTAGGTGTAGTGTGTGTATTAATTAGCAGGTGACATAATTGCACCATCTAATCCTTTGTACCAGAGTGTGCATCTGAGGCTTATGCAGCGAAAGTTCTATCCCCACTTGTGAACTGTATAGGGGCGATTGATGGCACACACATACGAGTCACAATTCCAAATAATGAGAGGTCGCGACATTTCAACAGGTATGGGTACACCAGTCAGAGTGTGCTTGCGATATGTGACTTCGATTGTAGGTTCACTTTTATGTGTGCGAGATGGTTCGGATCGGTGCACGACACGCGTGTCCTACACGAGACAATGGCAAAGTACGGCGACTGCTTCCTGCATCCACCAGAAGGTAATATGTTCAAACAAATTTCATTTGTACCATGCATTGCACGAGTACTACTAACCAATATTTCCCTTCACGCATAGTATCCATGTAGGTAAGTATTATCTCGTCGACTCCGGGTATCCCAATAAGCTAGGATACCTAGCCCCATATCGCAACCAGAGGTACCACCTTTCAGAGTTTGAGAACGACACCTAGACGTCCAGGATGTAGGAGCTTTTCAACTTCTTGCACTCCTCGCTATGGAAGTTTGTCGAGCGTGCGTTTGGCATGTGCAAGATGAAAATGGCACATACTCAACAAGGTTCCAAGCTACAAGAGTTGCACGTAAAAGGCGGTAATTGTTGCAACAATGGTGTTTCACAACTTCATTCTCGACCCTGAATTGCCTGAGAGAGGACTAGCAAATCCACTGGGGCAGCATACGGAACCTTTAGCCGTGGTCGGAGGTGTGGTGTCCGACCTTCCACATTGCACGGTGTCCTTACTGATGGACATGACATGTGATTGGATAACAATATTGTTGGTGATAACGACCTAGGTTCGGCATTGTCAACTACAAATCACGCGCGTATGTACTATGTAGGTGTAATCGAGGCGTACGCAATGTCTAAAAAAGCTCCTAGTGGTATGTCAAAAAAGGGCAGCAATGCATGTATCCTATCGGAAATGTGTAACAAACAACGCTATCAAAATCAACTTCTTTCAGCTGCTACAGTTCAGTTTCAACTGTTATAGTGTAATTTCAGTCGTTATGGTGTGATTTTAGTCAAAAGCCAGAAGCTGGCAGTCGGATTGAGCGGGCCTCACCAACCAAGCCGCAGCATGTGAAGTTAGCAATTGACACGTCGCTTTGGCTTTTGATTTTCGAGAAGAATGTCAAGATGAAAGCGAGTCATCGGCAGCTCATGGCCAACTGTACACTAACACACACACACAGTCAATGGCAATGCATTCTACTCGTAAAAACTCCTTACTCCATGGAGCAGTAGCACACCACCGCTGTGCCCCAATTTGACGGAGAAAAGCCATGCAACCTTGCGAGGACGGCAAGCGCGCGCGACACATAGTCAGCCAGCAACCAGGACAGGTTGCCAGCTTCCACTGCCTCGCGCTGCCACACCGGCGATTTCCCGCGGAAAAGAGGGGAGATGCGCTAGCTCACGTACGCGGAAGGCTCTGGTCGCTCTCTCTTTCTCAAGGCTGAGAAAAGCTTCCGACGACGGGCTCCAGTCTCTTGCTCCCGTTCCAGACTCCAAATCTGACTTGAAACAGTCGGCACGTTTCCTTCCTCCTTTTTCTGAATGACCCCACACGCCTAGTTCCAGAACGAGATACGCGTCATCGTGAACCTAGGTAGGCATCAGCTGGTGCCAGATAGGCAAACTAATCAAGAACATTATGTTGCTTTGATCGATGCAACAGGAGCATTTGGGATTGCGATCAGCAAGGTTCGGCCAATGCCGCTGTTACAAGATGCTATTAGTTCGCCTCGAAATACAACAGCACACTATTAGTAAGGTAAACTTATGTAGCCCGCACGCAGCCCTGCATCACCCTGTACAAAACTTCACACCATCGATCGTTACCAAACATCCTATCCTCACCACCCTAGCTGCTTCACCCCTTTCTTCTTCGTAACCGTGTCGAAGCGACCGTCGACCATGCTGATCTGGTCCATGAGGGACCGTCGGATGTGGCCCGGTGGCGTCTCGGTGATGCCGGCCAGGTACACGTCGGATGAGATGTCGAACTTCAGAGTGGACATGGGCGTGTTGGGCTTCTTGATCAGGTCATCCTCCAGCAGTATCTCTGCTACCCGCGACAATATGCTGAATGCTACCCCAACAAGAACCCTTGAGTAGGCCTCCACAATGGCATGCCCAACGTCCTACATGTAGTGGTTGTTCCACACAAAACAAAATTCAGTACAAAGTAAAAACATATTCGGAATTTCGTAAGGATCCATTTAGGGCTATGAAGACATATTTGTACCATTGCTATGTGATGGCAAACTTACCACGTTGTACTGGACCTTTACAACATCCATAAAAGTTGGAGGGAGGTTGGGGAACCTGGATTTCAGAAGCTGCATGAGAGTTTCGACTCTTTCTATGCACGCAGACATCTTCTCTACTTCTGATGAATTATCCTTCATGAAATTCCAGGAATGCCGTCCTGGGGACCTCTTGCTTCTTTCCTCTAAGATCCTTTGATTCCATGCAAACACTGCACCCTCCAACCGGTTCATAGTCTCCAGCACGCTATGCTCAGATTTTAAACTGAGAGAAAGGAATATATCCTCTATAGGATTATACTCCGTGGTTATCGCATGGTACATGTCTTCACCCAAGCTAGCTCTGCCAGACTGCAAAGTTCAGTCAAATATACAAGTGTATTCAGTAAACGACCGTCAAGAACAGGCAAATATGAAGCATGCAGCTTACAAAAAGATTGTCAGAAACAAATGAGTAAATCGAATTAGTACTTGCCTTTGGAAGGGCATCCATAACAGCTGTGGGAATAGGCATCTGAAGCAGGACTTGCTCATTGATGGATTTTGTAGCTTTGAGGATTTGATGAACAAGCTTAGCCTGAAAAACAAGCCTTTTTCTCTGAAATTGAGATAGCCCTAGCTCAGGGACACGAGGGGATGGGAGCCACCACTTTTTCGTCTGCCTTGGACCATTAATTTTGCCCCGGCCATCAGCACGGCTACCACTCTCCACATACCAATACTCAGTGTCCACCATTGAGTCCAGTACTTCCTGCATATTTTGTTGCATACTTAGTTAGTAAATCCAAACTACGGCATTGAAACGATGTTATATGTACATTTTCTGAAATATACAATAAAAACTGAACAGAGATGAGAAATGGGTTAGAAAGGCATATATAACAAGAGTGACACAATGACAACATACAATGAGCATGGAATCAAGCTTCTGAAGAGCAGGAAGGTTCAAATGAACATCTGAACGAGCCTTTGGAGTCATAATCTGCATGAAGCAATCGGACAGAAGAGTCTGAGATGTTTGTACTTCTCAACAAACTGTTAGGCAAATATAGAAAACTTAATTCATGGCTCATTACCTCTAACATGCATCCATCTGCTCCATTTTGCTTTGAGGGAACCATCTCGACCATGTAAGTTGTAGGAGAAAGCAGCCAGTCCATTTCCTTCCGCCACCTGATCTTTTTCTCTTCACACAGTGGTTCCAGCTTCCACAGTTCTCCAAAAATAGTGGCTGTCATAGCAAATGCTTATTTTAGTCATGATGACGGTAGTACACAAGAAAACTACCATGGGCAAAAACATAGTTTGCTCGTAAATGGTACAGTATACCTGAGAGATTGGTTATGGCATTGGACAAGGCCAGAGCAGCACAAACGCCTCTAGCTCCTCCAGAAACATCATCACCAAGCAGTAGTTTTGCAAACTTTTCCTTCATGGTTTCAATATCTGAAGCACTCAAGGTATATGTGATTGTATTCTTCCCTTTGACAGGAAGTAGATGGACAGCATTGAGTGTATCCAACTCATAAAGTGAATGCTCCTCCTGCTTGCTCAATGAAAGGCATTGGGAAGGGAAGGAAGAACCATATACATCTTTAGCGGAGGAGCAACTTGAGACTTCATCGTCGGGGGATTCAGTGGTAACGCAGCCATTTGCCCCAGTTGTTGCATTAATACCACTATCATCATCGGAGGAATTGTTGAGAATGCAGCTCTCAAGGCCATTGTATGTCGTCACCCCTACATCAATTTTTTTTAATTTATTCATTTCATCATGAACAGCTTAGAAAGGTATTCAGAAAATATGCTATATATGTTTGGTCAGATGCCATGGCACCTGAGCTTAGGACATTGCAAAGAATGAATTAAAAAAGGTTGTACAATAGCCCATTTACAGATTACAGCCATGAGACTTTTTGGTTCACCGAGCTTATGCATACGCATACATGTTTTCATTAGAGCAACAATTTAAGTAAGCTATTGCAGTTCCAAGTGGTTTAAAGAGGAGTCCCAATTAACCAAAGAAATACAGCAGCAATAATGCACTGTATACTGTAATTTGATGACTAAAAGTTTTCCATGGTTTGATTAGAATTACAAAATAATTAGGCTATTGATTATCACCATACAATTGTATACAGTGACATCTATCACACATCCCTCTGCCACAATGGATTTTGTGTTAACTCATTCACCTTGACTTATGGTTGTAGTCTTGTAGACCTGAAACTATAATTTGGTATACCACAAACTTAGCTCAGATCAAATCACCCTTCAGTTGTACTATCAGCGCAGAATCTACACCAGAAAAAAAAAACTTCCACTAAAAAGTAAAAAATCAATAAACAAGTCCCATGGTGAATTGATCAGACCTAGTCCCTATGAACATATAAACGATCATCTACCTCTAGGTCCTCTACTGGTTAACCAAAAATGACATTGCAACTCTTGATGAAGTATCATACTAATAGCTAATAGGTAGACTCACTATGCTCGATTCTAGACACTATCAGGTCTGAATACATTCAAAACCTTTTTACTACTGATTAACTTCAATCGCTGGTTTTATTGTAACACAAAACGAATGAAGATAAGCTTAGAGTGTGTCTATACATCGGATGAGTTCTTTTCGGCTGCGAATGGCTTTTAGCCTTACCGCAAGAGCTCGTACAAATCAACCAAACGTCAAGAAGCCATCATATTTATTTTGTTCGGAAAAAGTCATAGTCATGAACCGAAAAAAAATTAAGCCTTCGTCTTTGAGGCCAGTCAGTCAGATTTGCCTATAGGACAAGAAAAATATCAATGCTATGTAAGCCCCAAGCGGTCTGCGTATAAAAAACAATGGGCTGTGTCACGAGAAGCACAAACGTCCAGCAGATACCACGTTAGTTCTTTAGCCCCCAAAGTCTATGCCGCACTAGACCCTGCTGAAAGAAAGTAGCCGGGCCCCACAACACAAGCCGCTCCACTGTGTAAGTAATATATGTGAAGCTATAGAAAACAAACGAACACAAAGGTAAAAGGTTCAAAAAGTACAGCAAAAAGAAGAACACTTTACGGGTTCGATGGTGCGATCCAGGAGAAGGCAAACACAAGCGTAGGTGAGATTCAATGGGAAAAAATGATTTGAAGTAGCAGTGAGTTGTACTGATAGGCACAGGCACTAGTATTGACTGCGGGCCAGTTGAGCAGTGGAACTGTGGATCGTTCGCGGAGGACGTAACTCGTTGCACCCTCTTACTCCTACGTTCCCAACCCACTGCACTGTGCTTCAGCCTCTGAATTCTGAAACAAAGCACGCAGGGAGGCCTACGAACAGTTGCCCTGGCCGTGAGTGACCTCTCGGTTCCGAATCTATTACGAGTGAGTACTACCGTCTCTTAAAACATTTCATGTAAAAAGGAGTTGGTTAGCTCCTTACTTTGGGCAGATTTGGGGCTCTGGAATCTTGGATGCGGCAATATGTCCGGGGTTTGCAGGTAGGCAGCACCGCAGCAGCATACAACAACTAGCAACTAGCAGCGCGTGTACCAGCTAACTCCTAAACCACGGGAGAAATGGCAACCAAAACAAAAACACAAGCTGCATAACTAACCAACGCGGTGGCAGCAGGCACGGCACCGGACCAAGATCACCACAAGAACAAAAAAAAGGAAATCAAAATAGTAACTGAAAATGGCAGGAAGAGGGGGGGTGGTCTTAGGCTTACTGTCCGGCTCCTGGTCCATATCGATGCTGAAGTCCTGCGGCCGCCGCCGGCAGCACGCCAGCGACTTCATCCCCATCTCCCTCTCCTAATCCTCTCCAAGAACGCACCGGCACCAGCAGCAGTGACTGAAACCCAACAGGCCAACACCACGAGTTGAATGAGCAGGTTATACGACGCAGACCACAACACCTCTTGCAATAAATGCCGCTGCAAAACTCAAACATAGTACTCGCAAATCGCAATAAACACGGGGAGCCGTACACACCGGCGATTGGTGGCGAGGCGAGCCGCGAGCGACGAACAAGAAAAAAAGACGAGGGTTTATGTTCGTACGACCCAAAAAATTTGATCTTTCTCCTCTTCCCCCCTTGCTTACGGCGACGCACCACCAGACAGCCACAAGCACCCGCACTGCGGCTTGCAACGCGCCTTTTCAGATGCTAATCATTGACCCATCAAGGCAAAATGCAGGGGAGGGAGCTAATCTAGCAATTAGATACGGCTAATTAGATTACTCCGCTAATCCACCCGTCCGGAAGGGGATCTATGGGCTAGACCTAGTGCTACGGCTGCTACTGGGCGGTGACCCTGACCGCTCAGTGACTCGCTGGTCGAGGCCTAGCGGCCGTGCAGACGTGCAGCGCGGTGCGGTGCGGAAGCGTTTGAACTTTGAATTTTTTGACTGGATGGTGGGAGGAGGAAAGGAACAGGACATGGATAGGCGTAGGCTTTCGTTGGGCCGCTTTTAGTGCGCTGCCACTTCGGCCGCTTTCCCAAAGGGAGAGCCGGAGAGTGGTGACCTCCTCCTGAAAAAGATGGGGTTTCAAGGTGAAACACTGAAAGTCTGAAACTGCGAGGTGAAAAGAGCGGGGACTGTTCTTCGTTTTCTTTCACAAAGCTTTGATGCAGCGGCGATGACGACGACCTCGCAAGGACGCCGTTTACTAAGCCGAGAGTGGGAGCTCACTGGTCTACTCTGCGCTGGATGGTGCCGGGACACTTTTTCTGCCTGGGAAATGCGTCTCGTTTTCCCCTTTGATTATGCTTAGTGGTCAGAAAGGAGATTGGAAAGAGCAGCAGGACTGGAGGAGAAAGCATGGGGAGGGTTCGAGCTCGAATCGCGCCGGCATTTTATTTCAGAGGGGGGAGGAGGTTCTTTGCGAAGAAATGCAGAGAGGGGAGAAGTGCAGTAGTACCTCTGCGGCGTTGGAGCCAAGAAGTCAGCGGCCGGAGCGCTCCGACATGGATCTGCGGCGAAGGAAAGAGGATGCAAAGCAAAGTGAAGAGAGCCTCAGCGAAGGAGCAAATCAAACCACCCGAGAAACACAAATGGAAATACATGGGCATGGGCTTACCACTGTACTAGCAAGTGGCTATGGCGAGGCGGCAGAGGCAGGCGCTTGAGCAGTTGGGCGTGAAGAGATGCGAGCAGCAGAGGAGGCGAGTATAGAAGGGGAGAGACCGAGTGCGTGTGTGTGTATGGAGAGGGGACTGGAACAGCCCCTACCTTCACGGCTTCACTCACTAGAAATGCTGCAGGAAGAGAGAACGGAAAGCAAGTGGAGAGAAACCGAGGAAGAAAGAGACGCCGCAGACGCATGAGCGTGGATAAAATACCCCTACTCTATACCGCACCATCAGCGGCCTCCCCTGGGATTTGATCCGTACCGCAAAGGCTAACGCTTTTACGCCAACGGAGCCCCGCTGCAATCCCCCGCAGTGTTCAGTTCGGCTTATTTTTGATGGCGTATAGCTAAAAGCACTGTAACTGACTGAAAAAATACTATAGTTGATAAAGACTTATTTAATATAATTAAATTTAAAAAAAATAAAAATATAAAAAAATTTGTTAGCCCATCACAAACAACGCAAACGAATACGGAAAAAAAGAACCGGTAAAAAAGCTCAAAAAAAAGCCAAAAATTCAGAAAAAAATAAAATTATGAATAATACAAAAATAAACCAGAAGCCCAAGCCATATTGAGAGCTTAGCTTATTAGCTCCATATTGGAAGTATGGAGTGGCTTTTCCCCTACTTTTTTTTTTTGGCTCAGACAAACACACACAGCGTTGCATCAGTGGCGAAGCTAATGAAGGTGTACCCCCAAAATTTTTGCCAAAATACTTAGTATATACACCTTTAATACACAAGGTATATATTAACCTGCTATCAGGAAGCCCTGTCAGATATATCTTACCAAGCCTGCTATCTCTTATCAAATTTTCTTCACTGAAACTATTGGTATATTATTGAAGGGATGCAATAGAGAAGGACTTGATAGTAGTTGCTAGGTCCATCTTTTCATCCGAAGGTACTCTACCCTTTCTAGTACGAACACTGGGATTGACTTTCAGTACACAGCGCCACAGGCTGTGGATGATGCAGTTGTTCCTCCATAACATTATCAGTGTTTTCATACCAATTACATGCTCTTTTATTTCATTATAACCATCCCAGGAGCAACTGCCATATTTTTGTGTTAACTTTCATATACTCAAACTTGCAATACAGTGAAATGGTACTTCTGCATATTATTTAGATTCAAGACATTTACCTGTCATCAATGAATCTAACTTATGCTCCTCCCTTGAATTATAAACCACATTTGAAGATGCTGCAAAACAATATTCAAATGTCAAAAATCAAGGCATAACACGCAACTGCTATGCCAGTGTCTATTAAGATTTCCTATACTCAAACTTGCAAGGCAGTAAATCATAACATATATATATGTATATGTATATGTGTGTGTGTGTGTGTGTATATATATATATATATATATATATATATGGAAAAGCTAAAAACCCTATACCGTCGGTTTTATTTCAATGGAACAGCCTGCTCCACCTCAGACGCACACACACGGAGGAGGCGACCGACTCCTTTCTCCCCGCCTCCTCTCGTTCTCCCTCCATCCTCGCCACCGTCATCCTCACTCTCTCCACCGCCGGATCCGGTGGCTCGGAGAGGCGCCGTCGGATCGGCGTCGAGGAGGGAAATCGCCCCATTACGGGTTCAACCTTCCTCCGGGCATAAAAGGAGGTCGTGGGGGCGGTGGTCTGACAAGAGGCGCGCCGGAGCAATGGGGTGGTATGAGGGGCGGCGGCGGAGGAGACGCGCGGAATCGCCTGGGCGATGCAAAGAATAGCGGCCGGTGACGAGATACTCTTCCTTTTTCTCCATAAAACTAGTTTGAAACCATCATATACCGTTGAAAGTGGTTCTAACAGTATATCATTGCTAACTTATCCAAATTCTTTTTAGGTTGCCCTGAGCTATTTCCTCATTTTATCATCTCTTTAGCTCTATCCTTGTTTTTATGTCTAATATAAGTTCCCCTGAGTTTATTTCTATAGAGAATATATGTTTACATATAAAATGGTATTTATTCGAAATGATAATTGTTTAGAGAGGTTTTCAACAGTAGATTGAAAAATGTTGAATATAAAACTTGAAAATTTGATTTAAAAAATTAACATGTAATAATAACGTTATTATAGTGTTAAAGTATATCTTAAATTCATACTCCAATCGAAAATTTTCTGCCCCCGTCGCTGCTTTGCATCCAGCTGAAGCAAGCAATCTGTAGACAAGTACGGTCGGGGGAAAAGTGAACCTCGTTAAAACGAGAGAATTCAGGGTCTGTTATTTTCAGTTTTTAAAAGCTATTTTTTGACTTTTTTTATAGTAACTAATTTTTAAACGGAGTATCTTTTCAAGATAAGATCTACTAGTTAATTGTAGTACATACTGTACCGACTTCATTTATATCGGCAAAAATCACACGTGAGTTTCTGTTACTCCGTAATCTCTCGCACGAATAGTTTAAAAACCACAAATCGCAGTTAAAAACCATAAACTTCAGCTAAAAAAACAGACCTCGTTCATCGGCAGACGCGAAACATGCGTGGCGGCTTCGTGCCGGTTCCGGACCGGAACTTTACCGCGGCGTACGAGCACGACCAGGATCGCGTAAGATCGAGCGAGAGGACGAGACGAACGACTACATACGACCAGACGCTATTAAGGCGGTGACGGCATTTAGAACGATGATGACAAGAAGCCAGCCTATTTTCTGGTTAGACGGCTAAACGATGATGGTTTCTGGTTACACGTGACGGGTACAGTGATTTGGAGACGGAGCGAGCGATTATCGTCCCGCTTATTTTAACTCGAGTTTCTAACTTTTGCCTTATTTTTTACTATTTATAAATTTCGTTTTTTTCTCTAAATTTTTGGTTTTTTGAGTTTTTTTGTCGCTTCTTTTTTTCGTATTCGTTTACGTTGTCCGTGACGAGCTAACATTTTTAATTTTTTAAAATTTAATTACGTCAAATAAGTTACCTTCAATTATAGTATAATTTTAACCAACTATAATATAATTTCAATCATAAATCATTATTTTTCAATCTAACTAAACAAACAGGGCCAATATGTCTAGTCTGGCTTCATGGAGTGGACAACAAATCACCAATCTCAATATAAATGGTCCTCGAAATTGCGCCCAGTGACTATGTAGACTAGCACTGCATCATCGTCACAGAGAGATGTGCAGTAGACAGAACAACTGGGCAAATTTTAGTTGCCGAAGGCATAAAAAGTTGTGGCGAAAAACCGGGCAGTTTCGTGGCAGTACATCAAGAGTGTCCGGAAATAAAACGGGGACAAGACAACGGCGAAGAAACGTAACTATTTTCCCTGCTTTGCTCTTCAGTCATCACGCAATCATTCGCTCATTTGCATATTTTCCAATTAAAGCACCGTCCAATATGACTTGAGCTTCTGGTTTCTGGTTTATTTTTGTACTATTCATAATTTCGTCTTTTTCTGAATTTTTGGCTTTTTTGAGCTTTTTTGCCGGTTCTTTTTTTCCGTATTCGTTTGCGTTGTCGTGATGGGCTAACAAATTTTTATATTTTCAATTTTTAAATTTAATTATGTTAAATAAGCTCTGTCATTCTACAGTGTTTTTTCACCACACATGATTTTAAGCCATAAGCCACCAAAAATAAGCCGAACTGAACACCACCTAAGATATATACAATAATACAGATGGTGTTTGTAATATATCTTATATCATATATATATATATATATATATATATATATATATATATATATATATATATATATATATATATATATAACTAAAGATAATCTATACAACATATTATTTATATAGTAGTCTGTAATGATAGTATACAATTAGTAGGTTGTGAAAGCTGTTTATACAATTGTCTGTTAAATACTAGATAATATCTATCTTTTTTTTCCTCATCATTTAGAATCTTACGTGACATAGGCTTTCGGACAGCTCACATGCGTCTAATCACGAACCGGACGTCGGCGGTGGGTGCTCGGGTGCTCTTCTGGCAGCGCTGCACGCGGGCGCCCCCACCGTGCCGCACCGACCGCGGCGCAGGACGGCATTCCGCGGAACACGGGCTTGGGCCACGCCGTGCTGGTCGCCAACCACCTTCGGCGCCAGCCGGTGGGCATGTGCCAATGTGCGTCCTTTTGGGCCACGCCGCGCGGGTCCCTGTAGTCTGTAGAAGATGTTTCCTCGTTCAGGGCCTGTAAGGCTGTAACAAATTGGTATTCGTAGGGGTTACCGGAGAGCATTGGGGAGGAAAAGGAGGCTTTTAGTCGGCCGACACATGGGCCGAGCAGCAACGGAGGCGGAGAAGAAGTGAAGTGAGAAGGCCAAAGCCTGCACATTTTGCACGGGCTTCGTAAGAATATTTCTTACGGTCTTAACGGCCCCACCGTCGGCTCCTGCTTGCCGCAGAAGCCCAGTACAAACTTCGGGAGAACCCCCATATTGGGCTAGTCCGATTGATATGTTTGCTTTTACCTAAGAAAAATGATGTGTGCTTGCTTCTGTCATGCCAGGAAATTTATAGGAAAACCGATACTTTCTATCTTCACGGTATGCGGGCTGCTCTCAAATATTGCTCGTTCCGCACCTGGTCAGATAATTTTCTGGCATTTAGCTTATATAAAACAAGCTTTAAGGCAGTTTTTCAAGACGACAAAACAAGTTTAAGACGGCAGAATCAGTGTTTTGTTTTATTTATTCGAAACAGTTACTGTGATTAAAAGTGATGATGAATAATTGACATTTAGATTACTTTAAAATTTGTGTTTATGAATGTTTCAGTCGATCGTAGGCGAAGGTTTCGAGTTCAAGTGGTTTCGGTCGCGTACGAGTGGTTTTGCTCGGGTCCGAGTGGTTTCGATTTGCTCCGAGTGGTTTTGGTTTACTTCGAATAGTTTCGGATCAGACCGATCGGGTCCGAGTGGCATCTAGCATCAGAGCATCGAACGACATTCGAGTGCCATCGGAAGATCGGACGTAATTCGAGTGGCACCGGAGTATCGGACGGTGTCCGAGTGGCATTGGCGTATCAGACAGCTTCTGAGTACAACCGAAGCATCAGACGATGTTCGAGTGGCACAGATGCATCAGACATCGTTCGAGTATCACCGGAAGATCGGACGGCCTTCGAGCGGCGTGATCAAAGATTCAGAGCACGGACTAGTCAAATCTACAAGGGTTGTTTGTACGGCCGAAGCTACGGTGATCTAGTCAAAACTGTTCGATCATATGAACAGTACTCGGAGGTGAACAGTTATTCAGCTGGTACTCGGAAGAGTACTGTAGTAGAGCACGATTTTACGACCACGTCCAATTTCGACCACATCCGATTTCGACCACGGCAATTCACCTATAGTACTTTGACTACATCAAGCTTCGACAACGTCAGTTCAACTATGTCAGTTCGAACACGACAGACTTCGACCACGTCCGGCTTCGACCACATTCAACTTCAACCCCAACGGAACGACCACTGAAGATAATCGTAGCTATAATACTTTTCATAGTCGTAGCTACAGTACCTAGTCGGTACTCGATAGTCATAGATTTTATTGGTCGGTAGTTGGTAACTTTGTAGTCGATAGTCATATACTTTGTGATTGATAGTCGTAGATCTTACCAGTCAATAGTCGAAGACTTTGCGGTCGATGGTCATTGACTTTGCGGACTGTTGCTATAGTCATAGACTTCGCGATCTTGTTTTTATAGTCAAAGACTTTGCAGTCTGCTGTCGTTATCTTCGGTAGTCAAAGGCTTTCTGATCGGTTGCCGTAGACTTCTAGGTCGGTACTCGTAGACTTTATGGTCGGTACGAGTATTTCAATTCTTATGATCTTCGTGTATCTCGAGTACTCGTGTTGGGCCAGTGGTTGACTTGTATGTGCGTGATGGTCAGTGATTGGTGGTCGGTGCTACAATACCAGGTAAGTACTCGGTGATTGGTGAACAGTGTTTTGAGGAACAGTACTCGAAGGTTTTGGTACTCAGAAGATGGGAATACTCAATAATCAGAAGGACTTGGTTCTCGGTAGTCAGTAGCGATGCTTGTTGTTCCTGAGTATTTTGTGTGAAGCTATAGTATTTCTCGAGTACTTGTGGTTTTCGAGTACTCATTGAGCTAGCGGTCGTAATGAGTTGTCTGGAGCTGTTTTGTGGAAAGCGATGGAATGTGTGGTTGTGGATGATCTGGTTGATGGTCGTGGATGGATTTGTTCTTGTCTATGGATGAACAAGGGTGGTGTGAGTGTATGTGCTGATGACGGTCAAGTTATGGAGAACTTGTGCCGGGAGAAAGTTTTTTTTGGTCTTTGCATGTGCAAGTGAGCGTGGAGACGATCATGGTCGGTAACGAAGAGGACCGGGTCTAGGAGGGGTAATCTGAGGTCCAGACGGTCGGGATGTCACGCAAGGTGGTCGGGCTCATGCTGGAGCACGTGGAGATCGAAGGTGGATGATGCGTGGAGGTGTGGAGACGGTTATAGTCAGTGATGAGGAGGATCGGGACTAGGATGTGGTAATCTGAGGTCCAGACGGTTGACATGTCACGCGAGGTGGTCGGGCTCACGCTAGAGCACGTGATGATGCGTGGAGAAGCTACATGAAGTGCAGTCCTGATGGCTTCGACACGGGGGTTGGTGATGCGTGATGGAGATATAAGAGGTGTGTCCTAAAGGCTTCGTCACATGGTGAGATTGGATACATTATGGAAGGAGTCTGTAACGAGAAGGTTTAGAGATATGGTAAAACACGTATTAGAAAGGGTTTTCGGTCTCTTGATTTGAGTAAGGAGTTGTGTGTTCGTGTTTGAAGCGAACATAGCTTGGATATTAGCCTATAAAAGCAGAGATAGGCTAAAGGCTAACGTGTGGGTTTTAGAGTGCTTTCGTCGAGAGAGCTTTTAAATGTGCCGTGAGGACACTTTGTAGCCACATCCATGATACAGAAATAATAGATCAAATCTATTC
The DNA here is from genome assembly GCA_036346245.1 of Bonia amplexicaulis. Taxonomy (NCBI): domain Eukaryota; kingdom Viridiplantae; phylum Streptophyta; class Magnoliopsida; order Poales; family Poaceae; genus Bonia; species Bonia amplexicaulis. Next base: position 25,094,431 of record CM070739.1, read on the forward strand.
CAAAAAAAATTTGCTAACATCGACGACGTGTTTTCTGAACATCGATTTTCTTCTCTTTGACGTGTACTTATTCGAGCGGCTGAAGTCGTTGAATGGAGGGAGATTACGACTACGTGCGTCTGCACTGACATGTACTTATTCAAGCAGCTGAAGTCGTCGAATGGAGGAAGATTACGACTACGTTCGTCTGCAATCGTAGCAAACGGTCATAGCAAACGGTCGTAGCAAGCGGTAGGACGATCGAAGCGTTCATCGAAGTGCGAGCGAACCAATGTCTTACGGTCGTAATCTATATCCAGTAATTTATATTGTTTTTCTTCTGCTTTTAATTTTGGTTTCAGGTTCTAAAAAGTGGAGACAATTATTCATCCCTCTGATTGTGCACATGATGCTACAGTTACAAAAAGTCAAGGTTCTCACTCAAGCAAACAAACCTTTAAAGGAGCAAAAGAGCATCAATGTTCACTCAAGGCAAGCCATGAAAAAAGGAGACTCACGCATGACAATAAGAACATGCACTTACAACTCACAAAACCTAAAAGAAACAAGAAGCTTTTACAATTCCGTCGGAGGCAGTTTTTGACACAAAAGCAGAGCTAAGCTCAAAGCCTTCCAGAGATGCAGATTAATCTTTCACATATTACTAGGTCAAACCTCAACTCCTCCGAGTGCACCACTAAGCCTCTAAATTTTTGTGTCTCAAGTTGCCAAAATTATTATCACGGTAAGCAATACGACCCCAAAGATCACCAGAAGCAAGCAAAGCTGCACACGAAATGATCTGTCACGGTAGAGAAATAGCAAGAAACACGAGGCTTCCGTAATTTGTATTACTCTGAACATACCAGGGATGAATTTGATTTCTGAGAATTGGACGCTTTCACAATTTCTGTCTTTGCCTCTTTGGTCGCTGCTGCAGAATTATCAATGTTCGTGTCGATTTCCTCTGTAACAAAAGATGTACACGTTAGCTAGCAAGTCAAAGAACATGACTATGTAAAATGCATTGTACAACTTGCCGATTATAACTCCTTGGGCATGCACGAGTGTAGCAAGATCCTTAAACACTTCATGTACTTCACCAATCTGCTGTTGGATCTCTTGAATGGCCTGCTCCCTTTCCTCAATGATAGCCTCATTGAAAACAATTTCATTATCCAATTGCAGCACCTCTTGCCTGCAGAGTAACATGACAGATCATCAGGGTTTAGTTTTTAGTTCAAAGTCTTGAATCCCATATTTCAACACCATGTGCTTCATCAGATGCAACTTTTATCTTTGCTCCATTCTCATCAAAGATAGCTGTTGCTAGTTTAAAATCTCTCACTCTATCTCTCTGTAATGCAGCAAATCTCTCTATTCATATGGCAACCCACTTGTATAAACTGGCAACATTGCAACCGCGATAGTTACCACACAATCTGGACTCGGTCAAAAGAATGCACGAGCAGTGTTATAGAATTTAGGCACGAGGACTCTCGAAAAGATAAAATAGGATGCAGGCCAGCTAGAATTCATGAAGCAATGTACTGCCTAGAAGAAAAATGAATTACTATACAGAGCACCCACATTTTTTCACGATTTTTTGAAAAGTTTGTAATCCCTACTATATCACAGCTGTGGTTCGATATAAAAGAAAAAAAAAGCATTGCAACTCAAATAGTTGAATATTTTGTGATGTGTTAATGGAAAACATAGTGCTAAGCAATTAAAGCTGAGCTTCCGCCAGGCACCAGACGATAGTACAATACCAAATCGCATAGTTGAAAAAGGCAGAAAAATGGACCATGAGAACACTGACCTCTTTGATTCTGCAAGCAATGCACGCTGTTCGGGCATTTTACCAGAATCAGCACTTCTATCATCTGTAGTATTGCTGCATCACAACAACCACAAAAAAAAAATTCATGGATATTAAAAGATAACCCAGTCAAATCTGCACAACTAACAGCTTGAGTTTTCAGAGAAACTGTGTCGCTAACTGAAGCGATCAAATAAATTAAAGTAAAAAAGTAAGGCCATTACAGTGAAAAAGAAAAGACTATGCACCTATTAGATTAGTTAACTGGGAGGCTACTCCAATGTAACACAATATGCATCAAGCATTTTCTCCATACACCAAAAGGAAGAAGAGTTGCTCTATTTAAATGCTACAGTCAAGAATAGACAATAATTGCTTGATTATATATGCAAAGCTACATCACTTAGTCAGAGAAAAACTGCCAATATAAGCCATGCAGCATCCTTGGAGGAGGTTGTGAGGAATGGTTTGCGATGAACATTGTGACAAAGGATTCTCAAGTTATAGTTGAATGACGTAATATTGTTCTAAGTGGTCCGGCCTGGTCAGAACTCAGAATGGTTCACACACGCAACAGCATCCTATTATTCCAAATTTGTCCTCGCTCTTTTCTCCAATAGTGGGAAAGTAATTGATCATCAGTAAATACTAGCAATCTGTAGTTGTTCATATTATTCCAAATTTGTCCTCGCTCTTTTCTCCAATAGTGGCAAAGTAATTGATCATCAGTAAATAGCAATCTGTAGTTGTTAGAATTCATATGCATCCCAATAAATGTAAACTGTGAATCTAATTTAACTTATAAACGTGGGTATTCATGTGTATAGCATTTTAAATTGAAGCCCTGTCACGACAAGAGAATGAAACACAACAGATAAAACATCAGATGAATTGATTTCAACGTGAACAAACATTACTTTGGCTGAGCATTCTGGGGAACAACCGGCTTGTATGCCATCTCCCTCTGAATCGCAAGATTCTGAAGTTTCCTGAACTCCTCCATCGTCGCAGCAAAATCTTTGGCAAGCTTCATGTCAGCAATCCTCTTGTCTGCCTGTACATCACACCCAAATTTCTTAGCACTGTGACAGCCAAAGTAGTCAAAAGATGAAGGTTGCATACATTTATAGTTGGAAACAATCGTGACTGACATTTATCTCGGCTAGAATTGTTCGTTTAAACAGCCTCACTCATGCCAAATGTTTCAGCGATCTAAAAGAAGGGGCTAGATAGGTAATGAGTTACTACTGACACTAGTCTCGATGCTCTTGTCTGCTTCAGCAGCTCTCCTGAGCTTATCTTTCGCATCCTTTGCCAACTGAAGAATGTTATGACTAGTCTTCTGCCTGTGAGGAAACCATCTTATTAGAGCACAAAATACTTTGTTCTTTCCGGGGAAAAAAAAGAGAGACCACAAAGTACTTCAGAAAGCGACACCAGTGCGAGGTACACGACATGCTGTGAAGCCATGAGCTTCCGATCCTACAAATTAAAGCACAAACTAATTGCTCCTAACTTCAATAGGGCAAATTTGCCCCGATATCTAGCGCACGATGCATAGTACGGGTGTATGGTGTGTGCAAGCAAATAACACAAGCGAGGGAGAAGGGGGGGAGGAGAGACAGGTGATCACGAAGGGTGGGGGTGTCCTTGGGCGTGCCGAGCGAGTTGAGGAGACGGCGGTAGGAGGCCACCGCGGTGGTGATCTGGAAGACGAGCGCGCGCGTGGCGTCGGGGCCCCTCGCCTTCCTGGGCGCCCGCAGCGCCCCGGACTCCAGATCCGCGAAGCTCATCGCCGATTCCTCCCTTTTCCCCCGAATCTCCCTCTATCACGCCGGCAGCGCAGGGAGCCGCAGCGCCGCGCAGCGAAGGTGGTGGAGGCGGTGGAGCGGAGCGTAGTGGAATACACTATAGTAGAGACGCCATCGCCACCGGCCACGCAGGAGTAGTTCATTCCATGGATCGGGCACTATCGCTACAGGTGGAAAGATGGGGGCAGCACGAGGTGGCACGACCAGGCGACGCGGCACGGTCGCACCGCACCGAAAAGGATTGGGTTGGGTCTGGCACAGCACTACAGCAGAACCCGGCGGCGCAGCTGGTCGGGCCGAAAGTCGAGCCTGGATTGTTGAATTTTTCTAAAAAATGATCTATTTTTATTCTAAATTATAGTAATATATCTATATTTTTTATTTTATAGAAATAGTCATCTATCGCTCTATGATTGGACGACTAGCCTATGTCGTCCAACGACACATGTTGCCCAACCGTGGAGCGACAGATGACTATTTCTGTAAAATAAAACCGTGGGGCTACTAGTGCATAGTCGCTCAATTTGGTTGAGCGATTTAGCAATAATAGTTGCTCAACGGTTGGACTATTTAAAATAATAATATTTTTATTTTATTGATCTGATGAAAATAATTATGGGCGAGTAAATGGTATTTTTTTTGTATGTAATACATTTAGCAATTATTATTTGTAGGTTGTTATCTTTTTAAAATAAAAGGGTCCGTTTGTGATTTTCATAAATTCTAAATGGTACGAAATTAGTTAGACTCATAGTAACATTTTGTGATCGTTGTATGCTGTTGTAGTGCGATAAATTTATGAAGAGTTTTATGAGAATAATTGAGCTAGCAATGATTCGTAAGTAGGAAGGTAAGTAATATTGCGATACAGCAGGGAATTCATATACGGAGGAAAACTTTGGATAAACAGCGTAACGATAACAACATGACAATTGATCCAACAATAGGGTTACATGGCATGTAAGCTAACGAAATAAGGACGATACATGCATCCTTTAAATAATTAGAAATACATGGGACATATGGACGAAGAAGGTCGAACTACTGCATGGAACGTGGCCATTTGCTCTTCCTCCCGAGGTCGGCGTTATAGTCCTTACTGGCCGTCTTGGCCACCAGTTCGCGCTCTTCCTCTCAAGTCTCACACTCCTTGCGCCTGCACGCCTCTAGATGAGCTTAGGTATCCCGCCGGATATGCTTGCTTCGATCTTCGCTGCGCCATCGCTCCTCCATCATCTCGCATGCCATCTAGGCGCCCCACTCCTCGCAGTCTAGAGTCCACTAGTCGTGCTGGTCGATCTCCCGATCGATCTATTTGTGGTACATGCATAGTGGATCCAGAGACTATGGGAAGAGGGGAGAGCCTATTTGTACATGCCAGAGAAGAGAACTAGTAGAGAAATGTACTGTAACCCATTCTTACCGACTGTCGGTAGCGGGCCATGTTCCAACGTCTGTCGGGATAGTCCCAAGCGTAGTTACCGTAACCCCAGTAACGCATACCCAAGCTCAAGCAGCCCTTGGACTTGAATAACTTGCATGTGTCCCTACACCAGCAGAGGAGGACATCTCCCCCACCGACGGGTCTTGCGGTGAATGCTAAGTGAAAATGTTGAGGTATTGGTTGGGATTGGAGGTACGGAGGCCTTCGCTTGTAATACTCTCTAGGACTAGTCACTACACCGTTGGGCCACTAGTACTAGTCGCCCAACGGTTAAGCGACTAGAGGATCAAGTCACCCCTTGGTTGGGCGAATGGGTTAGTTGTCCAACTGTTGAGCAACTTGGCCACATGTCGCCCAACCATAGAGCGACAGATGACTATTTCTGTAAAATAAAAAATGTAGATATATTACTGTAATTTGAAATAAAAATAGATTATTTTTAAAAGAATCCTGTATTGTTACCACCGCTGGATTTTATCTCTTGCTCCTTTTTTTCTTTTTGAGTTTAGTTCCTACTATTATAGCCCTATTCTTTTCGACCTTTTAACCGATTTTTTGCTTCAGCTTCCGTTAGATAGTACTATTATTTGATCTACCAATCGCAATAAAAATTTTCAATCACAACTCAAAAGAATATGGTCCATCTTAGGAGCTTTGCTATCAAAGTTGTAAATATGGTTGAGCAAGTACGGATAGCGGTTAGCGGTGAGAGTGAGGTTATTCGTTGTCACCCATTTGAGAGTCACAGTTTTTAACCAGTATACTAGTTTAGACACTTAACTGACGTAAAGATGATCATAGAATGTCGGATGGTCGTCTCAGCACCACCACCACCTCCTGTACTGGTTGGCAAAGGCTGCATGGCCTGGCTTATGTCCAACCAGCGGCGGAGCCAAGTCCTGGCGACGCCGGGTGGCTGTTCGAGCTCGCCGGCGAGCATCTCTTGACACTTCAGTGATTTCTAAGATAGCCAGCAACGAGTGGCGATCCTGACCAGCAGTGATCCCTGAGTCGATCAGCCCTCTGCTTGGGCTCCTAAGATGGGCTGGCTTCGCCCCTGAGTCCAACATATCCTAATGTTGGATCGGCCTTTGAGTTATATGAAAAGTTCATATGTATAAATTTCCAACTCAATCAGGGCAAGTTATACTCTAGCCCTTTTATAGTCCTTTTGTTTTCCATTTTCTTCTGCAAATGTTGGCACGGTCGTGCCATAAAACGATCAAGAAACGGCATCACTAGTCAATAGATATGGCCGCTCTCCAAACGGATTCAGCGGCTTCTGGTCAAAAGTTACATAGAACACGTCGGCTTTTTAATTTGGGCTTTTTGGTTTTTAGTTCTTTATGTTTTTTTATTCCTTTGTATTATTCTAAAAGATATAGCGGTGTTTTTATACTAGAATATGCCGAGACGTGTCGCGGTATGATTCCACCATCTTAGAATCATGAAACAGACTGGCACTACGGCGGCCAACCGCAGCCTCGCTGAAATCTTCCGGATGAACAAGGCTTTCAACCTATTGCATGATTGCCGTCGAATGTTCAGCCGGAGCAAATACGACGATAGGCGGACCACGGTTTTGCTGATGGGCTAATGCTGTTGAGTGGTCCATGTAGGAATTCCATTTTTGCTTACCAGGCTGCCCTTAGACAGTCAACGATTACAGGCGAGAAACACCATGTAAGCATGATGCATGAGCAACGTCTTCCTCCCATGTCATTTTCCATTTGTCACGTGCGTGTTGGCGATGAGCTCTTCGCAGCAGCTTCTCCAGCGACGGGCGGCGAGGATGGAGCTAAGGTTTCCCCAGGTCCGTGCACCCCCACCCCGTAGAGGGAGGGCAGCGCGGAGGCGACAGAAGGTAGCGAGGCGGTAGCGCGTTAGGCCGGCGCACCCTCGGGAGATAGCCACGGCCTGCGTGGATGGAAGAGCTTTGTATCAACTTTTCCCCCCGATGAAGGGGGGTTTACTAATCAAACTTGCCGGAATGCAATCAGTCTGCATGCAACTAACCAAAAAGGACAGTATACGATTAAACCATGTGCAACGAAGCATACTTGCAGCAAGCCTACCTTGCACATAAAATGAGCAGCAAAAGTGCGTAGCAGTTGTACCGATAGAACAAAATTTAAACTTAATGAAATTCCAGCTCAGCCCCTCCAAATATCCACCAGTGACGGGTCTAGAATTTTGTCGTGTCTCAGATTAAACTTTAACGGGCAAATATCCTAGAACTAACACCAATTTATGTCCACATCACGGCATAGCAAAAGTACATTATAAATACATCATTGATATAAAAAATTTAGGTCAATTCTTCAATATAAAATGTAATAAGAAAAACATGAGAAAAACAAAGTAATGTAGCATAGTAGAGATACAGGGTGGATTTTTTTTTGGCTTATGGCTTAGGTTTCTACAGTAACCAACTTTCAAACAGAGTGTCATTTCAATGCGAGTCTACAAGTAGATTGTAGTAGATATTGTTTGACGAGTTTTTGTATAATTTTTTAAGTTAAAGCAAGTACCGATATGTATGTTTGGGAAGAAAACTGTGGTATATATACGTGGTGCATGGTCGATGTGTTGCGCCTCATAAGGCTGCAAGTCCCAGACGACCATGAAATATATGCGCCAAGATCATTCTCTATGTTCGTGGGTCTTCGACCACGTTGAGACAACCACGTCGTGTCGACCACGCCTGCTCGAGCACGGTCACTTAGACCACATACTATAACCACGCCTGCTCGAGCACCTACTACGACTACGTTTTGCGACCACGTCTTCGACCACCTAGGGTGCCGAGCACATTCTTCGATCACGTTGTGTCGACTGGCCGTTACAACCACGTTGTGTCAAACGTGTTGCTTTGACCACAGCACCTCAATGTCGGTTTTTCGACCACGGTGCTATAAGCTTACGAGTACCAAGGCGTCGCGCCTCATACGACCACAATTCAATTAGTTGCGACGCCATGCCTCATACGGCCACATGTTCTTGAACGGTCGATGCACGCGACCAAGCGATGGCAGCCCACACACCAGGAAGGAAAGAAAAGATTGGTTCCAAGTAAACCATATTTATGACAGGAAGACGATCACGCCGTATCTTCGTTTACGGAAGTATTTCTTGATAAATCTTATCTAATTTGGAAGGCACAGGTTCATAAGAAAAGAATCGGCAATCGGATCAGGACCTCGATCCCGGAGGCCAGGGATTGATTCACACCGCGTGAGAGCCATGTACGACGCCCGTGGCCCTTGCTTGTGCCTATAAAAGGAGGGACCTTGCTGAGGGGAGAGAGGGAGAGAGGGAGAGGCACATACATACACCCACGGATAAAGAAACAGAGGCAGAGAGAAAGAAGAAGCAAGGAGAAATCAGAGAGACCCAAGGCAACAATCCATGCAAGCCTAGGCTATGGACATGTTAGAGTTGTAATCTTGTGTTTTCCAGTTGTAGTCGTAGTCCTAGTCATGTACAAGTGGTCAGAGTCGAGTACGAGTTTGGCCATGGTCGTATACGAGTCCAGGTCGTGATCGTGGTCGTACACGAGTCCGTATCGTAGTCGAGTTCGAGTCGCTTCATAGTCGTAACCGAGTACGAGTAGTAGTCGTGGTCGTATACGAGTCAGAGTCTTAGAGCAGGGTATAAAAGGCAGAGCCATGTAATCGAGAGAGTACGGCGAAAAAGAGGGACGAGAATGGAAAGAGAGGCCAAGGCGATCGGTGTGATCGAGAGGCAAGAGAGAGCGATCGGTGTGATCGAAAGAAAAAAAAGGAGAAGAATGGTTTGGCTCTGGAAGTCTATCGAGTTCATTGTGTTCACAAACGTGGTCGTAAACAGAATTACGACCCCGGCAACGAGCGAAGGTGTTCGCAGTGCTGAAAACGTGGTCGTAAGTCGTTACGACCACAGCGATAAGATGTGGTCGTAGGTCGTTACGACCATAGCGGGGATCACATGCGTGGTCATAAAGGAGTTACGACCACAGCGATAAGACGTGGTCGTAAGTCGTTACGACCACAGCGGAGATCACATGCATGGTCATAAAGGAGTTACGACCACAACGATCGAGTGGCGGCGTGCGCAGAAGCAACAGACGTGGTAGTAAGGAATTACGACCACGTCATAGAGCAGAAGCTGTGGTCGTAAGGCGTTACTACTACAACGATCGACAAAGCATTTGGCGTGGTCGATAGAATCACTGCGTGGTCATAAGGAGCTATGACTACGGTGATCTGCCGTGATCGAAGGAAGTGCAGCGAGAGGCAGTGAACGTGGTCGTAACTTCAGCAGAAGTCTACGACTATGTAGTCGGAGCAGCGAGGCGTGATCGGAGAGATCACAGTGTGATCGTAACGACTGTCTGTATGGTCGGAGGACTAACAGAGCGATCGTAGCGACATAGGAGGTGGTCGTAGCCACTACAACATGATCGTATGGCTACAAGAGATGGTTGTAATGGTCAGACGTGATCATAAAGATCTTGTTGCAGTCATGACTGTAACAACACAAATTATTGTGTCTGCACTCCCAGGAAGCAAAGCGAGGTAGAGAGAGAGACAAGAGGAGAGTCAGTCGAATTAGCTAGGTAGCCACACAGACCAAGCATTTCAGATTTCAGTTCAGGCTTAGCTCGAGAGGAGGATGGAGAAGGGGAGCAGGGGGGTGTCCTGCCGGGCCGCCCTCTGCGGCATCGTCGTCCTGCTCAGCGCCACTGCCTTCTCCTGCTCCCTCGCCGCCGAATTCCACAAAGTCAAGGTACCCCTCCCGTCCGTCCTCCTCGTCTTGCAGTTGGCAAGCAACCCCGGTTCCCGGATCTGAATCGTCTGTCGGTGGCGCAGGAGAAGGACATGAAGCTGGACGGCAGCCTCTGCTCCCTGCCCAAGAGCTCCGCCTTCGAATTGGGCGTCGCGGCCATCGCTTTCCTCTCCGTGGCGCAGCTCGTGGGCACCACCGCGGCAGCAACCACCATGTGCGCCTCCAAGCCCAGCAAGTCCGCTACCACCAGAGGCCGCATCGCGTCCGTTGCCCTCCTGGTCCTCTCATGGTACGTATAATATGACCATGGCGCGCTGCAAATACATAAAATACGTGCGAGCGGACTAATTTGCTGACGAGACCATGGCGTCGGTTGCGCAGGGTGAGCTTCGCGCTGGCCGTCATCTTGCTGTCGACGGCGACGAGCATGAACCACGGGCAGCGCTACGGCCGGGGGTGGATGGACGGCGACTGCTACGTCGCCAAGAACGGCGTGTTCGGCGGGGCCGCCGCGGTGGTCGTCGTCACGGCGCTCCTCATCCTCGGCCTCACCTCCGCCACCAAATCGGCGGCGGCCACGATGACCGCGCCGACCACGACAGCCGCCGCCTGTGCAACCACAATTCGTCTCGACGCGGCAACAACCGCGGACGCGGTACAACCGGGCGGGCGATCCAGGCAATGATGCAGGCCGCGCCGGACCGGATCGGACACGGGGATGTGACAGGACGGACCAACCGGAGATAACGCTGCGCTGTCTGTCCCGCAAAGGTCAAGCCGCGTGGGGCATGCATCTTCTGATCTTCGTATGCTGACAAAGGCAACGGAAAGAAAGGCGAACGGCCGGGGCCGGATGGAGACGATGGATATACCGGTAAATTTAGATATTATAAGCTGGGACAGAGGTTCATACATTACTGACACATTTACTGACACGACCGTGCAAAATGTAAATGACACCAAATCGATGCAAGTAAAAAAAATGATGATACAGAATTTACAGGGGGGAATTACAGAGGTTTGTGATATTATCACGTGTTCTTCTTTGGATACTCATGTTCTATGGCTTGTTGCCTTGTACTGGCAAAGAGTCTGTAATCTGAAGTCTGTACAGACAGAATGATGGAATGTAAAAGGACATTCTTTTTGGGAATCCAACAACTTTTGAACCGTGTACCTGGATACTTCGTACTTTTGAGTTGTGACCTTCCATTCTCCCATAAATCTCAATGCTTGCTCTAAGAGCATCTTCAATAGTTATAGCTAGCAACTAACTATAAAATTTTCACATCATTTATATAATACACACTAAAGCTAGCATTCTAAAGAACTATCTATAAGGATATCTATTTGATGCTTACATGCACACACGTAATTTATAGATCTTCGCCTCGTTTGGCGTTATAGACTAGTGCTTAAGGAAGAGCTGGCTCGATTTTTTTTGCATACTCTCTTTCCTCCACATAGGATATATGCTGATGTGTACATGCATATAGCTAGCTGACTCAAACCATTGTAGATGCCCTAAGTGACTAGTGAAAGACTGAAAGTCACCGGACCGGAGTTCCAAGAGGATAAGAAGAACAAAGAATCAGTAAAATCAACGTCATAAAACCATTTTCTGTTGTTCGCAATGAGAAGGATAAGCACGCGCTCACCTAGACGGATGAGATGAGAAAGAACAGTCAATTCTTACTGATTTTTCAAAAGAGAGTATCCTCGAAAGGGGACGTTTTTTTTGGAAGAAATGCGGCAATTGCCAAGTCATAACTCGGAACAGAAGCAGACGCTTCTCAGGTCCAACAAAGCGGGCGAACAACCCAACGCAGAAAATTACAAGACCGACTCGTTTTGCATTCTGGCCGGTTGCGAAGCTGCAACGGTGAAAGGGGCTACTAAAAACGATGCAGCAGTTACGCTTTCCATGCCACAACAAGGTAATGGAATCAATTGTTTATGGTTGGTAAAGCCTTTTAGGTCCACTCATTTCGGTTCAAGTTTCTGACTCCTAATTTATTTTTATTATTTCTAAAATTTATTTTTTTTAAGTTTTTTGTATTTTTTAGCTTTTTTGTCGATTCTTTTTTCTATATTCATTTGTATTGTCCGTAATAGACTAACATATTTTTTCCATTTTTAATTTTTTTATTTTAGTTATATCAAATAAGCCATCATTAGGTACAATGTAATTTCAGTTAGCTACAGTACCATTTTAGCTATAAGCCAGTTTATTTGTGCCTAACTGAGCGGCACCTAAATCAATAGAACAATCTCCGTGTGCTTGCTGGAAAAAAAACGTGGTACAGGTTGTTGTCGTCGTCGTCAGTCACAGTACATGATTTCGGTGTCAGCGACAGGGGTGGTTATTCGGTTTACACAGTTATGTCGGTTGAGTTTATTCAGTAAAAAACCATTCGCTTCTCTAGTTTGGCTACCGAATTAACCGACTAAAATAAAAGGAACATAACAACCGAATCAATTCGGTATTTCGGCATACCGAGATATTAGCACTCAGCAGGGTAGCAGTAGTACGAGCCGTCGCCTCCGCGAGCGTAAACCATTCGATGCCGGTCGAGGCGGATGACGTTGGTGCGGTAAGGTGCAGGGAGCAGCGGGTGCTAGCCACGGCAGATGGCGACAGGCGCGAGCCATCAACCGCCACGAGCACAAACCCTAGAAGGATTTGAGGGTGCATCGCGCGGCAGATGGAGGCGAGGACACCAGAGGACGGAAGATTTGAGTTGCACCCGTGCCCTATGGCCGTCGTCGCTCTCACCGTGGTCTCCGCCGATGTCGCTGCCTGAGAGCCAGACGGAGGATGACTGGGGATTAGCGACTGCGCGAGAAGGAGATCCAGAGGGAGAGGCGACTGGTCGGCGTCGCTCGTGCAGTCGTGCGTAGCAGGCTACCGGTGTAGGGTTGGGCCTTGGACCTTGGGCGCAAGGCTAGCGGTGTAGGGTTGGGCCTTGGGCCTTGGCCTTTGGGCGCTCGTGCGTGCGTATTCCGTCAGGTGTATATAGATTGTTTTTTTTTTTGTCGAGGTGGAAGCCGAACTAACAACCGAATACTGAATTGAGTAGAATTAAAACCGAGAAAATTACCAAAAATCAAACAAACGGAGAATTTCGGTTAATACGGTTTGGCTCGGTTCGGTCTGGAAAATGCCTTGCCTTAGACGGTTGGAAGTCGCCGCGTAACAAAGTCCAAGTGAAGCAGTGAAAATGTTAAGCTAAAAGCAGAGCCGGCAATAGGCCTAACTCGCTACTAACTACTTTCCTAGCCGAGCGCGGGTAGGCCGTGCTTAGTTTCATGGAATCACGGCCTCACGGGGCGAGCCCCAAAGCTACGTGAAATTTTTGCCCATTATAATTGGATAGGGCCGATAAAACTCCATGAAATTCTCACGGGGCAGACCTTACTGGGCCGTACCCATCATCTTAAGTCCAGTTGCCCAGCTTCGTGAAACCGAAAGTCGTTAAACTCTATACTCCTTAGCCCATGATGGTGACGTATCGTAACTCTATACTCCTTAGCCCATGATGGTGACGTATCGTAACTCTAACTGGTCACGGGCCTGATTACGGGCCATCAGGCCTTATATGGTCCTTGACACCGTTTTTCTCTCTTTGTCTCTTTTTCTTTCAGATGACGGCCATGGCATTTCACCCTTTTCCGTTTAACAACAACAACAACACCCTTCGCTATTGCAATGTCAAGACTCTTATGTTATCGTAGTGCTCTCGTGGATTTGCCATTACCTCGAAACATAAAGTACACAGCCCCTTTTTTTAAACAAAGATTTTCGATATATATAAATGCACCTTAGATCTATTCCACCGCTATGAGAATCAAACTCGGTTTCTGAACTACCAAGAAATCACACGGTTCACATGCAAAGATTTTCTGGAGGTGTATGGACACGTAGTCCTCAACTAAAAGCCGAAAAGGCTCCAGTTTTATCAATCTTTCCGATGATCTGTAGTCGCCGTTTGGTGTGTTTCGGTATCTATCTCAATCGGCTTAGCTAGATCAGACAGACACACAAAAGTGCGCTGTAAAACAGATTGAGCCACGTACCCTTTGGGGATCGCTAGTGGGACGAAGCCGTAGTTCACGATGACTGATCTCACATCAGAGGAATCCTTTATGTCATTTGAGCCCCTTAAAACAACGGTTAGCCAGCTGCAAGTGTTTCTTTAAACGAAAGTAAAAGTGCAGCTCAACCAAAGTTCGATCGATCGACTTGGCCATGTAAGTGCATGAATTAAAAAAGTACTACACAGAAGGTATTGCTACGTTAGCTCGGATATCTTTGCCCCCTGACGGTATCTTGCTCCAGCAATCGCATGGATGCACTTTCCTTAAATTATGACGTCTGAAGAGTATGTTGCAGTGGTCTGTGATGAGGGAGCTATCCGAAAATTAACAAGGACAGTTTAATGTATGCTATATCTATACTATATCCATGTCCTCTACATCACAAAGGCATATCTGTAAACATAATCTCATCATAAGTGATGTGTATCTCTGGCACCAGACAATAAATTCCACCACCTCTCCCTCTCCCCACTCTCTCTCTGTCCCTCCTCCCACCAATGCAATTTTTTTCTATTTCTTGATGATTGAATTTTGTGTTCAAGCAATATTTTATATGAGATATTGCTTTCCTCTTCTGTAATTTCTCTTCCATCTTATCTTCAATTCTACGTGGCACCCTGTAGACATTCCTGCTGCATTGGGAGTGAGGACTCGGAATTAAAAAGGAGCGAAAGAAAAGTAGATGGCGCATGGGTCTCTGCGCTCTGCCTGCCTGAAGTCCACCCAAACAACTGGCTTACCACAGCAGCATATATCCTCACTTTTGCCTCGGCTAAAATAATGAAAGACTCGATTGCTTAACTAGGCAGGGCGAGTGCTTGTGAGACATGAAAAGGAAAAGGGGTTCAGAACACGGATGGCCTGTCATCAGAGGAGGTAGTATATACTATTCCCTGATGAGTTTTCAGACCAGCAGCTGTATCCCAATCTAACCAGATCGCCACTAAAGAATAGTACGATGCAAAGCTAGTCCGGTCCAATCGCTGCCCCTTTTCGCCTTTTGGGTATCATTATGGAGTAAAATACAACGTAAGGAAGCAAAGCAGAGGCATAAAATCATACCAGCAGTGAGGAGATGAGAATACGCAGCTAGCACCTAGCTTAGCTAGAAAGGGAGGGGGTAGTCGATGTGGGGACCAATGAGTTCAGACAAAGAGTACAACTGTAGGTTCAGTGCACGGCGAGAGAGTACACCCGAGTGACAGGGGAGCAACGCCCGAAAAGGCAACCGAAAAAAGCAGGAGGATCCCGGGGCGAGACGGAAAGCGAAAGCCGCGGCACGGCACGGCACACGCTTAGGTTTTAGATTAGTGGTATCGGGACAGCCGACCAGGTTAACAACAACCGAACAACCAACACGGCAGCAGAAAACCAGAGCTGTTTCCGACTTCCGGCCTTGTTTACGTGGTTTTTGTGTGCGCTAATCAAATCAATCAATCAATCGCCCGGTGGTTTCTTTCATCATGCGTGCACTGAACCTGCCCGCGCGGTTGGTTCACTCTTCGAAACCCATCGTATAGCACCTAGCAGCTTTTATGTTTTTTTTAAAAAAAAATCTGACGTTTGGACGTATGATCTTGCAATCTTGATGCTCTCTACAACAGTGACAGTCGTTTGCCACGCTCGTCTATCGCGATTAGTTTAATTAAGCTGCACACGTCGCTGTGTCTCGCGGTCTCGCGCCGTTGGCCCCTCGTGCCGTTCCGGTTTCTGCTTCGCGCGCACAAGTGGCGCGTGCAGCGGGGGGACCCGCGCGCCGGATACCGGCCGGACGCGACGCGTGAAAAAGTCAGCCGTCGCGCTCTCGCTCGCTGCGCGCGGATGGGGAAGGGGAAGGGAACAAAAGCGCATGCGCACGTCGGGTTAAACCATCGTCATCCACAACAAAAAAATAAACTACCACATTTATGCTAGGCTGTTCCTTGGCCGAGCTGGTGATGCGCGTGGCGTCATTTTCTGGTGATGAGATGAGAAGAGCTTTGCGGCAACTGAAAACTGACGGATGGAACCATCTTGCTTTGCCCATGCTGCGCGCTTTGCAGTCGGTCACTCTTGGTCATGGCAAAGGTACGTGCGCACTGTGTAGGCAACGGGGATGGAAATTTAACAACGCGAATGCAGTTGTTTTCTGCTCACTGTGCAGGAGAGTGAACCGGCTTACGTGGTTTTCTCCTCAGATCAGATTGGTGCTAGTGTGATACATTTCTTCGCGCTCTACATATAGGGTATGTTTGGTAACGGCTGTGGTTTATGGTTTTTGGCTGAAAATTTTGAATTTTGGCTGTTTACGGTACTGATTACAGAGAGAGATACTCACTTGCGATTTTGGATGGTACAGATATTGGACTTTTAACGTGTACATCGTTTAACTTGTAGATCCCATCTTGAAAAAAATACTCCGTTTGAAAGTTAGATACTATAGCAAAAGCCAAAAACCGTTGACTTCAGAGGAAAAGAACATGCCTATAGTTGAACTATAAACAGGAGGAAAAAAGCGAACGCTGCCTTGGTGAAAAAAAAGGGCTAGGGAAGACATTTGCAGAATCTAGTGGTTGGAAACCCTATATTGTACCGTGTTCGTTGCTCCTTTTGAATGTTGATTGTGTTTGTGCGCATACCATCAATTATAGTCTAAGCTTCCTAGTCGGCACGGGTTGTATGCTGAAATTGAGTCAACTACGTTTTTTCTCACATAAGACATGGCTTTGGAGAACGGACACTAAAGATCGTATCAGGGATTCAGGGTCCTGTATAAAGACAACAAAGTAATTATCACCGTATGTAGTCGGCATTGAACTTGAGCACGAAAAAAGATCAGACCGAGAATTCTGTTTGAGATCGAGCCAAATCATTATTGTGTCACCAAGATACAAAATCATTATTGTTGGGACCAGATCATATTGTTGCCACTTGCCAGCAGTACAAAACGGACAAATTTTTTTTGCAGATATTTCATACAAAATTATCCACCTCTCGCAGCCGTTGCAAAATTTTCAGATATTTCATACCACTCGCCTGTACATACGAATTTAGGAAAACCATAAGATTTTAAGCCAAATAGCTGGTGTCTTGTCCAACAATTATAGCACCCGTATCTTATGGCCAAGCGTTATGGACTTATGGTTAAAGCTCAATTAACAACTTGTTAAACCGATTTATTTAAGAATTTTCAAATTTAATCCCTTATTACATTATTAATGATTGATTGTGGGTTAATATATTATCTTCCTAATGGTAATGATAGCATACAAATCGTCTGGAGCGAGAAACTTTTACCAGACGCCTCACCCCTACTTTCTCTACCCTACCTGTTTGTTTGCTTTCTCGTTGTGCTCCATCCTGCTTTGTCCCATCCAGAGCCATTACTCTGCCTCTTCTCTAGCTGTTGTGCACAACACCCCCTCCCTCTCCAAGTCAAGATAGCGGTGCATTAGAGGAGCTAGGGAGAGGAGTGTCGGACCTATGCAGATTGAAGGAAGCTGTACGACAGTTTGGCCAGTAGAGGGCCGACGAAGAGCCATCGGGCTATGGTCCCACTAGATCTGAGAGTGTTAGCTCCGAGCTAGCCCCCTTCTCCTCCAACTGCGAGCTCGACCATCACTACCTTAGGCATGGCCTTCTTTTCCGATAGGCTTTTGTTATAAACATTTTTTCGAATTGATGCAAAACTTTTTCTCGATTGTGGCATGAATTGTTATATTTTATTGCAATGTGGTTTATGAAATATTGTAGCAAGATGTATTTTGTTACAATTGGATTTTTAATTTGTTGCAGAAGAGTTCTATTTTGTTGCAATAAGGATTTTCGTTTGTTGCACTATCACCATGGTTGTTGCTAGAGGTGCTCGTATGTGTGGTGGCAGAGTTATGTGGATGCTGTCGGGATCCCAATTTGATAAAATTAGTGCAAAAATCAGACGTGGTGGTAGCACTAATGGATGATTTGGTGGTGGATATTCCATTCTTCAAATTAATCAGACTAGACCTATCAGAGATGTGGGATATTGAGGTTTCGAGGATGTGCGTGGGGCGATGTTGAAGTTGGATGTGGGATATTGAGGTTTCGAGGATGTGCACGCGAGAAGCACGCAGAGGAAGAAACAAGCTTTTTTCGGCTCTTGTTCAGTGACATGGGGTGGAAATCAGACGGAGAAGATAGCTTTACATATTGCTCTAGCATGCGAATCATACGTCTGAGCACTCGTCGGTTCCTATTCCTAATATAACGGTGGACAAATGCTACAATTATGCTCTTGTAGTCGGCTAGCTTGTCCGCTGATAACTCGGTCAACCGCGACCTTGACATTTACGCATGACATTGGCGACCGGAGACCGACTGAATTAGAGTCATATACCACAACAACCAGGCAATTATCGCCACATTTAGTCGGCATTGACTCTGTGCTCGATCACGCGAGGGCGTACGGTGCACTATCTGCCGATATGGCTAGCTCCATCAGTAGTTCTGCGGCTGTTCGTACGGCAAACAAGGCGTGGCTAACATGCGCCATACGTATACCGATATACTAGTATAGATCGATCCGCGTCCGCAAGTACGTCTGAATCATGGGGTGATCCGCGCGCGCGGCCGATCGGGGCACGCATGTACGCTGCTAGTGCGCGCGTACGTACATGGATGGGCAAGATGTGTGCTGCAGGGGCAGGATCCCACGCCGGGTGTGTCTGCCCCCCCTGGCGAGCACGCGGGGGCGGAGAGAGCGAGTGGGCGCTAGCACCTCACAGTTCTGCGCTGCATATTTGTATTTTTAAAACCTTACGACCGTTAGGGCTATGTCTTTGTATATTTTAAAAATCTTATTGCCGTTAGCGCTATATATATTTGTATATTTAAAAGGTTTTATTACTGCTAGTACTATGTAATTATTCTTACCAAATATAATTATATTGAATAGTTTATTTACCCTCTCGTTCTTAAATCCTAGCGGACACGAAGAGGGACGAGGACCAGCCTCTCAATTCGCATGCGGCCACCGGCTCCTGAATGCAAGCTAGCGTAGGCCCAGACCGTCCGGCCGGCCGGGCAGCCTCCAGATCCGTCGTCTGTTTTGATGCGTCCCTGGCCAACTGCGCACGCGCCTCGTCGTGTTGCTACGTATGTGTGTCTAACCAGCTAATGAAGTAGATACGAGATCGAGAGTTTGAGATCGTGTGGCTGTGCACTGCAAGGCCGTACGTAGGCCGGGTACTGTGCTCGGTCACGAGACGCGGCCGTTCAGGAGTTGATTAATTTCCGGGGCCCGCTTACGTACGTTTGTTGTGTATGTAGCTAAGACATATGCTATGTGGTCCCGCTGGCAACAGCTTAACTGTACGTACGCGATGTACGTATACGTGTCTGCGACGACGATTCATTTATTTGAATCCGGAACAGGGCACATATACGTAGGGCTGGGGTGCATGCATAGTAATGCTTACGGCAGTTCAGGATGGAATAATTAGCAATGCCAGGCTTAATATGCTGACCATATGCCAAGCTAATTTCACAAGGCGGTGTGTTTGTTTTTGTTTTTTCAAATTTCTATACACCAGCCGACTAAAAATTTTGTGGAATTAAAGCGCTCAGCTCGTAACGGATCGTCATGCAGATAGTCCCATTTTGTTTTCTGTATTTTTTTATATCTAACTGAAATGAGATTGGCAACGTAAATCAAGGATCTGTTCATATTGCATTTTGCTAATGGTTTTTAGCTGCGGCTGATAAATATTAGTGGCTGATAAAAGCAACTGATAAATAGTAATGTATTATGTAATAAAAGATGGTGCAATGAAAGACACTATAATATTCAAACTGTTATGTAACTTACGAAATTATGATATAATAAAATACAAAACATGTTATGATATGTGAAAGAGAAAAGTAATTGATGATATAAATGATTTATAGAAATTAGTACGTTCATATTAGATTTTGCTTCTGAAGGTAAAATCTAATATAAGTAGATCCGTACACATTAATGCCGCTGTGTATATACCCAATTAAAGCTCAGTGGAACAAAGATTCTAGATAGATAACTGGCGGAGGCCTTTCGCTGATCGTCTCATGCAGACAGATGCAACGGCACTAACTGACACGTAACGACTTGCTTGCTTCCTCCATCAACAGGTACCTTTCCATGGTATTGAGTAGACGTGTTCGAAGATCCGGTCTCAGACCGGCCGAGCTTAGGGCTGGGGCTGACCTTAATTCGGAGTCTAGTGCCGACATTACGGGCGCCAACTTAACCACTGCAATTGCTGAGTTAAAATACGACGGCACTAGCTGACACGTAACGCCTTGCTTGCTTCCTCCATCAACAGGTACCTTTCCATGGTTCTGAGGATTTATTCATGTTGATTTCTGCTTGAAAAATTAAAATATAATATAAACATTGACTTTCAAAGCAGCTTTCTTACTCCTTTCACTCTGAAGATAAGACAGATGTTACAGTTGCATCACGCATCCTACTCCTCTCATTCCTATCTCGCGCACATATCCATCTTTTGTTTTCTCCATCACTCGTCTCCTCATTCTAAAAGCCTTTTCTTTTAATTATTACTTATTTATTTTTAGCAAAAAAAAAAAACAATCCGCTACAACTAAGAAGCATTAGTCGTATCCAATATGAATAGGTGACATGTTCGAAGATCCGGTCTCAGACCGGCCAAGCTTAGGGCTGGGCCTGACCTTAATTCGGAGTCTAGTGCCGACATTACGGGATCCAACTTAACCACTGCAATTGCTCAGTTAAAACTTAAAAGAGCTCTCTGCTGAGTTCTTTTAGCAGTTAGCTGACATACAAATGTATAAATCAAAATTCCTATATTTTGACTTCAGTTTGTTAATTTCTGCTGGTTCGAGGCAGAAAATCCATACTAACCGGTAACCATCTAGTAAGTATGAATACATACAAACTACACTTAGTTAGTCTAGCTTAAATGTATAAATTAAATCGCTACATTTTGACTTCAGTTTGTAAATTTCTGCTGGCTCGAGTTAGAAAATCCATACTAACCGGTAACCATCTAGTTCAATGGTTTTAAAAAAAACATGCAGAAACAAACCCGTTGGTGCCACTACTACAGAAAAGGTCATCACAGACGGTTCAAAAACGTCATCACAGACGGTTTTGTGAACCGTCTGAATTTATGGGTCAGTAATGATACGAGGTCATCACAAACGGTTTTCGAACCGTCTGTGGTGCAAATATCACAGACGGTTCTTAACTAAAAACCGTCTGTGATATTTACATATTACAGACGGTTATTAACTAAAAACCGTCTGTGATATTCCCTTCTACTCCTAAACCTATTTCTGTTTATTGGCTAGCCTCAGGAAATGCTAGCCATGCCCTCTGAAACAAGCAGATCAACATGTACATATATACATCCAATTCACATCTCAATTCATTTCACAAACATAAAACATCCATTTTTATTAAGATTAGAGCCTACCATTACAATATCTCAAAACAACAAACAGGTTACACAACAAGAACAAAGAAAAGCAAAGATCATCTATGCCTTCTAGCCTCGATGCACGCATGAGTGGATGTCTTTGACGCCCACCATCGTTGGTGTTGATTGAGCGTCTGCACGGTTGGCTTCTGCGGTGTCTTGCCTCCCCGTAGACTTGTACGTCATCTGCAAGGAGGAGGACACACAAAGAGGAGAAGAACAACAAGGAGGAGAACAGCAGGGAGGAGGATAACAAAGAGGAGAACAGCAAGGCGGGTTTTGGTTATATTTATAGGGAGAACGACAAAGGTGGGAGAGGCGGAGTGCAAAATTTTTGGCGCGGGACGAGAGGCGAGCTATGATCCGTGGGGTAAGGATTGGTGGATTTCTATTGGCTAGGATTGGGTTGAGAAGGATCGACGGCCCCTGATTATCACTGACGGTTATATATATAGAAGCGTCATCATGAATGAATATCACGAGACGGTTCTATATATAGAACCGTCGTGAATTAGAGCACAAAATTTTATATACCGTTGCAATATAAACAACTAGTCTAAAAAGATAAAATAGCAAAGTTTTATATAGCTTATATATACTCATTTGAAAGGTTTCGATGAGATCTACAACTTTTAAGTTGAAGCAAAATCTAAATTCCAAAAGGAAGACCAAGAAAAAGGGCAAAAACAGAAATAAAAAACTTGCGATGCAGGTTTAGGTCCAAAGATGGCCGATTTTCGGGGTCTTGAGGGTGACTAGCGCAAGTGGTTGTTTTGGATCGGGCTCGTCGTTAGCTTTCCAACGAGTACAAGAACGTCAAAACGGACACCGTATGCAAAAGTTATGCTGTTTATGAATGTGTCTCAAAACTAAATTATACTTGGACTCAAGCGGAAAATATAAAATTTTAAGGAATTGCAAGGCGGGAAACATATCGCAGACGGTTTTATTATAAAACCGTCGTGATATTCCAAAGATCGCAGACGGTTTTATAATAAAACCGCTCGTGATATTCAGATATCACGACGGTTTTACAATAAAATCGCTCGTGATATTCGATATCGCGCACGGTTTACAATAAAACCGCTCGTGATATCTGAATATCACATACGGTTTTATTATAAAACCGTCGTGATATCTGGAATATCACGACGGTTGACGCAGAACCGCTCGTGATACTCCTTTTTCCGCTACAAACACCACAGACGGCCTTCAAATTAAAACCGTCTGTGATAATGTACATCATAGATGGTTTCACAAAACCGTCTGTGATTTGACGTCTAGTATTAGGCTTTTTGTAATAGTATGCTCCTCTTTTATCCTTTTTTTCCTAATTACCCTGAAATTCCTCCGTTCTAAACATGCTTGGAATTTGTACCAAACATTTCAACAATAATTAGCTCAGGAACTACTACTGTAGAGAAACTAGAGAGCCGGACCGCCGGAGCTTAGCTAAATAAGGTCAACCTAAGTACCGTGATCTTCACGGTCGAATTAAAATGTGCAAACTTTTTAATTGATGCGTAATATTCCTGTTTTTTTTAGCGAAAATCGCTGGAAGTGTCAAAACTCGGAGCATTATGGATGTCAGCGACCCGGCTGTCACCAAACAACTTGGCGCTCCAGCGATCTATTTCGCCGCAGTGCCAAAGGAAGTCGATCACACGTCGAGGCTCGAGCGCCTTCTTCTCCGCACGGAGCTGGGGAGCGATCCCTTGATCTTTTCCTTTCCGTCGGGCACCAGCCTTCTCCGGCCGAAACACATCGATCTTTTGCATGCATGCATGCGCGTACTGTTGGAAACCACAATGGTGGTCCATTATCCCACTCATGGTTGGGTGGGTGGCCTCAGCGGGCGCCGGCCGGCCACGTCGCAGGCGCCAAGTCGTCGATTGACGGGCTTACCGGACGCTATGGCGCAGAGCAGCCCCTCCGCCGCCAGGGTGACTTCGGCGCTGCCACGCATGCCGGCCGTCCGTCTTTGACTGATCGGACCACGGGAGACTAGCTTATTGCTCGTCTGCTGGGCACGCGCGACATCACGAAGGGCTGGCTGGTTTGGTGCGCATACATTTCAAACTCCCATCGACCCATGATTAATTGCTAGCTCGCTCGCTCCGGCCATGATGATATTGTCCTCCCTAGCTACCTGGTGGGCTACCCCCCGCCCTGCGACGACCGACGCGCGCGGCAATGGGCAGGCGGCAGGTATACGGCTCCGAGGACCGTTACGTCCGCGTCCATCCAAACTCAGCGCTCAATGGTTCAACGCGGTTATCATTCATGCACGAATGCACGATCGATCTCTCGCCCAAGCTAGACAAAACACCGAAACGCAGCACCGTCAGTCTCATCAGGGGCAAACGCAGCACACAGGTGGCCGTACGGAATATTTTTGTACTCCTGAGAACGTATTTTCTTACTTTTCAATATATAATTTAAACGAGCATGTTATATATTTTATTATTTTTAGTATACTTAAATACTAATACTCCAATGCGATATGGTTCAAAAAATTTCATCAAAATCCTTTATTTTTCTATATACCATTTTCATATATAAAAGTAGTATATCATAAATATATGCTATAAAAAATGGACTTTCGTAAAAAAATTTATGAAACTCACTTTGAGTATGCTCAAAACGATAAAGATATATAGTTTAATCATTTAAACGGTATATACGAACGGAACTACTATACAACACTCGTATGATTTTTGGGGAAATCAATCGGATTTCTCACCTTTGGATGTGTATGAAGATTCGTACGCTGTCACCTCCATCTTCTTCTCTAGCAACCCCTTCTTCCTTCTATTCAGTGACCCCTTCTTTCTCCTCATCGATGAGCCTGAGGGGAGAATCCTGCCATCCACGCCTAGGGTTCATCGTTCCCCCTGGCCATAGAGGGAGACTGGGGGCGGTGGCCCGACAGTGGGTGGGGTAGGAAGGTTGTGGACGGTGCCGAAGGGCGGCGGAGATGGAAGGTACTAGCTATTAGGTTGGACGAGGGCGGCACGACGGTGAGGGGTAGGGGTGGCTCGACAAGGCGGAAGGGGCACTGCCTGTCACAGGTGGTGGAGGAGGGGTAGGGGGTGGTGGGGGAGGTGCATGGAGCTGCTCCGGTGAGAAAAGAGAAGGAGGCCGTGGGAGGGGTTTGTCACCGGCGATGAGGAGGGGGAGGCGAGGTCGGAGTGGGAGACGATGGGATAGGGTTAGGGTTAGTAAGGGTGGAAAGGATGAGAGTCTTTGGATTTTAATCTAAGAGTCACAACATTTGATTATTTCTCTCATAAAAAATAATCGAATGTTGTATAGGTAAACCTATATAAGAAATGAGAATACATAGAGATAGATACGCGCAAACAAGAACACCAGTGAGTTGATCATCTATCAACAGTTACCTGCATGTGTGCCCCGGCTGGTGGTGGGAGGACTAGTCTATGGAGAGAGTCTGAGTCTCACCCTGAGGCTCCCATCCACTGCTGATCTAGACGGAACGGTGGATGGAGGATTTCAGGGTAAGACTTCCTCCCATATAAAAGCCTTCTCCGGCGGTGTGCCACCCACCTACGTACCCCGGCATGGAGCTGGCTCTTGTAGTTCTGCCCATTACGCTTTGTATATTCAATCTTGGAGATAAAGTCACGGATAAAAACATCTGAATGGTTAAATGCTATCTTGTTGATGGAGTAAACACGCTATAGCATTTTATAGTCTTTCTGTTTTAATATGGTTAATTTCACAGCAACGGAATACTACAAAGGGCCAAGTTTCATTTGTTCTCTTACGTGAAGCATGCGCCTGTGTTCTGATATTTCTTTTTTCTAGTTAGTATACATACCTGTAGCCTGTTGGTAGCTTGGCCGGGCGAACTGATAATGCCGTCATAATTGAAATAAACAACTTTCGTATGCTACCTCCTGGCAGTATGGCGCGTGCAACATCTAGAAGGCCATGGCCTCAGCGATGACTAAAGGTAATAGGTTGAGTATACGGTAAATTGCAAGCTATTCAAAAGTTATGTGAATTCAGATTTTAATAGTATCGTTTTTTCCCGATATACTCCTCCTTTTCGTAATATA
The DNA here is from genome assembly GCA_036346245.1 of Bonia amplexicaulis. Classification (NCBI taxonomy): domain Eukaryota; kingdom Viridiplantae; phylum Streptophyta; class Magnoliopsida; order Poales; family Poaceae; genus Bonia; species Bonia amplexicaulis. The sequence continues at coordinate 25,119,888 of CM070739.1, forward strand.
ATATAAAGTCCCGGCCTTTGCCTTTGATCTTAGTAGGATTAACACAGTGCTCTAAACGACTTAAAAGTCGTGACTTTTGATTTCTGCTGTAGAATTTTAGCTGTAATTGCATTGTAATGGTTGTAAGCATTTTCTAAGTCAAAAATAAAAAAATAAAATTTGAGAAAAAAATAAAAACATCGCTATATTTTTGGAGTGAGATTAAATCGGCTTTTGCTTGCATGGAGTGAGATTATAGGGAGAAGCGGGGTACCGTCAAAGAACAAGTGGCAAGAAAGCAAGCTAGATATTTTGTCAGTAATTTCCACAGTAGTAGTCTACTAGTCCTACACTTCCTCGGCATACGTCCCCAGAAATATTCAAATTTAAAAGATTGAATTTGGATCGGAGGAAGAAGAAAAAATGGTCTAACTACGTCGCACAAAACCGGATGAATCGCATCGCACCCTCACAGCTGTCCCATCTCATGCAAAGGTCAACTCATCTGACTGCACAAGCCTTTTGAATTTCTGACTGGGATGTTAACCTACTACTAACACACAACTTTTCTGCAACTAAAGAAAAACATCTTTTTTTTCTGGATATTCCAAAACGGAAAGAAAGGAAAATTAATTTTCTGTCAAAAAATAAAGAGGCAGCGCTGCATGCGCGCGACCATTTCCTGGATGGACTAACGATCGATTCAACACCTGTCATTCCCGTCCTAAAACAGGTTCATCATTTCAGCGTGCATTCCTACTTCCCGGCTGCATTTATGGGTTTTGAATTCTATCAATTTACGAGAGACAATACGCAGAGGGAAATAGTCGTATGCAATTTTGATCGGTATAGCTGAATTCGGTACAGTGTCTATTACAATCTATCTATATACCTTGCTTCAAAAAATGTTCTGTTTAAAAAATAGTTACTATGGTAACAGAAATGAAAGTCAGAGCATAAGTGCAAAAAAACCCACCCGACATAATGACTGCTCAAACATACTAGTCTTTAGATGGAGTGATGGACTCATGAAAAATGAAAAACATGCCCAATAAGTAGATATGTTTGCCAATAAAAAAAGGATAATGCTAGCGCCCGGACGTCCGATCCGGGTGCTAACTTCGGACGCTTGGCTGCAATATTTTTTGGCCATGTTTGTAATATTTTTTGTCCATATTTGCAATATTTTTTGTTTGTGTTTTTCTTGCAACATTTTTTATTTCGTGTATACAACATCGACTTTTGTATCACATATTTTTGTTGCATATGGTGATTAAAATTATCTCATACATTATTTAAGAATGTTGCATCGGAGCGTACGATACCAATACTCACATCGTTCTTTCTCTTTTTTGTTGCATACATGGTCGACAAATGTCGTAGACATGGATAAGAAATGTTGTGGATGGGAATACTCACGTCGTTCTTTTTTTGTTGCAAATATGACCGAAAAATGATGTAGCAAAGCGTCCGGAGCCGGACACCCGAATCGGGTGTCCAGGCCATATCATTATCCGAAAACAACGCTGGAAGCACCAACTAAGCAAAGAGGGGTCGCTTGCTAAAGCTGATGCAGTGGCCAGCCGGCCAGGGTGATGGGACACAGATAAGCAGAGCAAGCGGCCAAATCGAGCAGCATTATAGGAGTGGCACGTGTTAGTGATATGCCTTATAGGTAATCATGGAGATGATTGTATCATTTCTATGTTTGTGATCTTTTGAATAATATGTTATTTTGTCTCTTAAATAAATGATTTTGTATTGATCTATAAGAATGTAACTTATTCGTGGAACTCTTTAGTCATATTTTGATATTATTCTAAATTATCCCTAATTTTATATCATTATATGGGATAATTATGATTTACATATCATCATATGTATTAATTGATGATCATATTTCACGGATCATGGATTATGTGATATCAAATCAATAATATGGACATATATTAGAGAACATGATATTTAATTGACCCACCATGAGATACTGTGGGAATTATAATATTCATAAGTGCCATCAGTTCGTCTCATACATAGTGTATGTAGGATCCTTAGATCTGTTATCGTCATTATTTCCTACATGTGTAATAGTTTACTTAGAGGTTACCAAACACTACTCCATGACTGGCTGGTCATAAGGTTAGTTTTCAGGTTTACTATGAAATATGCAGAGAAATATGAGCGATTAAGATGGATTTTGCCCCTCCTATGTAACAGGAGAGATATGTTTAGGCTCCTCAATGCGGTTAGATTAAGAAAGTGTATAGCCATGCTGGATGTGGTTGAGAAGTTAATCACAACTAACTAATTCATTGCAGGTTCGACTGAAGGTTCGAGCAATCATAGGATAGCACGCTTCTCGCCTTGAGTTCGATCTGATATCATGTGGCAAAGGGATATGTACATAAGCACTATATATGTACGTCTGATATAATCTTTATATATGTTTGAGAGTCGTTATGTCCTTCTAGGGACCGCTACTGACTTATGAACCGAAAAAGAGTTTTTCGGTCCATGGCCAAATATACATGAATCTACAGGGTCACACACACTTAATGGGTTGAAACGATAAGGCTTTAGATGATAGTCTTCGAATGGGATACAATCTCTACTCGTATTGGATAAGGATCCAATTGGAGGCTATATAAGGAGAGGTGCGGGGGCTGAGGGAGGTATCCCGAAACACACATATTGAAACCCTACCCGCCAACTCTTATAACCCCTGCCGTTCGCGCTGGTGCTAGCAAACCGATGGACGGTGTTCTATCCTTGATTGTATGGACCTCAGTAGAGGCGCTGCTACGACTGCGACGCTGATCGGGACGATCGCAAGGAGACGGTTGACCGGAGGACGATCGACTACTACTACACCGACACACTCTTCATTGAATCGACTGTTTCAACTCTATTTTTATTATACTGCGCGTCTAGAGGTAATGAACTATGATCTCTTATTCGCACGACTTTCTAATTTACAAGATAAAAATTTTTAATCTTCGTTATTGTAGTCTAACTGTATCCTAACAGCACGATGGCGAAGGTAGTACGAAAGCGTGTACAGCGGCAGCTGCTAGTGTGCGGAGTGGAGACGGGGGCGGAAAGGGAGAGGTGAGCTGGAGAAAGGGATTCCCTCGCGCGCTGGGCGTCCAAGCTGTGTATTTAGCCTTCCTTGGATTGGTTAATTGATATGATTAATCGGTCTTGCTTTTCTTTTCTATTTCCCGAGTTAGTGGTGCAATAATTCGCTCGCTCTCTTCTCTCTCTCTCTCTCTCGCGGAGACATCGCACAGATCTACTCATTCTAGCGCGTAGTGGGATGGGATGGAGTAGTAGATTTTTGGGGGCCAAGACCAACGAGACCAAGAGCGGAAGGGAGCCGAGCCTCACCGCCAATCTATAAATAGCTGCCACCTCCCCGCCTTTCCCTCCACACCCCAACACCACCGCCCATCTCTTCCTCCTCTGCAATTAACAAACTGATCGAAGCGGGCGATGGGTGCTTTCCTCCTCTTCCTCTGCTTGCTCGCGCCTTTCATCCTCGCGTGCGCCGTCCGCGGCAGGAGGCGGCCGGCGGGGGCCTCGCCGTCGACGTGCGGCGGCGGGGGCAGCCTGCCGCTGCCGCCGGGGTCGATGGGGTGGCCGTACGTCGGCGAGACGTTCCAGCTCTACTCGTCCAAGAACCCGAACGTGTTCTTCGCCAGGAAGCGGAACAAGTACGGGCCCATCTTCAAGACGCACATCCTGGGGTGCCCCTGCGTGATGGTGTCGAGCCCGGAGGCGGCGCGGTTCGTGCTGGTCACGCAGGCGCACCTCTTCAAGCCCACCTTCCCGGTGAGCAAGGAGAGGATGCTGGGGCCCCAGGCCATCTTCTTCCAGCAGGGGGACTACCACTCCCACCTCCGCCGCCTCGTCTCCCGCGCCTTCTCCCCCGAGGCCATCCGCGCCTCCGTCCCCGCCATCGAGGCCATCGCCCTCCGCTCCGTCCGCTCCTGGGACGGCCGCCTCGTCAACACCTTCCAAGAGATGAAGACAGTGAGTGCTCTGCTCTGTTCCAGACGCTTTCGATACAGATAGTGGTATTTGTGTGCTGATCGATTTCTTGATGGCATGGCAGTACGCGCTGAATGTGGCATTGCTGTCCATCTTCGGGGAGGAGGAGATGCGGTACATCGAGGAGCTGAAGGAGTGCTACCTGACGCTGGAGAAGGGGTACAACTCGATGCCGGTGAACCTGCCGGGCACGCTGTTCCACAAGGCCATGAAGGCCCGGAAGCGCCTGGGCGCCATTGTGGTCCACATCATCTCTGCCCGGCGCGAGCGGCAGCGCGGGAGCGACCTCCTGGGGTCCTTCATGGACGGCCGCGAGGCCCTCACCGACGCCCAGATCGCCGACAACGTCATCGGCGTCATCTTCGCCGCCCGCGACACCACCGCCAGCGTGCTCACCTGGATGGTCAAGTTCCTCGGCGACCACCCCGCCGTCCTCAAAGCCGTCACCGTAAGCACCCCATTAACCAACCAATCGATCTTAATTGGACCTCCTCCCAGCCCGCTCTCAGCAGCAGCCACTGACCCATCGATTGGATCGAATTGAACGAAACAGGAGGAGCAGGAGGAGATCGCGAGGGAGAAGGAGTCGTCGGGTGAGCCGCTGTCGTGGGCGGACACGAGGCGGATGCGGATGACGGGCCGGGTGATCCAGGAGACCATGCGGGTGGCGTCCATCCTCTCCTTCACCTTCCGGGAGGCCGTGGAGGACGTGGAGTACCAAGGTGAGCAGAGGCATCACACCCCCTGTCCCTCCGCTTCCGTCGTCCGTGACAGCGCCGTCCCTTTCGGGACAGCAGCGCGCTGCTGCGAGTGAACTGGACGGAATGGACGCGCTCCTAACCGAACAAAAGAGCACCCGCGTGCATCGGCTAACTCGGCTCGTCCGCGTCGTGCAGGGTACCTGATCCCCAAGGGCTGGAAAGTGCTTCCCCTGTTCCGGAACATCCACCACAACCCCGACCTCTTCCCCTGCCCGGACAAGTTCGACCCGTCCCGATTCGAGGTCGGCATCAAAACTCACTCCACCTCCCTCCTTTCCGGTGCATCTGCGCGGCCGCGGTTTGTTAGCAGTGGCTGACTGGGTTTGGTTTGGCTGCAGGTGGCGCCCAAGCCCAACACGTTCATGCCGTTCGGGAACGGGACCCACTCTTGCCCCGGCAACGAGCTCGCCAAGCTGGAGATGCTCGTCCTCTTCCACAACCTCGCCACCCGGTACCGGTGGTCCACCTCCAAGTCCGAGAGCGGCGTCCAGTTCGGCCCCTTCGCGCTGCCGCTCAACGGCCTGCCCATGAGCTTCGCCCGCAAGGCCGATGACTGACACGCAATACCACGCGGCCCTCGCGAATCAAGGACGACGGCAGCGGGTTCACGGTATATGCGAAACCGCGGCAGCTGGAACCCACGTCCATCCGTTTTCGCGGCGGTCGCCATCGCGGGGGACACCTGTAGGGCGCCGCAGTGGGACCGGGAGACCGATCGGTTGATCGATTCCGTATTAGCACGGATCACCCCATGTCCTCGTACAGATTCCTCAGCTACGACCATGACGTGCAAGAGGAGGAGGAGGGGGAAAAACCAGAAGACTACGTAGACATTTAAGCTTAGGAAAGCCACAAAGAAGTGGCGATTAATTGTAAAACATTTTTCTTTTAATTTTTGCCGACACCTATAGGAGAAGAGACGATAATTGAGAATAAAAAACCAGAGAGAACCCTGATCGGGATGCAAGCTAAGCTAGGCGGCCGGCCTGAAAGCAGGCTGGCTGCTAGGCCAAATAATCGACCGATGGATTGGTCCATTGATCGCAAGTCAGAGGGAAAGAGCGTCGCGATCCTGCAGCTAAGGCCACGGTTGAGCGACTCCTTTGTATTGTACTCTTCTGTATTGTTTCGTCCAACGTAAGAGAAAATGGCCTTCCTTCTTATAGAGAAAGAATTGAATTGTCTGTACATGCACATACAAGCACCAGTAAACTTATCTCACAATCGAGTACTAGTAAGCAAAATTCTCGATCGCCTCGTGTGTCCCCGTGCGTGCTTTGGAGAAACGAAGTCCACACTAAGGTTCTGTTCTTTTCAGCTTCTAAAAGCTGTTTTTTAGCTTTTCTACAGTAATTAGCTTGTAAACGGAGTATTTTTTTAAGATAGGGTCTACTAGTTAATTGTAGTACATACTTTACTAACTTCATTTATATTAGCAAAAACCACATGTGAGTTTACATTCTCAAAAATCTCGCATAAATATTTAAAAGTCATGGCGCAATTAAAACCATAAGTCACAGTAAAAAAGAACAAGCCCTACACTACACAAAAAAAAATCGGTTGGACTTTGGGATAGGTCACGTCCCAGGGTCAAACTCAAGAAACCATCATGCAGATTGTGGGGTCGAGATCGATCCACTTGAAACTAAGCGATTGGACTGCCTCTCTAACACTGGAAGAAGATGGTTCTAGGAGAAGCTCGAGTTCAACAAAATTGGCGCGTTTGACCCAAATGTCGGCTCCAAAACGACCCAAATACACTTTGACGGTTTCGTCCCTAAAATATTTTTTTATTACTCCCTTTTTAGAAGGCATCAATACATTTGGAGATTCGAACTTCGTAATTTTTAGCAGCAATTAGTCCAGCGATGTACATGTGTAGGATTGGTACGGCGAGTCTAGGGGATGAAGAACTTCTCAAAACTTTTTCTTCAGATATTAACAATTCTATACAGTAGAAACATAAACTCACAAAAGCTAAGAGTCAAATAGTTCAAACCAAATGAGACTTTCTAATGCTCAGGGTGGTCGCACCGTTTGGATCACAATGATATGACTGTTCGCTAGTAGTACCGCTCGGGTCTCCGTCATATGATCGCTCGTCGAGACACAATATAGAACAACATTGTACACGATCCAAGAAAAGAGCTAACTTTTAAACCACCGATCTAAATGCAGTAAAACTTGGTATAAACCCTCCCTAAGATGTGAGAAATCTATTTCAATCATAAATCATGAAAATCGATGCCGATGTCTTGAACTTTATCAAAAATAAAGAAGGTTACACCAAAATCGGATAAAAGAGAGAAATATTGATCTACTATTGCTCGTGAGTCCTAGAATCCTGGAGCCAGAGCCAAACTACAACTTAATTTTCTTTCTGAGAGATCATGTATAAGGTCGAGTATATGTTTATGATGAATAATTGGTATTTTAGTTGAGTTGAATTTGAATTTCATAAAAGTTCCAGAAAATTTTGATCTTAGGAATGTTGTCGGTGTTTTCGGTTGGTGGGACCAGTCTGTGAATGGCGGTATGATCGGATGTTGGGTGGTGGTCTGACCGTTAGGGCGGTATGACCAATTTTTAGTTGGCAGCTGCTTTTTTCAGGAGGCATGTGTTGGATTTGGTTCATGCGGTTTGACCGAACGTTGTGAGCAGTCTAACCAAATGTGAGTGGCAAGTGTGACCGGTATTGAAAATGCACTGGTTGGCCGGTCAGACTGACCAGTGACTGGTGGTCTCTGATCAACCTGAAGAGAGCGGTCAGACCGGCGGCTATGGCTAGAGAACAGGTTGAGTTGAGCCGAGTTGGTTTGAGGTCAGTTCATGGCTTATGAGCTATGAGGATTTGTGTTGCAGTGTATGGTTCATGTTTATTTTACTATCGCGAGTCAAATACATGGAACTTGTGCTCGATATGGTTGCCTGATCTTTGGATGTGTAGGTGGCTTGAAGGACGTAGAGATCGATGGTATTAGACCGGAACTTGTGCTTGATAATTGGTACTTTAGTTGAGTTGAATTTGAATTTTGTAAAGTTTCAGAAATTTTTGATCTCAGGAATGTTGTCAATGTTTTCGGTTGGTGGGACTAGTCAAACCACTGGGAGGAAGTGGTCAGACCGGCCTGTGAATGGCGGTATAACTGGATGTTAGGTGGTGGTCCGACCGCTACGGTGGTATGACCGATTTCTAGTTGACAACAGCTTTTTTTAGGAGCCATGTGTTGGAGTTGGGCTCATGCGGTCTGACCGAACGTTGTGAGTAGTTCAATCGGATGTGAGTGGCAGGTGTGACCGGCATTGAAAATGCACTGGTTGGTCGGTCAGACCGACCAGTGGCTGGTGGTCTCTGACTGACCTGAAGAGAGCGGTCAAACCGGCGGCTATGGCTAGAGAATAGGTTGAGTTGAGCTGAGTTGGTTTGAGATCGGTTCATTGCTTGGGAGCTATGAGGGTTTGTGTTGCATTGTATGATTCGTGTTTTTTACTATCATGAGTCAAGTACATGAAACTTATGCTCGATATGGTTGCCTAGTCTTTAGATGTGTAGGTGGCTTGAAGGACGTAGAGATCGATGGTATTAGACCAGGACTAGGCAGGGGAGTTGAGGTCCGAGCTTTCATGTAAATCCGGGTGAGGCTACGTGGCTCAAGCGGGGATAACAGAGAAGATAAGGATCGTGAAGATGCGAGTTGGTGCATATGGTGCGTCAAGTGACGAGGCCGATGCATGTAGACATGACGACTAATCATTAGGCACTATGGGCTGTGTTTCAAAGTATATGAAGATGCTTTGAGGTGAAGGTGAAGACATAGTCAATGAAAGGTGCCCACAAGCTTTGTTAAAGGTATTTTAGTAGTTGGCCGAATACCGAGTTGGTGCCTTGATCAAAACCGCGACGCAAAGAGATGCAAAGGAGAAGTGGTTTAGTCAAGGAGAGCTGAAATTGATAATTAGATCAATCGCTAAAGAGTTAGCGGGTTGAGTTTTGTAAACGCTTTAAGAAGCATGCATAAGTGTTTAAAACCTATGTTAATAGGGTTAACGGGTTTTTCCGATAGGCTTAATGGATTAGACCCATTAGATTTATTACTGGTTATTTAAAGAGAAGGAAAGGAGGTGATAAATCCATAGATTCTTGGTTTTAGGTTTTTGTTCTACCACTTTGTCTCATTCTGTGATTGTATGAGAGAGAACTTGAGAGTGAAAAGAGTGGTGATTTGTCTGTACCTTATAAATATCTATGAGTATGTAAATCTCATTCTCCACTGAAACAGATCTAAGGTTTGCCTTAATCATATTCTTATTTGCGTTCTTGTTTGGTTTTTTCTTGTTCTTGAGTTAGATTTGTGATTTGAGATTCGTGTGAGTTCTAACTTAATCTCGTACTTAAATTATCTTGCTAGGACATATGTGAATAGATCTGAAAGACCTCACGCCTTAGATCCGTACGGGCAAGAAGTAATTTGAATTTTAGAGTTTTGGTGTTCTTGTGAACTAGATTCTATTTTCTTCAATTTGGTAAACTCGAGCACAAGAACTTCGTGATACTTGATTGCTTTATATTCCTATTGCCTTGAACAAGTCTCATGCAAAATTCGAAAATATTTATATGAGAATTGAGCAAGTTCTTGAGATTTAGGCTTTTGACCCGAGATATTTTTAGGTTTGTGAACAGAGGATCAGTTGGATTGATCCACACCTGCAGTCAAACCAGCCTACCGGTGTGACCGATCACAGGCAAGCGGTCAAACCGATCTTATACGAAAAGTTACTGATTTTTTAACTCTTACTTATAGTTTTGTTTTGTTTAGTCTAGTTGATACGATCTGAACTTGGTGAATATCATAGTTTCTTGAGTGCAGATTTTAAATAAATTAAAAAAAAGTTTCAAAAGTCATTCATACCCTTTGATTACCAGCATCGGTCCTACAATATCTACAAACAATGTCAATGGAGTTGGATTGGACGATTCCCCCATCTCCATCGGATCTCCCACCGGATCAAATTAAACTAGTCCTTTGACATTTTTCTCGGGATGAACTGAGCAAGTGTCGTAGTACATACAGGGGATAGGCGAGCGATTGACTTTTTTGGAGATGGAACAGAAAACTTCGCTTACATTGAGAGAAGCCGACGCACGCGGCTGCCCCCGCGTACCTCTTGCACGTAAGGTACCGAGGAGGAGAGAGAGACACCAAAGGAAAGCGAAGTTTCGTGGAAGCGGCGGCAGGAAGGAAAGTCACTTCTCCTCTAATGGCGAGACAGATGGAATCCTATCCTCTGAGCCAATTATTCAGCCAGTCGGGCGCGCAGGAAGGCAGTCACGAGCCGGCATTATTCAGTGCCGGCCGATGGATGCGTGAGCAGAGAGAGCCAATCGGTGCCAGACAGGAGGCGATCGACCAGCTGCGTGCCATCGAGCGCGCCCACGGGGGTTTTTTTTAATCTCCTGCGTGCGCGCGTCCACCGGCGATCTCGGACTTTCAGTGCTCGTGCGTGACTGAATCAATAATCATGCAGTGACGGTCTTGCCGCCGATTGGCCTCTTGATTCTGCTGTGTTCTTCTCTTCCCATCCATTCTCGGGTGGACTCGCAGCTTAGTTTAACTTAAGCTTGGCTAGTGTTACGAGTTGTCAACGCATGCATGTACTTGCCACATATCACTCATCTATTCCTGTTAGTTTTTATTGATGCCTTTTCTCTATGACTGATAAATGGTAATAGCTGATAGAAACGACTGATAGAACCTGGATCGTTCGTATTGGCCTATGACTATTTGCTGAGTGTATTACGTAAGAAAGACGGTGCAACGAAAAGTACTATAATATTCGAACCACCATGCGACTTACGGAATTACGACATAATAAAATACAAAGTGCGTTACAACATGTAAAAGCACAAAATAGTAGCTGATAAATAATAGTGACCGATAGAAGTGGCTCATAGAGATTAGGACGTCTGTATTATCTTTGGTTTCTCTAAGCAGAAGTCAAAGCCAATACGAACGGGTCCTTACACGTGTTGAAAACTTCTTTGCAATTAGCAGGGTAGCCTACATATTTAATTTATAATATGTATCATAATCAAATTGCTATTTTTATTTAATTTTATTCTAAATTTTAGTTTTTTTATTAGAATTTATATACAAATCCAATTGTTAATTTTTATTCCAAATTAATTTATTTAATTTTACTTAGGAATTCGTATGAAAATCAAATTGCTAATTTAAGTTTATTTTTTTTTTCCAAATTTTAGTTTTTTTTGTGCTTGATGTGGACTTTTTATTTTAGTCTTGACTGTTATAATATAGATCCATCATGATCAACAATGTTTATCTAAGTATCTTTCTCTTTTTTTTATCAGCGTGGAAATTTTTACCCCTTGAAAATAAACGTGGTGGTTTCTTTTATCTTTGTTTTAATAATATAATAGATTAGTGCTGTACTATATGGAAAACTTGAGTGTCCACACGATGAAAATGAAACGGGGAGAAAGGCCACACGAAGATAAGGAAAAATTGTAGTAGCTCGTGTCTTATGTACTGGTTAAATCGAAACACGTGGCCACTGTATGACTTCTTGGACGACGGCTCACCTAATTGTGTCATGTGAAAAATTACAAGTCGTAAAAGCTCATCTCTCACTGTAATATGAGCTATTGTGACCCGTTCCCTTTTGTTTTTATTTCTTGCTTGTCGATCTCTCTACAAAGGCAAATCGTCAAATCGATTCTATATATCATTCTAACGAAGTTTCGCAATTGATGTGTATAAAAACTTAGGAAGTCCACATGAATAAAAGGATGAGAAAGAGACATGCACCACATGAAAATTCTGAAAAGGAAGAAGGAACAAGTGTAGCTCTTGCCTTAGGTGTTGATCAAATCAAAATATTTAGCATGGTATGACTTCTTTGATGATAGGTCAACAAATTGTGTCACGTGAAAATTACAGACCATAAAGCTTCATCGTCTTTCACTGAGATATTGCTTGTAAGTACCAGCATTACGACCGTATCCTTTTGTTTCAACTATCACAAAACAGTTTTAATTGGGAGGTATTTATGGCTTGATGATCTCTCTCTACAAAAGGCAAATCTTTAAAACAAATATGTTATATACGAGCAAATTTTATTGTTTAACTCCTTTTCAAATTTATTTTTTATTAATAACTCATCGTCCAACTTATTTTCAAATATGTCAGATGTCATTGGTCATAGCATGACCAAATAATACTGCCACTTCAGTCAGCATGAAATGACAGGATTTGGTTATGCCATGGTGAAATGAACAAGAACTCTACAAAAAAATCAATTCTTAGAGAAAAAAAAAGAGAAATGCTTTCTCTAAACTAGTTTGCGTCAACACCACTTGCACCGTTGGCATTACAATTTTTCCTAATTAACAACATTGCTTTCGAAATAGTGCAGAGCTTTAGAAATAGTGCAGTTTACTTTTTAAGAGAGAGCATCGAAGCAATACACATTTTTATTAGTAAACACAAGTTTCGCTGATGTCGACGACTTCTTGATCCGTGGGTTTGCTTAAGATATTGAGATCGATCAATTTCTTTGGTACTTCTTTTGGAAGGATGAGGTGATGCTAAGAAGGGCTAACGTCTAGTCCAATATATATATCCAAGTGGTTTTGTCATCTCATCTGATGTCATGATATTTTGTCGTGTCTGGAAATTGACATTGCAAATTTTGTCAAAACAAAATTCAAGGGCAACGTGGTCAAGTTGGCATGCATATATCATTACCTTTAAACAATGAGTTGACTCTAGCATATATATACATATATTCCAGCTTTAGCTTTTCTTGTGGGGTTCTGAAGTTGAAGAGTTCCCGTTTCTCTGTTCGATTGCCAGCTGTGTGCAGTTAACGTGGCCTCTGAAATACAATCTTCAACCATGTATTTTATTCAATCTACTAGATTATTATTATTCGTGTACGTACGCACACATCCATCGATGGCGGAAACAATATTAAGCCCCAGAGATACTGACGAGCCGCCTCCATTGCCTTGGCAATTATCCTCTGCATGCTAGAACTAATTTATATCCACGTTTGGTTTTCCAGCGAGCAAAGTCCACGAGACTATATATAATTAACTGTTCATTATTGTGGCTAGCTTGCTGGTTGTGAAAGAAACGGACGACCGTACGTCTGCCTCAGATCGATCGTTTCCGATAAAAGTTTAGCTGAAAACCCATGCATGTACGGACTCGATCGGCCCCTGGCTTGGGCGTGCCGGCCGTAGTTTTGAGGGAAGTTCTCTGGCAAATGCAGGGGAATCACATTTTCTTATCGGGTGTCCCAATTAAGTTGGATCACGCAGAGTCCGCTTGACAAGTTATGGAGCTGTGAGAGAAGTTTCCCAGCAGCGCAGGGGAACAACAGTTTCTTACCAGGTGTCCCAATCAAGTCAGATCAGAATTCGCATGCACACATTTTCACTCTCCACTATTCGAGATGATTCTAAGGTCTGGAAAATTATTTAGTAAAGTTGTACCCATTATAAACATGTGGTTGTACTGTTTTATATTGAAAGGTCGTCACAGGATTTGGTCTCTAAGGTTATCTAGGTGGTTCTACCATAAACTGCACATTCTCATGCTACATCCGTACCAATACCTCTTACTATTTGCCCATACATTTAAGTAAGTTTTAGAATTTTTGGAGCATAAAATAATCAAGTTCAACATACCATCCACTTCCCACCAGTGGCTGCCCACATCAAGTTTCATATCTAAAATGATGTCAGGGCATATTAATACCCTCCGAGTATCTAAGCAAGACTAAACATGGTATTTAGATACGAACTTATATCTAGTAGGACTTATATATAGTATGTTTATCATTAACTCTAAGGCGATAAGGGTTTATATCCAAAGTCAAGTAATGGAATATAATTAAGTAATTACCCATAGAAAATTAACTATGAGCTAGTGTGAATGTAATTTGCATAACAAAGCAAAGTACACAATTCGATATTTTCAAAAAAAATAATTTGCATCAAAAAAAGTAGGTACAATATAATCAAAGTGATGACTTGTCTCGCTCAATTTACTATAGCCTTGATCTTACTTAAAGCCTTCTCAATCAATTCTCTTGAACTCTTAGTCTACGTCTTTATCTGGTCCTTGATCTCGTTGATCTATCGCCTGTTCGTTGATCTATCACCTCTTCGAGACTCCAATTTCTAGTAACGCGATAAACGATCAAAATTCAAATAACTCAAAAGTCCAAATAAATCCGATTAAACTCAATTAAGTTTTATTAGTACGAAGGTTGGGATATGAGGTAAGGTTTAGTGAGTGCGGGATGTCTGATAAAGTCAAACGAAGTTTGAGCAAAAGGGGAAAACAACGGAGAAACTTTGCTGGGAAGAAAATCAAGGAAGGGCCAATGATGAAAGAATATTCATGGGAATATTCTACTTCGGATTCGAAGAAGGTTAGGCATAGCTGACTGTGGAATACCATGGCTTGATATTTAATTTAATGATTTCTTTTATTATTTTATATTATTAAAAAAGTTTCATGAGTTAGGTCAGATCTATGGTAGATATGAGAGTCTACACAGAGTACTGGGTCTTATTTATTAAATACAATTATTTGAGTTTTAATGCTAATTAACCATATGGTCCGTGTGCTAATCAAAGCAATGAGTTATAATTTAACAGGGTTCTCTTTTAAAGTTATGCCTTGATTTATTGTTACACTAATTGTCCTTAATTATCGTTTGATGATTTTCAATTCTAGATATAATGACATGATGATCATTACTTAGGCAGGGTTGCATTTTAACATAACCATTTTAAATTAGATGCTAATGACAACGATTATATTTTAACACAACCTTCAACTCACATACGTGTTTCTACATTAAGTATTGCTGGTGACGCAACCGGCCTCCAATTCTATCTGACTTTACTCCATGGGATATCTTTAATTAAAATGGGTGCTCTGAATTAAACACTAAATATCTTTGAAGAACATTTCATTGTATCTCACAGTAATATTTAACTTAAATCCTCGCACTTTCAACTAAATATTAGTGACTTAATATTTAAACTAATCACCAGAATTATTTAAGTATTATTTGAAAAAAGGTCCCAATGATTTTGGAGATATAGGAATAATATTAATTATTTCTACATAGCTTATTTTTATACTAATTATTCTTGTATAATAATTAATTTGCTAATCCTTGTTGACATGCAATTAACCAAGATTTAATCTTCAATATTCTCAATTTGCATAAACTTTCATTATAATTCAATTCTATTATATCCTTATCTTTTATTTTTATTTATAATTGAATTATGTCCCACACAATTTTATTTCATTTTTTCTTAACTATTTTGTTTTACCTGAATTATCCCTCAATTGGAAAACAATGACATGTGGGGCCATGGATTAATACTTGGCCCACATGCCATAGAATAAGAGAGAGAGAGAGCAAAGTAGAGGAGGAAACACCAGCATTATCTTCGTGCAGAATAGGGGAGGGGTGGCGCATGGTGGGGTGAGCTCACCAACAGTGGGCAGTGGCTGAAGATGCGGCGACGTCTAGCAAAATGGGTTGCTAGAGGGATGAGGGAGCTAAGGGAGGTGACGACACAAGGGCTAGGCGATATCGAGGTGAGTGTGCGGTGGCGTGCAGCGGGGTTGGAGAGGGGGGAAATGAGGGGAGCATGAGCTAGAGTACGGTGGAGGGAACTCACCGGTGTGGCCAGAGGAGCCGAGGAGAGGCCGAGGCAAGCTGGCGGTGTGGATTAGGGGTGGTGGGGGAAAACCATCATTGGCAGCGACTTGGGTTGAATGGGTGCCCAATCTAAGGGTTGGGGAGGAAGAGAGCATCATGGAGGTGCTCCACCTTGGAGGAATCGGACCAGGGATCACCGTGGATGCAATGACGGCGACAATAGTGATTCCGGTCGGGTTTGTGGGAGAAGGAGGCGAGGCGAGATCCGATGAGGTAACCAACAAATTGATTAGGGGAAAACAAAATTGGAGGGGTGGAACGTGATGTGACACAAGTGGTATGGAGAGAGATGCACCGAGGCCGTCGGAACGATGGGAGTGGTGACGACCGGGCGTGCAGGCACGGTGGCGTGGGAGCTCGAGCTAAGCTCGGGGAGGGAAAGAAAATGGGGAGAAGACAAAGCATGATCTAAGGCTTTAATAGCCAGAGGGCGCTGTGGTGGTGCTATGCTTCTATAGTGGAAGGCGGCGTGACCTGGGAGCGGCGGTACGGTGTGAGTTGTGGCTGGGTCGACGCAGGCACAGAGAGCGTGAGCATGTGTGTATGCGGTGTGGTGTGCTTGTCTGGCTGGTGCGGGCATGCTTGCGTGCGCACGCGAGGCAGGTTGGGTTGTCATGCAGAATAGGGAGGAAGAGAAGCGAGGATAGAGAAGAGAGAGAAGGGCATGGTGAGAGATAAAAAAAAGAAAGAAAGAAAGAAGGGGAAGGAAATGGGCTATCGAAATTTGGAAATTTCATTTTCTATTTGAATTTCCCTTTTTCAGTTTTGAATAGTATTTGAATTCAAATTTGAATTATTGGTTCAATTGTTTGACACGAATTTAAAAATTCTTTTGCTTTTGCTTTTATTTATTTTGATGTTAGTTTTTGATTTTTTATTCGAATTTCAAATTCAAAATTTTACTCAATTTGATTTCTAATTACTTTAGTTCTTGATCCTAGATTTTATTTTTATTATTTCATTTGTTTGACAAAACGAAGGTAAGATTCTCGAATAAAAAAAAATTCAAATAACACCAAACTGTATCAAAAAGTTTTAAAATTTTTACATTTTCATCGTTCCCTATTTTTGGGATGTTACACTTCACTTGTGATTACCCTTTCATTTCCATTATTTCGCGCAACACTGCCACAATGTTGTTAGTGTGCATTCCTTGTTGCAGTCTCATGGCCGCTGGTATTTCCTTTTGCTGTTATTGCTTTTGAATAGATGGACAAGGCATGCTCTCCCGCTGCCGTTTGGGGTGATGTCGCCCACATCGCCATGCTTGAAATATGTCAGGAGGAAGTAGAGGCCAACAATTGTCCTATGGGCTGTCTGAATAAGCGCGGCTACACGAACCTTACATGGAAATTCAAAGAGCGCACCGATAGGGAGTACATGAAAAAGTAATTCAAGAACCATTGGGATGCACTGAAACGTGAGTACATGTAGTGGAAAACCCTCAAACTGAATGCATCCAGGTTGGGAATACACCCCCATACTAGGTCTATCCCTGCCGGCGACGATTGGTGGGAGCAACAAAACAAGGTAACACGCCTTCATAATTTTAAGCTTATGTTGGTTACATAGTTGTCCTTTGGTTGTAGTAATGGAAATGTTTTCCGAATTGAAGGCAATGAGGGGTTGCATCAAGTTCAAAAATTCGCCAATCCTCCATGAGGACTTGATGTAGGTGACCTAGCACAACACATCTTTGCACGAACGAGCATGAGGCGATTCCTGGAGTGAGCAGGTTCAATGCGGAGTCAAGCTCTGACGAAGGCATAGCACCGCATCCCTCCGGTTTTGCCAGCTTCTTGCAGAAGCAGGCGGCCATGCATGCGGCCACGACCTCTGGGCTGACTCAAAAAAGTCCCATTGCAGCATGGCCGACGGGTGCATGGTACACATATGCAACATGTACGAGAGATCTATGGCTAGTTGTGTCGCCGCTGTTATGGCTGATCAGGACAAGGTTCACAATGAGGTAGCCCGATTGCTTTATTTGGTCATTACCGATGGCTACCCCAAGGGAACGAACGAGCACTTCTAAAAGAAGTACCAATATGTGGCCGCTCTACCAGGCCTGTGGTCGGTTGGCTATGCAAGATGTGGCCGCTCTACCAGGCCTATGGTCGGGATGCCTTTGAGTGAATGTGTCGTTCTAAACATGTAATTGTGTCAACTACCTACGCATTGGTTGTGTGTGCATGTTGAGTCCACGTAAAAGACTGTGTGTGCTTGTTGAGTTTGTACTGGTTTTTAAACTATTCAGTGTGTTTACATCAAATTTCCATTTAGTCATTTGTTGTTGGACATGCATTCTATTGCACGTTGAAGTATTTAATTCGATGTGCATTTGTTTTACTGCAGTTTGTTAATCTATTTTGGTCACATGGGCATTGTTAATGAAGCTTACTAGTACCTCTATTTTGTTCATAACTGTTAAGTTGATAGATACCACGCTATTTTGCAGACTGGACATGTCGGGTCACGATGGTGATGGCAATACTGATAACAACATCCCACCCCTAGTGCTTGAATGGCTCTGATTCGGTGTTTTTCTGAGATGGCCTCGTCGTTGTCCACTACTACAAAAGAGGCTAAATTGGAAACTTACATCACAGACGGTTCCTAGAATAACCGTCTGTGATATTTTTACAGACGGTTTGATATACGAACCGTCTGTGGAAACTTCATTATCACAGACGGTTCTTATCTAGAACCGTCTGTGAAGTATCACATACGGTTCTAGATAAGAACCGTCTGTGATAATGAAGTTTTCACATATGATTCGTATATCAAACCGTGTGTGATATGTTTCTTGCCTTATAATCCCCCAAAATTTCATAATTTCCGCCTGAGTCAATTTTGAGACACTTTCAGTAAAGCGGGCATAACTTTTGCATACGGTGTCCGTTTTCGACGTTCTTATACTTATCTTTGCTATACTTTTGCATACGAGAGTCAAATTCAAGGCAAATTTATTACAAAAGTCCAAAAAAAGAGATTATCATATTTTAATCTTCTGGGCTTCATATGCTTCTTCTTCGACTTTTGGAGTTGGAGGATCAGCCGCTGAGTTCTCAAATGCTGTGAAGATTGTCTTTGCCCTCTCCACTTCCTCCTATAGTCTGGGCAAATCATTATCATGGCCCATAATCTGAAAGAGGATGCCATGATAAGCTTTCTCAGAATCGGCCGATTCTGCTTGATCGGCAAGGTTATCCATGTGTCTTTGCATTGCCGCAAGAGCTTCCTCCGCTTTGTGCACATTGCAGAGAAGAACGAGGCTAACGACAATTTTCCTTTCTTGAGCGGCAATGAGACACCCCCGTCGACGGCGGATGATGAGGTCCAGCTGACAGATAGAAACGAGTCGATTAAGGAGAGCAGAGCGTGAGCGGATGAGCTGCTCTAGACATAAATTGTTGGCCGCCTGTGTAATGTTACGGCCGAACAACTCATGCCAAGAACTACATCTATCTAAAAGAAAGAAAGCTCAAACATGTTGACAAACAGGAGGAGAAAAGAAACATATTGACATGCATGGAGCATGGGACCCTCGCGTTATTTTTGTTCTAGATCCGCCATTGTGCCTAGTGGTAGGGATGTATGTTGACGATCTAATAATTACCGGATCACACCCACTGGAGATCACCAAGTTCAAGGAGGAAATGAAGCGGCTCTTCAAGATGAGTGATTTGGGATTGCTCACTTACTATCTTGGCATCGAGGTGGTTTAGAGTGCCAACGGTATCTTACTAAGCCAAGGAGCTTATGCATCCAAGATTTTGCAAAGAAGCTCCATGGCGGATTGCAATCTGTGTCAGGTTCCTATAGAGGCACGGTTAAAGCTAAGCAAGGAGAGTACTGGCTCACCAACAGATGCTGCCTGGTACAGAAGTGTAATGGGTAGCCTTCGGTACCTTGTTCACACAAGGGCGGACATTGCCTACGTAGTGGTTATGTAAGTCGTTCCATGGAAAAGCCGACTGTAGAACACCAGAGTGCCGTGAAGCATGTACTGCCGTACATCACTAGAACAAGAAATTATGGCTATTTCTATGCTAAGAAGAAAGCTCAACAAAAACTGATTTGGCTATAGTGACTCCGACATGGCAGACGACGTCGATGATCGCAAGAGTACCACGGGAGTGCTATTCTTCCTCGGTGAGAGCCCAATCAGCTGGTAGCCGCATAAACAGAAGGTGGTGGCATTGTCTTCTTGCGAGGCAGAGTATATTGCCACCACAACCGCTGCGTGCTAAGGAGTTTGGTTCACACGTCTACTTGCTGATTTGATTGAGACGGAGCCTAGTCAAGCGACACTCAAGGTAGATAATAAGTCTGCGATCTCCCTTTGCAAGAATCCGGTGTTCCATGACTGCAACAAACACATCGAGACCTGCTATCACGTCATCAGATAGTGTGTTGAAGAAGGAACAATTGGGGTTGAATACATTGGGTTGGATGACCAGTTTGCAGACATCTTGACAAAGCCTCTTGGGCGGAATAAGTTCCTAGAGATGCGCAGCAAGATAGGAATGATAGAGGTGTAGCGAAATTAGGGGGTGTTTTGTTAAGTAATTTCACTGCACTTTGGTTATTCTTTAAGTTCTTTTAGTCTTGCATGTGTTAGCTTAGAAGTAGGAGGTACTCTGCTTGTAGTTTATGCTTCTGACTGCATTCTGCAGTTCATTCCTTGTTTCAGTGGAGCGATTCTTCCGGATCATGGAGAGGTCCTGAGCAAGAATCGACCACCTTTTTGCATGTAACTAATTCACGTAATCAGCCAGGAATAAATGGAAGGCAAAACCGAAAAGCCGCAGTTAGTTGCGCGCGGCACAAACGCTCTGTCTTCTCTGAATTCTGCTCTCTGTTTTTCGTCTACCGAAACACAGCCTGATAGTACTATTCACGAACCGGCAAAGTTCAGAGAAATATTTTTCTTGCTCTGTTAACTGACTGACGTGGGATCAGAGTTGCAGCTGAAGTGTATTTCTGACAGTGTTCAAAGACCAGCCACTCGCCGCAGGAGCTATGGGCATGTATGTGGTATCTGCCGGTGAAGATCGAGATGGAGCGACAGCGGCTTGAAGGCGGTGTCGGGCAAGCTGTAGAAGGCCCGATCGGGTAACGCGAGCCACGGGAACTCCGTGGGCGGGGAGTTCCGCCGCGCGAAGCAGCGCCACTGGAGGCAGACTGCGCCGAAGCGGACACGATCAGCGTGGTGCCAGAGGCGGCGGAGGATAATGTCGGCGAGATCCACCGGGAGGTCCGACCAGGACCTGTGTGCTGCGTTGTCGCCATGTTGCAGACGACGACGACGAGACAGCCTGCGCGTGCTCATCAAGTTTTGAGAGCCAATGGGGGCAAGCAATGGGTCTCTACTTTTTGGCTGAAACTTATGACTTTTGGATACGGATTGTGGTTTTTAGGTTGTTCGTACGAGAGATTACAGAATAACAAAAATTTATGTGTGGTTTTTGCCGATATAAATAAAATCGGTACAATATGTACTATAATTAACTAGTAGGTCCTATCTTGAAAAGATGCTCCATTTAAAATATAGTTACTATAGAAAAATCAAAGGGTGTTGATAAACATCACTCGGATGTTTTCTTTTTAACTATTATCCAGATTTGTGACTATTGGATTAGAGATTCAATGGCTATGAATTTTTCCTCATCCCCTAAAAAAAATCCCCCCTCCTCGAAAAAAAAGGGTCGTTGGATATCTAATCCAACGATCTCAAATCTAGATAATTATTAAGAAGAAAATATTCAAATAATGTCTAGACATATTTAAAATTAAAAAATAGTTTTTAGACGCTGAAGAGAACAGATCCATTATTTAGACAACTCAAGCAAAGCCGTGGCTTCCCGATCCGAGCCCGAACTCGGCAGTGCAATTCTTTCGGCTCGAACTCGAACAGCCGGGCATAAGTGCCGAACACAACATCCAGATAAGCCCAGCGTACGCCGGCCCGGCCTACTAAAGTTATTTCTGATTAAAAACCCCAGAAAGCCCAACTAAAGGAGCCCAGCACATGGACTGCAGTGGCAGTGGGGGAAAGCAGTTCAGTACTCGGGCGACGACCGGAGGCGGAAGGGAGATCGGGGATGGCGGCGCGGGACGGGGAGGGGAGGCGGGCGCACGCGACGATGGTGGGCGTGCAACTCGTCAACGCGGGGTACCACGTCATCGCCAAGCAGGCGCTCAACGTCGGCGTCAACCGCGTCGTCTTCTGCGTCTTCCGCGACCTCCTCGCCCTCTCCGTGCTCGCCCCCCTCGCCTTCTTCCGCCACCACGGCTCCCCGGCCCAGGCGCGGCCTCCCGTCACGTGGCGCCTCCTCGCCTCCTTCTTCCTCCTCGGTCTCACAGGGTAAGCCCGACTCACACTCGGAGTCTGACACACTAATCGGTTGAAGCGATGCTGCTGCCATGCCTGCAAATTTCGTGCTTTGATGCCTCTGTGTTTTCCCTGCAGCATCTTTGGCAACCACCTGCTGTTCTTGGTCGGCCTCAGCTACACCAATCCCACCTACGCCGCCGCCATTCAGCCGTCCATACCAGTCTTCACCTTCATCTTGGCCCTCATCATGGGGTCAGTTTCACTCGCACATGACAATCTTCAGAAATTTACGCTTCTCTTTGTTCTTGAATTTAAGCATTTTGTTTGTTCCAGCACTGAAACGGCGAGCTTGATAACACATGAGGGCCGGGCCAAGATTGGTGGCACCATCATCTGTGTGCTCGGTGCTGTTCTCATGGTGCTGTACAGGGGCCCGGCTGTGTTTGGTAGCGGCGAGCTCGACTTCGATGTTCATAGTAATGGTGTCATCACTGCCATGTCGCAGCCTGAGCCAGTATCATCTTGGTTCATGGTGTTTGGGCTGCAAAAGTGGCACATTGGAGTGCTGTGCTTGATAGGGAACTGCCTCTGCATGGCTACCTACCTTGCTTTGCAGGTATTAAGTGATTTTCAGGCTGTTGATACACCCTTCTGCGTATGCACTTTGATGCTTATTGGTTGGGGGCACGCGGAAACTTTAATTTCTGATCAAGCATATGTGCAGTGCATGTTCTGCAAGCCCTCTGTAAGTTAGATCGGTAATTTGATAGGACGACTTGAGATGGCATAAAATCTATTAACATTCTGTTTTGATAAAAATTTCAGTCTTAACAGTTTCCTCATACTTTTTTTGCCCTCTTGGCACTCTTGAAGTACCAGTATGTGGAAGTTAGGTTGGCTTTACTTCTTTTCCTAGAAAAGGCACGTCCTATATGCTGTGTGACCAACTGGCCATTACAACATTCATGATCGAATTTTGTCTGAGATTGGCGTATTGTTACAAGATGATTTGTCATGGTCTGAGCAAATTATACTTCACTGTAAGGATGAAGATTAGTCATTTATAGAAGGAGATCATCTGTCTGGCAATCCTGGAATAACTTTATGTTTGTGTTGTATTTGACTTTACTTGTCTTTCCTTTCAGTAGATCTTATGCTAGAAGATCACGTTCTTTTTGGCTGAGGCTTATGGCTTTTGGCTGCGGCTTGTGGCTTTTCGGCTGTTCGTGCGAGAGATTACAGTGTAACAGAAACTCATGTGCGGTTTTTGCCGATATAAATGCAATCGGTACAATATGTAATACAATTAACTAGTAGACCCCATCTTGAAAAGTCACTCTGTTTAAAAGCTAGTTACTGTAGAAAAGTCAAAAGCAAAAACCAAAAGCTGAAAAAGAACAGGGCCTACAATTCATTTTGCCAAAAATGTTTCTTATTTTGTATACTTATCCTGTTCATGCGTTGTTATTTCAGGCTCCAATTTTGCTGAAGTATCCTTCTAGCTTGTCATTGACAGCATACTCATACTTTTTTGGAGTTATTTTAATGGTCATTTCGGGAGTTTTTGCAACAAATGACAGAGAAGATTGGGCTTTGACTCAATCTGAGTTTGCTGCTGTTGTATATGCTGTAAGCTTCATGTTAAATATGTTGTTCTCATATATATGTTCTAAGTGTTGGCATTTTGCTTGGCTTGCAATATTACATCATTATATACACGTACTCTCATATGTATGTGATAGTTTATTGGTTGGTGCTGACGGTGTTTGTGTTATTGCATCCCATTCATGGGACCATGAATTGAGATTCTGCATCTATATGTGGTGCTATGGAGGAGATATTGGTTGCAAATTACACCAGTCTGTAGGCCATAGAATAATTAATTGATGCATGTCATCGTAAATATTTTATACTCAACTCATTTTTCTACCTTATTCCAGGGAGTCGTTGCGTCTGCTCTTAATTATGGTTTGTTGACATGGTCCAACAAAATTCTGGGCCCTGCTATGGTGGCACTGTATAACCCTCTTCAGCCAGTGCTCTCTGCTCTGTTGTCAATGCTTTTTCTGGGAAGCCCAATTTACTTTGGAAGGTAAGAATAAGTTTATCACTTGTTCTATTCTTTAATTGGCTTAACCTTTACTTTAATATCTTATCTTCAATATGAAAAATACTGTTCCAGAGCCTCTCCTACTTACATGTAATACATTTGCATATTGATGATCTATTCTATTTGACTTATCTGATATCTCAATAGTCCAAGTTTCTAATATTGATCAATAAACTACAAAATTTTTCAGAAAATTTCTCATCTTTTTTTATCTGAAGTATGATCTGCTTTGTTTGCTTGCAGTATTATTGGTGGGCTTCTAATCATCTCTGGTTTATACCTTGTCACCTGGGCCCGACATAGAGAAAAGCTGACTGGCATTGGAGTATCATATGTAAAATGTGCATCGGGATCGTGTGACAGTGCTTCCCAAGTCGTAAAGAGCGGAAACCTGACCTCCGGGCCCTTCATATCTCTTTCTAGGCCGTGGAATGTGCCACATGAATCTTGAGAAGTTGGTGGCCTGAGTTATCCACTCTTCGTTTAGGTATTTCCCTTACTGATAATATAGATACAAAAATCATGCATTAGAAAGAGTATAGTGCTGCAGAGAATATTCTAGTGAAGATAGGTAGGTAGGCTCCTCTTGGTAACAATGTTCTCATCCGTGTCCTCTTTGGCTATAAATTATCATCCTTACATGGCTTCCTCTGCAGAAAACCATATTCTTATTCCTTTCCTAGGAGCAGTTAGGTTCATTTAGGCACAAGAGAGGTTATGTTCGTTCGGTTTTGTGAGACTAACAACACCGAGGATGCTGAATTGACTATCATGGTACCAAATGCGAAGAAATTTAACAGTATGTATCATGTTAGATTCCTACTTATGGGTCTGTTCTTTTTGGCTTCGACGTATGGTTTATAGCTGCAGTTTATAACTTTTGGGTTGTTTGTGAGAGAGAGTACGGAATAACAAAAACTCGCATATGGTTTTGGCCGATATAAATAAAGTCGTTACAGTGTGTACTACAATCAACTTATAGATCATGTTTTAAAAATATATTCTGTTTAAAGGCTAGTTACTAAAAAAGTTTTTAGAAGCTTCGTTTGAACTCTGTAACCATTGCGGTGATACATGTACAAGTCAGGAGAAATAACTATTTTTCATAGAAGACACAAGAAAAGGGGAGCCGGAGACCACCAATTATAAGAGAGAGCTTGCGAGGAAAATGAGCGAGCTTGGCCTTCTTGTGCCTCTGAAGTAGGCGACACGTAGATGCAGAGCCGCCGAGGTAGGGTTGCCCTATCGAGGCGATGCATACGAGGTAGACGGTCAAGTCCTGCGACGAAGCTAGAGCCATCCCGTCGAGGCCGTGCCTCCAAAGCAGGCGACATATAGAGGAGGTATGGCCGTCTTGCTGAGGCGATGCCTACGAGGCGGATGGTGAAGTTGGAGTTGTCCTATCGAGGCTGTGCCTCTGAAGCAGACGACACATAGAGGCGGAGCTAGAGGTAGGGCCGCTTTGCCGACGCGGTGCTTATGAGGCGAGTGGCAAAGCCGGAGCCGTCCTATTGAGGCCTTGTCTATGTGCCATTACCATTGACCTGATATTGTGTAAGATTCGTCTTGTTGCTGCTTTGGCCTAGTAACGTTCTCCTCTTTGGCCACGTTGGGGTGAATGGCCAGGCCCAAGACAACTCACGGTGGCGCAAAGCGACGAGTGTTGCTATGCGTGAAACGAGGCGGCTCAATGCAACACTACCCCAAGGGGCTTCGAACGCACGCGGAGGCAAAGATGTTGGACCGCCATTTCTGTAGTGCCAGCTAAGGCCAAGCGGCGTGGCCTGAAGAGGCATGCTCACGTCGTGCAGGGGTCGGGAGGTCGAACCGTCGTTCCCCTAGCTTTATAAACAGCGCCCACGGAGGGCAAGCGATATGGCCCGAGGAGGGTGCTAACATACACGGAGGCAGGGATCGGACCACCATTCCCCTATCTTCAAAAAGCACCCACGGAGGGAAATCGGTGTGGCCTGAGGAGGGCGCTCACGCGTGCGTAGGCAGGGAGACCTGACCGCAGTTTCCCTACCTTAAAAAACAGTGCCCACAGAGGGCAAGCGACGTGGCTCGAGGAGGGCGACAACGAACGTGAAGGTAGGGAGGTCGGACCGCCGTCCCCTACCTTCCAAAAAGCGCCTACAGAGGGCAAGCAGTGTGGCCCAAGGAGGACGTTCACGCACGCGGAGGCAGAGGTCGGATCGTCGTTCTCCTACCTTGAAAAACAGCATCTACAAAACAACGCCCACGGAGGGCAAGCGATGTGCCCTGAAGAGGGCGTCAACGCACGTGGAAACAAGGATGAAGCATTGTCGTTCCCCTACCTTAAAAAATGCCCACAGAGGGCAAGCAGCATGGCCCGAGGAGGATGCTAATGCACGCAGAAGCAGGAAGGCTGGACCACCGTTTTCCTACCTTAAAGAACAACGTCAATGGAGGGCAAGCGGCGTGTACCGAGGAGGATGCTAACACACGTGAAAACAGAAAGGTCGGACCACCATTCTTCTATTTTCAAAAAAACACCCACAGAGGGCAAGCGGCGTGGCCAGAGGAGCGGGTGGGGTCATCGCCGGGGACATTGTTGCAGCGGCGAACTCCCTGGTAGGAGGTGCTTGGAACCACGATGTGCACATTTCGCTAAGGCAATCGCTTCGACAGAGTAGGCTATGCGGAGGCGTTACCCTTAGCGCATGCAGCCAGCGCAGCGGGTGGAGTCTTTATATGGGCCGCCGCTGAAGCGGTAGACTCCCTAGTGGGATGCATGGTGGTGGAATTCTTCATGCTCTGTGGAATAGGGCAAGGCTCAGGGGCATCCGCCTCTGTCTTTTTATGCTTTGTGGAGTATGCCGGCCTTGGGGGCGTATGTGTGGTTTTTTATACTTTCGTAAGCGTTGTTTATACTCTGGAACGCCAGGACTGGAAGACGCCGTGCGGGTTTTTATACATCCGCAAGAGTTATTTATACTCCATCGAGTATATGGGGGCTCGTGGACGGAAGTTTGGTAGGCCGACGGCGTGAAGCCCGGATGCGAGGCGGACGGCACGGAGGCGATGGGGCGGCCAGTCCTCGACGTGGCCGCAGAGGCGAGCAGGCGGCGCGAAGGTGAGGCTGGCTGCGTGGAGCCTAATGTGGCGGTGCGGAGGCGAGGCCGGTGGTGCGGAGCCCAACCGTGCCGAGGCGGAGGCCGACGCAGCTGCGTAGGCGGTGCGGAGCCCGGTGTGCCGTCGGTTACGACGCGTGCGCCGGCGGCAGGTTGGCCATAGCGACGTACTCGGTGCAGGAGGATACAAGAAGAGAGAGATGGATCCGGATAGATACGGAGATAGGTGGATGGAGAAATATGTAATTACCTCAAATCTATTCCTCGTAATTGCCACCCAGTCGTGTGTGCCTTAGCCACTCACTCGTGTGTGCTTTACACCTCAGTAGGATCCACGCCATTCGCCAACCTTTCCTTCCTCTGACCAACAGCCGGTTGGTCAGCCCACAACACTATATCGATCGGTGAACTTCTTGCAGTTCATATTGTCCACGGTTCATACCACGTCTAGTATGAGTTCGCAATTCGGGAAATTGTACATCGTGCTACGCGAGCCCTTTTTCTCAGACCGTTTCCTATTACGTTTTCCCAATGATCTGTTCATGCAAATGCTATACATGACCTATTCTCCTGTGTGTGTTGGTCTCTTGGAATCCTATGCATGCACCATCGTGTTGGCGTATTGTACATCACGTACGCGAGAGTATGGAAACACGACGTATTGGTGTCTATGGTGCTATGATCATTGGTTCTGTGACCGGAGCTCGGCCTTCGTGACGAACAGGCCGTGGAAACCATAGGGGACGCGGGCTGGCAGCTGCACCTCCGCGACGATGTCCAGCTCCGGCGACCGCGCATCCATAACCACGAACCGGTTGTCGTCGGTGCCCTCGTCGTGGACGTAGCACACCACGTAGCCGTCGTCCTCGTTGCCGTTGCCCTCGACGTCGTCCGGGACGAAGAATGGCTCCCCGGCGAAGCACCCTGGCCCGAAGTCGCGCCTCGCCACGGTGCAGTCGCCCTTCCCGGCGCGGTCGAAGTCGAGCTTGGCCACCCCGCCGATCTTGGGCATGGGGTCGCCCACGCCGAAGTAGCCGTACCGGTTGCGCCTGCCGAGGCGGCCCGGGTGTATCACACCGAAGTCGAGGTTCCCCGCCGAGAGTGGCGTGCGCGTGACGGCGCCGGTGCGGAGGTTGATGCGCACCTTCTCGACGCTGGCGTGCACCAGCTCCATGCGCTCCAGCGCGTGCTCGATGGACAGGATGTTGGGCGCCACCAGCACCAGCTCCTCGCCGTCGGCCTCCTCCCACGCATTCGCCGAGTGCATCATGTTGAAGCCCGGCACCTCGAACCACCGCATCTCCGACTCGTCCGTCGCGTACCGGGGGATCACGCCAAGCCGGGGCACCTTGCTGGAGTCCGACCCCACGGGCGCGCCGCCGCCCACCACCATGTCCATGGGCTTCATCACGATCTGTATCTCCGGGAAGATGGCGTACCGCTCCGTGACGGCGAAGTCGTGCAGGAAGGACGGCTGCTGCACGGAGAAGATGGGCACGTCGGCGCCCTTGTTCCCGGCCGGGTCGAACCGGAAGTACGTGACGAACGGAGGCACGGGGCCGTAGCGGAACGCGAAGAGCTCGCCGGTGACGGGGTCCTTCTTGGGGTGCGCAGTCATGCCCATGACGAGGCGGCCGCCGAAGTCGCACCTGCCGATCGTGGTCACCTCGCCGGTGGCCGGGTCGACGCGCACGCCGTAAGGGAGGTCCGACTCGCCAAGCGCGTAGAGGCGGCCGCCGAAGAAGGCGAGGCTGGTGTTGGAGAGCCCCGCGCCCTGGAGCGGGTTCAACTGCCCCGTCAGCACCCTGGCCGCCACGACGGCGCCGCGCGCTAGCCCGGCCACGCCGTGGAAGCCGGAGAATACGTTCGGCATGACCGGCTCGCCCGCGTCGCGCTCCAGGAGGTACTTGTACGTCTGCACGTAGCGCGAGCAGAGGACGGGGTCGGACGACGAGGGCGACGCGGGGAGGAGCAGCGAGTGCAGCATGCCGTCGCCGTCGAAGAGGTGGTGCGGCCCGCGCGGGAGGTGCTGCGGGTTGGGCCCGTTGCGGATGTAGGCGCCGCCAGCGAGGCAGCACGGGATGGCGCCGCGCACGACGGGGCAGGGCGTGGGCGGCAGCTCGTCCACGGGCGCGAAGTTGCTGGACAGCACGTGCCGGGGGTCCACCGACGGCCGCAGCGCCGGTGGGTCGATGAACGTGTTGATCATCTCCTCCAGCGCGCTGCATAACGTCACCGGCAGCGAAGCGGCCGCTGCGGCAGGCCGGCGGCGAGAACGTGGCTGAGCCTGGCTCGCCGCAGTGGATGCCCTACCCGTTCTTGCCGTACTTGTAGCAATTCTTGTAGTGTTGGTCTTGGTCACCAAGTGCTCCTCTTGCTCTTGTTGCTCGACCTGCTTCGGGGGGCGGGTGGGAGTGTACTGAGTGTTGGTGGCCGGAGGCGAGGTGACGACGGTGGTGGAGGCGGCGGCCGACGGCGGCGGAGACAACGTGCTCTTCTTCCTGTAGTTGTGGTTCTGTGCAGCAGGGGAGATGTAGGAGAGCCTCCTGAATCTTGAGGCACGGGCAGCAGTGGCAGCGTAGAGATCGGCCATGGAGAAGTTGGAGGTGACAAGGGCTCTCTCCATTCTGCAACCTGCAGATCGGTGGCTGTATCACTGTATGGATTCCTATCCGAGTTGGTGAGTTACTGAGTAGGGAGTAGCAAATTTTGCCAATTTGCATGCTACCAGTTTTTGCTACCGGTATGTTGTGGCTATATATAGTAAAGTGCTTAACACCTATGGAGCATGGAGCCTAGGAAGATACTAATCTTAGAAGGCTAGAACTGGTGGCTGGGTCCTTGTAAAAGAAAAGGGAGCAATTGGTAGTCATATCCCTGTAAACAATAAATTATTTAGGACTTATTTAGAACATAAGATTTTTTATAATTCCTTGGAGAATTGAACTATTTCTTTGCAAAATCCCTGCAGCCTTACAACTCTCTGAAGTGAAATTTTGTCAAGAATGTCCCTGACATATATATATATATATATATATATATATATATATATATATATATATATATATATATATATATATATATATATATATATATATATATATATATATATATATATATATATATATATATATATATATATGTATATGTATGTATGTATATATATACGTATGTATGTATGTATATATATACGTATGTATGTATGTATATACGTATGTATGTATGTATATACGTATATATATATATACGTATATATATATATATATACATATATATATATATGAATCCTATTTTCTACTCCCGGGTGTAATTACACCCTATATCATATTTCACAATGTAGGGAGTATCTCGCGTAACGGAGGGTATGTACTTGTAGTATACGAGTATTTAATACCATCTAGGTGGTATGAATAATTTTTCAGATGTGGTATGTACATTTTTTTCGACATACTCCTTTTTATGTGCGTACATAAGGGTATTTACAAAATACGCAAAAAAAACTATGAACTCCATTACAAGTTTCCGTGCGGTTCACATTGGAGTATCTTATAATTAGTATACGAGTATACCTAAAGTGATAAAGAAGTATTTCAAGTTTATTTAGGTGGTATTTTAGAGGTGAGTGTAATTACACCTAGGTATAAAAGGTATTTTTCCTATAGGAAGCCTCTTTTCTACTCTCGTGTGTAATTACACCCTATGTCATAGCTCACAACGTATGGAGTATTTTGCGTAACATAGTGTATGTATGTGTAGTATACGAGTATTTAAGACCATATAGATATTATGAACAATTTTTCAGAAGTGGTATATACATTTTTTCAACATACTCCTTTTTATGTGTGTATATGAAGGTATTTACAAAACACGCTAAAAACTATAGACTCCTTACAATATATATATATATATATATATATATATATATATATATGAAAATACCTTTTACACCTAGGTGTAATTACACCCACCTCTAATATTCCACCTAAACAAACTTGAAATACTACTTTATCACTTTAGGTATACTCGTATACTGATTATAAGATACTCTAATGCGAATCACACAAAAAAATTGCAAGGGAGTCCATAGTTTTTAGTGTATTTTGTAAATACCTTCATATACACAAATAAAAAAGAAGTATGTCAAAAAATATATACATACAACCTCTAAAAAATTGTTCATACTACGTAGATGATCTTATATACTAATATACTACACGTATATACCCCCCGTTACGGAAGATACCCTCTACGTTATGAGATATGATATAGGGTGTAATTACACCCGGGAGTAGAAAAGTGGCTTTATGTATGTATGTGTGTGTGTGTATGTATGAAAAATATCTTTTATTTCCGGGTGTAATTACACCCACATCTAATATACCACCTAAACAAACTTGAAATACTCTTTTATCACTTTAGGTATACTCGTATACTAGTTATAAGATACTCCAATATGAACCATATGAAAAAATTGTAAGAAAGTCCATAGTTTTTAGCGCATTTTGGGCATGTTCTTTTGTGACTGCGGCTTGTTGTTTTTGGCTGTTCGTGTGATAGATTACAGAGTAACTGAAATTCATGTGCGGCTTTTGCTGATATAAATGAAGTCGGTACAGTATGTACTACAATTAACTAGTAGACCACATCTTGAAAAGACACTCCGTTTAAAAGCTAGTTACTGTAGAAAAGCCAAAAGCCACAAAAGAACATGCCCTTTGTAAATATCTTCATATACACACATAAAAAGAAGTATGTCAAAAAAATATACATACCACCTCTGAAAAATTGTTCATACCACATAGATGATCTTAAATACTCATATACTATACGTATATACTCTCCGTTACGCGGAATACTCTCTACGTTGTGAGATACGACATAAGGTGTAATTACACCTGAAAGTAGAAAAGATGCTTATATACACACACACATACACACAGAGAGAGAGAGGACGCTGAAATAGGGCACCATGGTGTCTAGGCGCCAAGCCTCCCATGTCTTTGAATTTGCTTTTAGATGCGTGCAAGTGTAATGATATATAATATATCAGACAAACTCGTTAGCATTCATTAATTCGAAAAGGCATCAATTTAGAAAGAAAGTTATTGATTTAGCATGCTGAAACAATCATGAAGCCTGGGCACCATGGTGCCCTGTTATTTATACTATATATATAGAGGAGTTGGTGGTCGTCGGTGCGTTCTCCTCTCTCCTCTCTACAACCACCCGATTTAATCTGGATACAACCGCTTATCCTCTTCACTTTCCCTATCTCCTCGCGCATTCTGGCCACCCTTCTCTCTCTGTCGCTTGCTCTCCAATGTTTGATGTGTGAAGTTGGCCAGGCAGTAAAATCCATCTCATTATTTTTATGACTCCGCTGCAACGCACGGGTCTCTAACTAGTGTGTGTATATATATCTCGCGTGTAAGCCGTGAAGGTTTCGGAGTGGTTACCTTGGAAAGGGCTTACCTGCAATATCTGAATTTGTAGGCAAGTATCTGCAGTTATCCAAAACATTCGCTGGTTCGACAGGACATGGTTACATAAATCGCTGTACATTTTCCCATCATTTTACCATTTGGATCGATGGATCGATGGGACCCAGTGTCTATGTCCACTATTAAGTCCTTGGACTCCGACACGCTAGGCTCCTCGGCCCAGCCATCGCTCATCCTCATCCATGGTGCTAATATCTATCTTCCTCGCCACCCTCCATATATCTATCTCCCTTTCCTTTTCCTCCCCAATATCAAGCGCAAGAGAAAAACACTATATATCCTCGGTTTTTTTTTTCTGGCATTTCTCTCTTGCTCTTGCATGTCATCAATCCCTGCTCGAATGCACGCAATTCGGATTAATTACGAGGGAAACGCTCCGATTTCTAACCAAGCACATGACATGGATCAATGGATGTGGTAAGTTGCAGCAAATAAGATCCAAAGAACTCCAGGGAGCAGAGCTGGTTGCTACCCTACTGATTCACAAGCGACGCAACCTGCTTCACATCAGCACCACCCTGAAGTTTTGGTCAGGTTTTTGTTCGTAGCTGAACGCGTGCACGCATCACCATACCACCGATATATGGCAAGATCGAGGCCTCACGGTAGTCTCACACCGCGTACACTTTTTTGGTTTCACAGAAATACAGAATTAAGCAGCAGTCATGCTCGATCACCAACCAAACGGACTAAAAAATGGAGCCTAAGAAGTACGAAATAAACCTATCTGACGAAACCAATCATGCGTGTACTCGTCCAGAAATAACCAGCGTACTCGTCCAGAAATAATGCGATGCGATGGACATCATTGGAATCGGAGGACCACAGGGTCGAGCTGGCTTTGGAAACGATAGGCAGGCAATTGGTGCTGTAGCTTGATCGCATGCATGGGAAGCGAGTGGAGGTGATGGCAGAGGTCGGCAACATCGGCGTCACTCACGCCATCTCCCTCAGAATTCATGCGCCAGTGGAAGCAATCTACTGAAATTGATGGGCCGCTCGTGCGCAGGGAAAAATCTCTCGGCATTGGAAAATTTTCGTTGCCCAGCGAAAGGACCGAAAGCAACGAAATTTCGGAATTTCGTTGGACGAAATTTTCTAATAGAATTTGAATTTTGATGAAATTTAACTAAATTTTGAATAAAATTTACATAAAATTTAAATATGACCAAATCCGGCCAAAATTTA
This sequence comes from Bonia amplexicaulis, assembly GCA_036346245.1. Classification (NCBI taxonomy): domain Eukaryota; kingdom Viridiplantae; phylum Streptophyta; class Magnoliopsida; order Poales; family Poaceae; genus Bonia; species Bonia amplexicaulis. The sequence continues at coordinate 25,153,688 of CM070739.1, forward strand.
TCCGAATTGTTTTTCTTTCGTTGCCTAACGAAAGGGCCGAAATTTCCGAACCCTTTCGGACGAAATTGTGAACCCTGCTCGTGCGTTGAATTTTGTTGCTTTTGTGCCCCCTTGCTCTTTTTTTTGCAAATCTAGCCCTATGGTATTCTTTTTGCGGATTTAGCCCATTCCAGCGAGAAAGAAGGGACGCTCGACACGTGGCGCATCCCGCGGCCCCGGAGCGTGAAAGGGCAGGGACGAGAGTAGGAGAATATCAAACGCGGCCGGTGATGGGGCCCGATAGCCTTCTGCGCCACTGGTACTTTATGCGCTCGGGAGCGCATGAAGTGGCCGCACCCCCTGCCCACACGGCCACTTAGTACTTCATGTGCTCGAGAGTCACTTAGGTGCCGCTCGGTTAGGCTGAAATAAGCTGGCTTATGGCTGAAATTGCACTGTAGCTGGCTGAAATTACATTGTAGCTGATGGTGGCTTATTTGACGTAACTAAATTTAAAATAGAAAAAACATGTTAGCTCATCACAGACAATACAAACGAATACGGAAAAAACTGGCAAAAAAAAGCTTTTAAAAAAGCAAAATACCAGAAAAAGATGAAATTTAGAAATAGTAAAAAATAAGTCAGGTGCCAGAATCTCTAGCCAAAATGAGCAGCACCATAATATTTCATACGTGACGTATCTAGCGTCCCTTCTTCCGCGTTCGAGAGACGGCCAAATTCACAAAAAAACTACGGGGCAGATTTGCAAACGAAGTGCGCAATGACAGCCGCACCCCGGCAAACTCACTCGTAGATCACATGCGGGAAACTGCCACGCATGCCATCAAAACACGCGATAACTCCTCAGGAAACTGAAATCTTAACTGTGGAAACTGAAAAGCTATAGACCGGGTGATAACTGAAAACTTAACCATGAAAATAAAAACTACAGATAACTGAAAATTTAACTCAGCTAATCATAGAGTTCTTTAGACGCAGGATTACTTCATCTAATCCAATACGCAACGAGGCCACAAAAGCAATAGATTCTCGTGAGTTGCCCTTGCTTCCACTCAATCCAGATCGCGATCCCAGTGAGCTTGTTTTGTTGGTGGCTGTTGTGAATCTGCAGGAGTAACCCGGAAAATGAAACGGCGTCTGACCTTCACGGGGTAGAGGGAGATAAGACCGGGTATTTGATGAGACAGCAACAGCAGCGACGGCGATGCATCATCTCTGTGGACGTTGGCGTGCTATCTGAATCACCTGATGGCCTGTGGTCCGTAAGCATCACTGCTCGAACTGGGTCCCCAGATGCTGTAAAAATCCTGCTGCTGCATATATTGTTCACAAATAGAATGCAAGAATGGGATGGGATTCAATAACCGGTGCCAATTTCAGGAAGCTATTTTGGAGATCAGAATCGGGCCCTGATATTATTGGTGTGAGGTGTCAGTGTATTATTGCTTACTCCGGACGTTTACGCCAATTATCCCCATGCCTTGGACATTTGGCTGGGAGTTGAACAATTCAACTGAGCCTCACTAACCTTCAAAAAAAAAAAAAAAACTGAGCCTCACCAATGCCCTCACCTCATGTCGTTTTGAAACATAGAATCCGCCAAGAGATACTGTGTCTGTTTGATAACGGCTACGGTTTATGGTTTTTGACTGAAATTTTTAAATTTTGGCTGTTTATGGTACAGATTACGGAGAGAGATACTTACTTGCGATTTCGGATGATACAGATGTTAGGCTTTTAACGTATACATCGTTTAACTTGTAGACTCTGTCTTAAGAAAATACTCTGTTTGAAATTTAGGTAATGTAGTAAAAGTCAAAAGTCGTTAGCTTCGGAGGAAAAGAATAAGCCTAGTCCTGTTGGAGTTTGAGTATTGAGTAGAGCTCTGCTGGCACGAGATGGCGATTTTTCCGCAAGTTTAGCGAAACGAGCAATCTCCTAAGAATGTTACAGTTTCTTGTTATCAGTTCCGAGAACTGGTTTTTGCGCAGGAACTCAACTAGGTAATGGAGCAAGAGGCCAACGATCCCGTTCCGGTGCAGTTGCTACTCTTAACTTTATAGAAGCTAGGTTAGCACTGCTGGATCCAAATCGCGTACTTGAGAAAACATATTGTGTTAGCCCGCTCGTTTCGGCTTAAACTTCTGGCTTCCGACTTATTTTGCACTATTTATAAATTTTGTTTTTTTTCTGTATTTTTAGTTTTTTTGAGCTTTTTTGCCGGTTTTTTTTTCTCATATTTGTTTGCATTATACGTGATATGTTAACATATTTTTCTATTTTTAATTTTTTTTAAATTTAATTATGCTAAATAAGTCTCCGTCATTCTGATGTTTTTCACCAGATTCTGATCTTTTCACCATAAGCCACCTAAAAAAAGGTCTTTTGAGCAGGGCAGCAGTCAGTGTGAGCTGTTAGATCTGAAAATGAATGGTTAAGATTGCTTGCAGCCCTTATTGTGCACTTGCTGCTATGACTGCAGACGATGTATATACTTTGCTTTTGATGCTTGGAGGGGGACCATGGTGAACACTGAAGTAGGGTCTTTAATAAGACCGACAGAATGAGTCTATATCCAAGGGACTATTTGAAATGCATTAATTTCACATAAATTCTGTAAAAAAGAGACAATTGATAATTCTTTGCTCGAGAATTCATACGTGCTTGGGTTTTTTAAAAAAGAATTCATGCGTGCTAAACAGGGCATAAATTCTCTGAGCAAGAACGAACGTGCTTAATAGTTCATTTTACAGGTGGACACCATTGCGAGCGAACTCACAGTCGAAAAATCCGAGACGTCGGACTAGTTATCTCCCAGCATCCATCGACTTCACCCGTACGTGTCTCTCTTCAAGGTTTTCCCCACCAAATGACAGAAGGCAAGTAAACTGAAACAGCCCAAAATATTTCAAAAAAAAATAAATTTTGCTTGAATTTGAAATTTTTGTCAAATCCAGAAATCCCAGCAAAGATCCACTCTCTTTCTGAAAATCCGGAAATCAAGTGCGGAGACACTCTCAAGCTATTACGCCATTGGTCTCGATGTTGTTCGTGCTTGCAAGCATCACCTCGCTCGCCCATCACCAGCGCCCACACCAAAGCCGAACAACAACGCGCCACCTCATCGAACCGCCCAAACCCAGCCCTAACTTCGCTGTTAACCACGTGCCGCGCCGCTAGAACTTAATGAAATTTAAACTTAGAACTGTTCACAAACCCGACCTGCTAGGAATAGCAACAAACCCGGTATTGTTCACCCCACCCGTTACTATTTACTTGAAATCCGTTAAGCCTATTTATACTCGTTTCGACCATCTCGAACCCGTCTAAACTATTTTCAACCCTGTTCAACCTAACCAAGCTTAGCTTAAATCCTATCTACCCAAACGCACATTCTATTATATCTTTTTTTTTTGGATTTTTAATTTTATTTTGTTCCTAGCTTGCATTCTGCAAAGCAGAGACTTATTTATATTCCTTCTTTTGCGCTAACATCTAAATTCGACTAGTTCGCTAACAGAGAAGCTACTGGAGTGACTAAAGTAAATGGTGTCAAACATGAAGCCTATGAAGAAGTGATCGAAGACTCTGGATAAAAAGGCAAGTCACATATCTTTGATTATATTGATCCATATTACTTAAGTATCTTAATTTTCATTTATATTAATTATGCACTTTTATTTAAATAAAATAATAGTTTGGAATGACACAATAGATAGTTAGATCCTACCACCGAAAAACACACTCATATTTTTTAAGGTCATATTTACCTTGACAACCATAAGTGTTATTATAATATGAAATCACCCCATTAGTAATTAGTAGGTAGGTTAGAAAAAACATAAATGCTTTACAAACACTATTAAGGATTATCTGGTCCAATGCTGGCAGACTTTGAAATGAAGCTATGGGTTGAGACTACTTGGTGGGTAGCCACTAGATGGCTGAAACCTATGACCTCACTCGAGGACTGAGACATTGGTATGATTTTGGTGGCATTGTGCTGTGATGCACGTGGTATATGAATGATAACTTTGTCTACGATAAGTAAGGACTAGACTCTTATGCCAAGTAAAGGGCATAGATTTCGCTCAATCACAAGTTTGACTTGTCAACCTAGCTTAGTACACTGCTCGATCCAATTAAATATATACATGAGGAACCGTTATTCCAGAGTTTCGGGATGGCCAACATAACAAGGGTGAGATGGAAGTTGGCCTTTTGATGCTGCTTGCCATTCTTCACATTGGTAGGTTCATTCAATATCAGGCCGCAGATTCCACACTATCATAATTGAATGGCCCAGACTTACTGAGTAGAGACTACAAAAGAAAAGGCATTAAAACAACTATGTTATCTCAGTTTAGTCGTACGCTATCATGTTGCGTGTCTACAGCTTGGCATTATGAGTATGAGATATTTTATGGATAAAGTTAGACAACTCTGTACATAGAGATGCCAAAATAGGGGGCAGGTTGGCCTGCATGAAGCTCTACCCCTGTCTAAGGGGATCACGTTAGAGTTTATCCAGATTGAGAATCCTTCCGTACAGCCGCAACATCAACGATCATACTTCTTCCTTGCCCCTCCATCCCCCACCCTTACATCGCGCTTTATTCTTTTACGCTCGTCTCATGCGCCCTAGCTGCGCTGGCATGTCTCCCCTAACTATAGTTCACAAGATTGGTCCACTGGGATTACCGACAAGTGCTATGTAGGAGCTATAACGAGTAAATTGGCCCTTGGTGGTGAGATTTGCAATCATATAGAACTTGCGGGTGGGATTTTTGACAAACTTGAAATAATAGGTTTTTTAAATAAATTAATCCACTAGCGGGTGTGTTTCTGCAAAAAATCCTTAACTGGAGATGCATTTGAGTTCAAAAAAAGTTATTACTTTGTACTCCATTTTTTTTATTTGATGTTTTTAGTTTCTATATCCTTCAAGATGCGACTTTGACAGCCGCTTGTTGTAATTTTATAATAAGATATTATAATAAAATTACAATACTAAGAAAATATTTTTACCGATAAATATATTGGTGGTCATAGATTACAGGACGTTAAATAAAAAAAAATCAGACACTGTCTGGCGCTCTGACAGCCAGCCACGTCTTGGGCAATACCAGCTTTCGTCTTTCAGTACACACTACACAGGGCCGTTCCATGCACATGGTCGGTTCCAGCTTTAAGACTTGAACTCTGAAAGCTCCATACACGACCGACACAAAAGTACAGAAAAGTTGACACACGAAATGCACATGCCTAAATTATATGTCCATTCTTGTGAAGTATAGGAAATGCAGTTCAGTTGGTTTACCTCCAGTGTTGGAAAGCACATTGCTGTCATGTGGAGATTCAGAAAGTGAAAACATAAAAAATATAGGTAAGCTGCAGTTGCATACGAAAGAGTAAAAGAAAAGTTCATTTGCGTAGGGGAAGTTTTCTACCTGTTTTCCCTGTACAGAGGACTATACGTACGTTCATCAAGTTACACCACAAATTCAACAGCCATGACAAGGGAAAGACAGGAGTGGATACTCATGAGACACGTAATCAAATGATTAATCTGTTATAATCTCGATAATGTGACATGTAGCTGAAATTTCCAAACGAAATTCGACAGCCACAAAAAAAGGGAAAGATAACAAGACTGAATAATAATGGGACACAAAATCAAATATTGTTTTAGAGGACGCCATCGAATAATTAATCCGTTTGTAATAATATCCTTATTATTCCCGGGAGATTCCTGGCTTCCCACTGTGGCCACGTCACCTTTTTTGCGATAAAATCCCTGCGCTTTGCGAAATTACGTAGAGATCCTCCGTCCTCACAAATAGATCCCTGCCAGGTTTTTTTTCTGAAAAACACTCTCGACTTCACCGATAACAACCCGCGGTTTCCAAAATTATGTATAGGTCCTTATTTAGTTACATACAGGTCCTTGCAGGTCCTTGTTTTTTTGCAAAAAAAACCCTTTTGTTTCTCCGAAATTACGTATATGTCCTCAATTGTTTTTAAGAAACGCCTCACGAATTACCGTCTCTTTTTTTCGGTCCACACGGTGGCTAGCTCGGCGTTGCGCCGCGCTTACATACCTAGTAATATTGATAATGTGACACGTAGCTTGAAGACTGGAATTTCCAAATGGAATGCAAAGATTTTTTTTTTTCCAACTCAATTGTGAATTGTCAATTTACTATACATGTCTATTGGGGTATCCTACTATCCTTGTCAACGGTACTTGAATTTACAGGAACAAGAGCATCGTACCAGGCAAGCAACAGGTTAGAGATGCCCGGGACAGCTGAAAGTCTTCCTGCTTCCTGCTGCTGAATTGATCCTTTGCATCATCAGATAAACAATGCCGGACCGACTAGCCTCCAGTTAATTTCAACAACAGATCGATTGGCAGTGCATCACGTCAACCACACCTTGCCAAGCTCTTCCATGTCTATCCACAAATCACTGTTTCTATCCTCTTCACAGATAGATATCGGACGGCCTAATTGTTTCTCAGCCTTCAGTTCTTTTGTGTATATGTACAGCCTCCAGCTCTTTGCATATATACATGCTCAGGTGGGCATCATACGTATATTAAAGATGGGGGACTCTCTGGCCTCTGCTTCGATCCACGTTATTCTTGTTTGCTCTTCAACGGACGCGTGGATCGCATTAAGCCTGAGCGCTCCTAGCTAGGGGTGAAAACGGGTCGAATTCGGTCGGATATTGTTGTTACCATATCCTAACCCATATTTTTTTCTCCGGATTCGGTACTAATCGGATTCGGTACCAATCGGATTCGGTGCCGGATCGGTCGGGATTAACCCGAGCCGTTTGCACCCCTACTTGTTTGTAAGGAATGCATGCATTACAACAAATGGAGTAGGAGGACGTACTGTCAAGAACTTGATGTTACTACTTAATAGCTGATGTGGAAGATTTTATTTTACCATTGCAAAAGAAAATAAAACGTCAAATAGTAGCACTAACCTGAAATCAAACTTGAAGACGTATCGGATTCGGACGGATATTGCTGTTACCATATCCTAACCCATATTTTTTCTCCGGATTCGGTACCAATCGGATTCGGTACCAACCGGATTCGGTGCCGGATCGGTCGGGATTAACCCGACCCGTTTTCACCCCTACTCCTAGCGAGTGGTTTGTGGGCCACGGTTAGCTACGCGCGGCCGCATGTACGCTCCGCTCCCTGGTTAGTTGCGCGCGGCTTCATAGCCATCAAGACACAACAATACGGCAGCAGGCAACGCATCAAGTCAAGAAATAAAGCAAGGATGGTGTCCATTAGAGCATATATGCATAGCCATCAATTCATGCGTCACCCAAATTGAAAATTGAAAAGGCAACATATGCTGTGACTTGTGTGCAACGAGGAGAGAAGAAAAAGTAATTAGTGCGAAGTAATTAAGTGAGGCTAATTAGATCTTATTTTTTGTTTTTGGCATTAATTATCTTAAAGCTTGTGATTCATGCATGTGTCGGCCAAAAAATATATTGTGTTGCATGCATTGTGGCTGAATATTTTTGTGTGCTTCTATGATTTGCAGGTTTAAAAAATAATAATAAATTTTAAGAAAAGCTTTCGCTAGACGCTGCAATCATTCATCCTCTCTAATTGTTATCGATGATCCTATAAAATTTTTTAGATTGGTTATTGGGAATCCTATATTAAGCCACATGGGATTGCTCACCGGGAGTCATGCCACGTGGTGTTTTTTGCAATGCCCTTTAGCTTTCTAAAATCACATACAGGTCCTTGTTTTGGCAAAGAGGCCCCTACCACCTCTATTTTTACGAAAAAACCCTCTACTTTTATGAAATGACGTACGGGTCCTCAGGTATTTTCGGACTCCCTTCCTTTTGCTGGATAACACCCTGCGGTTTCCCAAAATTGCATACGGATCCTTAATTTTTTTACAGAAAAGCCCTTGGTTTCCCTAAAATTACATATGTGCCCTTAATTTTTCTAGAAAAACTTTACATGAATTGTTGGTTCTTTTACTTCGATCTACATGGTATGCTGCTAGTATGTACGATGTGAGGCAAAGAGTAATTTGTGCTGAATGCTAACTGATGGACGGGAGAGTGGGTTGATTGAAGCCAAGGCCAGAAACCCCATCCAAGGAATCACGTGCAACATGTTTTACTTGCCCATACCGCCTGATATGACGGAGGAGATTGGCTAGGAAGGTGCTGTGACAAATAGTAGGGGTATCACATACCACAGTGACATGCCGGCGTGCCCTTGTAATAGCCACATGCATGCGCCTGCTGTCGCCCAGTAACCCTACAGCTCCCAGTGGATTTGACCGAACCTGGAAACAAACAGAAAAATGCACATCACTGGAAGTAGGTTAAAAATTCATGGAGTTGGAAATGGAGGATGAAATGATCATTATCTGATTTGGCGCTGCCCTTGTAAATGTCATTTACTTCAGTATTGTATTTGCGTGATGTGTATCAAACAGAAAGATAGCAGGTATGCTACTGTGCTTACCATTGATATGACCACTGCATCTGCCTCCCTCCCCTGAAAGCTGTCTATGGTTGAAACCTCAACCCCAGAAAGCCCTGGATATTCTTCTAACCTCTCGCTTAACAATTGCACTTGAGCAATGTAGGGCGACTGAACAGCTATTGCACTTGGAGACACTCCTGCAATCATGATTTTGATATTCTTATAAGTTCAATAATCTAAGCATAAAAAATTCGGGCAATTTTGATCAATGAATGAGAAATGCTGATTGATTATCCTAATGTGTATAAAACTAACAAAACTGAACAAGGATAGGAGTATTTAAAAAGAGCATAAATTTATTGATGTGGTATTCAATTAAGAAGTAAAAGATATGTATATACCACAATGTACAAGATTGAGAACATGTTGTGTAACTCTATCTGCTTCTCCATCATTATAAAATGAGCCCGTGCCAGCAGGGTCTAAATGCTCCTTGCAACCAATGTTTAGGGTTTCGTATGACATTCGGGTATCACGAGCAGTGGGCACCGTGTTATCCAAGTAGCCTGAAAATTAAAAGGTATAATTTAGATCCAACTTACAAAGTAGCAATACAAAAGCAGCTCATAAACACAGAACGCACAAATTTCAAATGAATAGACACAACAATTAGAGGCAAGGCATTATGAGTTGGTCCCATATGGAGTTCAGATCCTACCATCTGTTTCACATATAACACTCTTAAGTAAACAATTACCGCCAACATATTAATATCTTAGATTCTTAATGCAATATATGAAATTAACCCCACCTCATTTTGAGTGTTGGGTTGGAAACTAGCTGGCTGGACCAGCAAAATCTTTCGAAATATGGGACAGTGAACTCTAGGCTATCCCAATCTGCTTTGTACAGATGAATCTGGTGAAAAGAGGTATCATCATGGCTCCATATGGTTGGATCATCCATCATGAAAAGTGAGTGTGTGGTTCCAATCTATAAGATTTCAGGACTTGATGGACCGATGGATATGACCAAATTTATAATAGGGAGGCTGGATGGATGTGGCCAAATTTTCTTGGAAGTTGGAAATGTAGCATAAATTTGAATTCAAAACCACGCATGAGCCTATTTGAATAAAATAAGATAATGATTTTTTAAAAGAAAGATCATGATAGATACCCACTAATGTTGTGTAACTAAACAACATCCAAGTTGAGTAAAACCATCTTGTTCCTTTGTAGATCTTGTTCATTTGTTTTTTTTTTTAAAAAAACAAACACAGCTTGAATAGAGACAAAATTTATAAAATGCTATTGCAGCGCCCCCAAAAAAAAAAACTTGCCATACTCCTAAATGAACTACAGCTACTGTGTAGGCAAAACTTGCAGTCCTAAAAAGGTAGTGAACGAATGGGTTAGAAAAGGGTTAAAGACCAAATGGCATTGGATTCAGATTCCCTGGAACAATGGGGTAAATTCATTCAGTGGAGTCCAATCTCAACGCTCAGTGGATTTCATGATTTTTTTAGATAAAATATTGCCCAAATAGTAGTGATGTTCGATTTTGAGCACTGAACCAAAAAATAATAGACATGATCATGCAGACTTGACACCTGAAACTGAAAGCATGTATATGTATACCTTCACAACTGAAGAGTCAGCAAGAAGATGCGAAGCAACAGATTGAGAAGATTTGAGCAACCCATGATACATCTCTTTAGATGCCCAACTGGCTATTGAATCATGCATTGTATGCTGGACTGTCAGTGTTGTAGTCAGTAATCCATCATGCAACGATGAAGCCCTTTCCAACAAAGATTTGCCAAGCCCACCTTCCAAGGCCTTCCACGACAATATTACAGGTGCAAGATGGAAATGATCACCAGCAAGAATACAATGCTTCCCCTGCAATATGGGAATCCACCAAGAGGGCTCAATCGCTTGCCCTGCTTCATCTATGATTACCATGTCAAAGCAACCAGTTCTCCTAATAAGTGGATTGGCTGCCCCTGTGTTAGTAGAAAGCACAACCTGTGCATCAGAGAGCACTTCCCTGATTGTTTCCTTCTCTTTCTTTTCCAGATCCCTTCCAAGTTGCTTCAGCAGTTGACGGATGCCAGCAGCTAAAGAATCGTCCTCTATGCATTGCCTCAGGTCCTTTCGTAAGTCGGTTCTCTTTCTCTCAAGCTCCTTCCTAAACTTCCCAAGCCTTCCATTCACAATCTCTGCCAAGGACTTTGAAGCAACAGATGGTGATATCCGAGCAGGGTTTCCAACTCGCACGATGTTCAAGCTAGTGCTTGACAACATTTCAACCATGTTATCGACTGCTGCATTGCTTGGAGCTGTCACAAGGACATGCTCACCCTGTTGGACAGAACGCACAATGAGCTCTGTGAGCAGGACTGTCTTGCCCGTGCCAGGAGGCCCATGGATAATTAGAACATGCCTCTTCTTGTTCAAGCCTAATGAGAGAGCCCTTAACTGGGAGGCATCAAATGCATACCTCTCTGCTAGCCTTGGATCAGGTACACTTGATTCACCCCAGTCAGTCAGGCGATTCTGCTCCATCTTCATCACGTCTCCGCTGTCCCCGAACAGAGTGGCTACCACGCCAATGGAAGCATTACTTTTCTGTAAACCATTCCTTTGAAGAAGCATCAGTGCTTCAAGATTGCGCTGCCAAATAATAAAATAAAATGATTGGATGAATTAGAAGAACTTCTCAATCATGTTGTATGATAAGAATAATATTGTCATAGAAGTAATTGGAATTCGGAATTCCCCAGTTTTTTTTAACCAAGAGCAGAAGTTCTACCATTCATTTCAAGAACAAGAGAAACCAACATTGGTCCACCGGCCCAAAAGAGTTTAAAGCCTACAACACCTGTCCCAAAGGACACACCAAGATGGAAAACACCAAATAATCCCAACCACACTACCTTTTACACATCAAGATACCGAATAACATAGCAAACTACACTGGCTGCTACTGCAACAAGCTACAGTTCACTGTTATTTCTTAAAACTGGAATTTCCATTCTTCTGGTTTTGTCCATTTCTTACCACTCTAATATAGGATATATACCAGAAATGGAACATGGTTGCAGATCATCACAGGGAAATGTTATGGTTAAATAATTATGTAATAGCCAGAAGCTATAGTTGCTCCTGGCAAAGTTGCAGACCAACATGCCATCATAAAATACAATAAGATTCTTATCATATCACTGACACGTTTCAAAGAGCTAAATACTAAACATGCTAAAAGCAGCCAATCATTCAGAATTTCAGACCCTTCATTCCTGTGACAAGATTCAATGTAGTTCATGTGCAGAACTAGAATACCTCATAAGTAAGTGCATCAGCCAATCCCTATATCCAGTCAATGCGCACACTTTTCCCCAAATAGCCTGGAGAAGGTAGGATCACCATGGTGGGATTCCAGAGCCACAGTTATGCTGCAACTGTCCTCCTCGAGATTATAAACAAAGCCTTGCATGCAAGAAGTGGCTCCCTCACCACGGCTATTACATGTTCTCACACAAACCATGTCCCCAGGAGATAGTGTGGTTGGAGGCAGCTTGTGTCCACCTTCAATTCTGAATAAAACCACATGTAGGCCTCCCAACCCTACATGCAGGGAAATTTGGAATAACAGCAAGCAGTGTCTTGTTCAGTTTTCCAAAGTAACTGTGGATGTAATCTGAACATACAAGGACAAGAAAGTAGCCAAGTTTTGCTCTCCCACCAGTTGAGCTGCTGACTACATTCAAGTTGCAATTGGTATCACACCGCTCCTGCCTGCCTGCCCATGGCTCACCAAGTACTCAACAGGCTTGGGTGGCTCAGAATCATCGTCGAGCATAGCATTCAGCTCCTCCTGTGTAAACTCCAGCTCCACATCTCGCTCGATGCGCAGCAGGTCTGACATATGCCGCACAAAGTCCTCAATCCTCTCCCGCATCAGTCTCACCTTGTTGAGGCTTATGCCGATGATACTGTGCACAGCTCTAGGTCGTGGTGCTGTCCTGCGCACAGCCGCCCGGTGCTGCACAGAATTGGCCATTTATTTTAAAAGCTTCCATGACTGTGTGGAGCCCCAGTCAGAGATGAGCCCCTGGTTCTGGCAACTCAGCAGGACATCACGGAGCTCACGCTGGAAATGGTCGAAGAGGGTAGGGTGGTGTGTGCAGGCCTTGAGGCAGAGTGCCTCTAGACCCTTGGGCATGGGAATGGCTGAGAGGTAAGGTTGTGCCTGGATCACAAACCCAAGCTTGCCTTCTGCTGATCCCCAATCCAGTGTCAATGCCGCGGCGTTGAAGTCCGCCATGTCGCCCTGCAGCTCAGCCGAAGCAAACTTGGATGCCATGGAACGCATGCCCTGCCTTAGCCACTCCACCACACACCGGCCAAGCTCCTTCCTCCCCAGTGGATCACCGTTCTGGTACAGCGTCCCCACCCTTATGGACGCCTCCTCCATCGACGGCAGCACCCCCCCTTTCTCTTGCTCTTCCTCGGCCTCCTCCTCGCCCCGCCATTGTTATCGACAGTCCGGACACCCTTCTTTGGGAACCGATGGCACAGCTCGCACACGCCTTTGCTCGAAAGAAGAGATATCGGCGATCGTGGATCGTGACGCCGACGACGGACCAGCAGCAAATAACGTGATCCTTCTCTTGCTCGGGGGCTTCGCGGCGGCGCAGGAGGAGAACAAGAACCTACACGAGAGGAGGTCAAGGGACATCGCCGCTTTCGCCCCTTTTGTTGCCGACGGAGGCGGTCAGCGGCGGCCGGGGAGGAGGCGGCGGAAGGATGCAAGAAACGAACCAACGACCGAGCAGCGCCTCAACTCGGCAGGTGAATCCTTCCAGGCCAGTTGATATTTTCGGCGATCCCATGGCCCGAGGGCGGCTACGTGAGCGGCCAGGCACTACGCGGTAAGTAAAGTGCCGTCTCCGGTTTTGGTTTCACGCGGCTGGCGCGCGGTTGTGTGCCCACGTCGTCTCCCCGCTGGCAGCGCGCCGTTTCCATGGTCCCAAAAGCCCCTGATAGCGTCCATCAGACGTGTACTTGCTCTCCAAGCTGCAACACCTCGCCCCGCGATTCCCCCGTCCGCGCAGGCGCCGGCGCGGCCAGATGCAGATTCACTGATTCAGTAGGAAGCTTCTTAAGATAAGAGATCCAAGATTAGAAGAAGCGTCCACGGATTGTTGCCGAGCACAATAAAACGACGCAAGAATCGGAAGAATGAGTGGCTAGATTTTCCTCGCAGGCATTAGAACGAACACCTTACCGGCGTCGCGGTCGGGGGTGGAAACGACGAGCGGCGCTTCCCGCGCTCTTTGGACTTGCGACGAGGACACGTTTCGGTCGCTAGGCCGCTGTTCCCAGGCGCACCTCGGAGTTAATTTCCTTTTGTAGGCCTCTCTGTTACCAGTTTATAAGCAATAATGATTATCCATTTCTCTTTCTGATCCATCCCAAGAAATCCAGCCATCTTTCTCATTTTATTTCACTAGTAAGTGTGCATGTGGAATCCACATCAAAAACATTGAAGATCGAAATTCATTTATTCCAGAATTTCTGAGAAGTTGATCATCTTAGGCACATTCTAATGAGTAATTGCAACAGAATTGACAAATGTAATCTTTAATAAAAAAAAAGGACTAACCAACAACGTATTTATTTTATTTCCCTTTCAGGCAACTGTAGGATCATAACTGTAAGCAACAGGAAATAGGCATCATAACTCTAGGCATCATAACAGAATAAGTAACACAGCTATGCCCTTTCCATTTTGTAGATTGAGGTAAAAATTTGTAAAAAGTCGGCCAATGTTATGCAACAGGGCAAAAATCAAGCATCGTAAAGTGGGTGCTAGTTTGTCGCATTTTTGTATTCCCGCTTCTTTAAGAGAAAGGCATCTTTCTGATTGGTTGATAATTGTACATACCGATGCACCTGCCGTTGTCTCTTTAATTCATTTGAATTTACAATTAAGGAAGCATGTATCCCTGGAAGGAGTGACAGAAAAATTAGAACAACACAAGACCCAAAATTTATAGCTGATTCAATTACATTGCTTCAATTGACAAAAATACAAACAATAAAACATATGAAAGTACGCTCAAGTTCATATGATTGCTTAAAAGTTAACAGAACCTAGGTAGTAAAAAAATTATGGATAAGTTCATAACAAAGATGCTTACGCCCAAATAGTCTAAGGTGAGCAATGAAAATGCCCCAACCCAAGTTCAGCGTATCTTCTATTAATACATAACTGAAGATTGTGGTATGTGAACTGGATTAGAACTCACAAAGAACACTGATAGATCTGAAGTTTGAAAGCCAACCCATGGGAAGCTAAGCTTCAATATCTTTAGTAATTGCATTAGATTAGAGGTCAGCAAAATTATTGATCAATTTGAACATAGGAATCAAGATTGTTGACCATTGGAGTCTGCATGCATATCTTTGAAATGATTGCAAGTTTTGGTTTAGAAATTTCTTCGAAATGAAATTCTTAACTTGTTTAAGTTTATTGGCACTGAAACCAAAAGATGGCAATGATGGTAAGTGTACTGTGTACAAAGAGGTACTGGGCAATTTTGCAAGTTATTTAAGATGGGAGGACACTCAGATTTGGTAATGATAGCCTTCTCAGTACACATACAGCCAACTTTGGCATACAGATAATATAATCCTAACAAAACTTGATTTTTGGGATAAGCATTGCTCCATATCTACAACATGTCTAACTTGCAAAATAAAGTTTCGACCCTTGAAAAGCTTGAGCTCCACCTGAATGACGTATCAAAAGAATTCTATTTAACAATGATTAGTGAATTGATAAAGTTGTAGAAAAGCACAATGTTTACCTGTAGTCATGTGTGTTTGTGATATAAGCATGGTCAAATCCATTTCCTACTCGACAACCTCGATCCACATTCTTCCTCGGCAACCTCTCTAAGGAAACACACAGTTGATTCAGTAGCGCATAGGACACAATGTTGACTGGTAATTGACATTTATAGTTTTGCACCAAGAAAACAAGATATGAAAGTTCTGAAAATGCAATAGTTACTGTGAGGAGGTAAGAAAAATGTACCTGTTCTGCTTTTCTTGGCTTTGCATGCATCTCTCTCTAAGAAACTGGTCCTCCACTGCACTCCCACTGAAATGATCAGAAAGAATCTTAGCATAAGCACAGTAAAACAATCCTTTTTTATTGAGGTCTCGAGCATGTTTTGGTTGTTTATGCAGCAATAAAAAATCTGACACTACATAAGAGAACATGAAGCAAGAGTGAGAAATTGCTTCTAGAAATACAGGCATTGTTATTCAACCAAAATAACAAAAATTTATGGTGGTAAGAGAAGTATAAGAACTTAATGTGAGAAATCATCCAATGAATCGAAGCTCATCAATTTAAACACTGAAAGGGGTGGTCTAAATTCAATAGTTTGGACCTTCTTCAACTGCATAATCTGAATTGAAGTCCTTAGCTTTTGTTTTGATGTCGAACCACTTCCTAACAAGGGTCTTGAACTAGGATAGCTTCTTCCATACCAATCAGAACCAAAACAAGATCAGAAACTAACATACATAAATTATGAACAGAATACCTATTGATCTGGGCACCCTTACCTTGTTCTTGTTCAAATTCTCATCTCTCATTGACATAAGTGGGCCAATGGCGGTGCAGGGGGCGGTGACGGGTGCAGAGGGGGGAGCGGCACCAATCAGAACCAAAACAAGATTAGAAACTAACATACATAAATTATGAACAGAATAGTTGTTGATCTGGGCATCCTTACCTTGTTCTTGTTCGAATTCTCATCTCTCATTGACATAAGTGGGCCGGTGGCGGCGCAGGGGGCTGTGGCTGGTGGGAGGGGGAGCGGCGTAGCAGGGGGCGGTGCGAGGGTTTGGGGCCGGATGTGGGTGCGGGAGCGAGGGGTGGGGAACGGAGTGGCGGCGCAGTGGGGCGGTGCGCAGGATTGCATCACGGGTGTTGTCAGGCTGGAGCAAGGGGCAGAGTTGGGTGGAGTGGCGACATAGGGGTGGCGTGGGAGCGGAGGGGCGGGTGGGGCGATGGAACGGTGCAAGAGCAGCGTGGGGTGGAGCCGGCAGAGCATGGGGGCGACGCGGGAGAGGAGGGGGCAGAGCCGGTAGAGCATGGGGCGGCACGGGAGCAGAGGGGGCAGAGCGATGGAACAGGGGGTGGCGCGAGGGATTGGGGCCAGATACGAGTGGGGTTAGAGCAAGGCATGATTAGGGGATGGCGTGCATGACAGATTAGGGCTGGCTGGGAGTGGGGCTAGAGCAAGGTGTGATTAAGGGGATGGGTAGGACTAACTTGCAATGTTATACATTGGATGAGCTGAATGAACAGTGCAGATATTCAGATGGTGGGATCAACTTGCAATATTAGTCATTGGATTTTGTTGATCTAACCGCCAGGATGGGAGGGTATTAACGTGGTTGGGTGGCAAAAGGTTTGATCAAAATGATGCTTTTTATATTAGTATAGATAAGATTGGTGACTTGATCGTTGACAACTAGCGCTGTCCATGGGAAGAAGGCGCCGATTCCTTGAAGTCTTCTTCATCAGCAACCATCATCCTCTCTCATTTCCTGTCAACATCGCCCATGCGATCATAGTAGAGACTTGGGACAAGGAGAATTGATTCAATTTGGCCGACTACGTCGATCTCAACATGGACACATTGCATCCATGCTATGAAACACGATGCTTCTTCATCATCATCCTCCATCCTAGGCTCGGTCATCCCTGAGACCAACGAGATCAATCAGATGGAGGACACGCCACCCCTATCCCCAGCACTACCTAGGGATCCGATCATTTCGACCTCATCGGAATGCCTAAGTAATGCGGCAAGCCTGGTACTTCCAACCGGCAAACACGACGATAAGAGCGCATCACCACAACCTGAGAGTCAGAGTACTCTCAATTTGATCGTGGGTAATCGCTATTCGCCAATAGCTCCTACATATAGCAGGAGCCAAACGACGCCTAGTCACGGTGTTGATGAAATTACCTCTAGTAAGAAGCCAGGAGAAGGTAATGAATCTCATCATCCAATACGTAGTCTACTGGATCAGGTTGAGTCCACCACATGGCCTTTCGAAGGTGGTGCTCTCCAACCGTTCCCCATCGTGGAGGCTACTAGTCCAAGTGATGGAATGCACTCCCTCAGCTTTGATGGGAGTTCATCAGGAGATTTTTTGCTGGAAACATGATGTTAACACAATTGGAAATACCGCTGCAAATTCTGTGGTAGATTCTCCATGGTAGACTCCCCTACAACCCACTATCTGGAATGGTGCGAGTACTCCTAGATCACCTAGAGGGAATGAAAACACTGGAGCTGGTGGACATCGACCATCTAATCCACTAGCTTCTACCCCTCCACACTTGACGAGTCGTGTGGGATGAGCAAGCAACACAGGGCGAAGCTCGAGTCTTCATACCCCTTCGTCCCATAGAAACGCTCCGAGGCCTTTGGTAACTATCTATAACCTACAACGAGTTCATGATATTATAAACAACCCAGATCCTGCTTTAGTAGAGACCCTGGGATATGCTCATGTTGTATGATAGGTATTGAAGATTCTGTAATAGACCATGCATCGGAAGAGATGTACCAATGTAAGATTAAGGAGGCCGACTAGAAGGGGGTGAATAGACGATCTAAAACTTTTCTTCAAATTATTACTAACAATTCAAGACCTTTTCTATTTGCCTAAACTAAGTATACAATGCGGAAGCTTAAATCAACTTGGTTTAGCTCAAATAGCGCCTACAACAAATGAATTCGCCTAAGTGCACCAACAATTCTCGCTTAGGTCAAGGTTTGCAATTTTAGGTTGACAAGTAATCAAATTAATTCTAAGTAAGTAAATTGCTTGAAGGTAAATTGAGCACAAGAAAGCAAACACAATTGACACTTGATTTTTATCGTGGTGTTCGGAGACTTGCCGGTCCCCCTAGTCCACGTTGAGGTAAACCCGAAAAAATCGGACCGGCTCCATGAATTAAGTCTTCCACCTCAATTCCACTAGTGGTAGATTTTTCCCGCTCCGGGTAGGTGAGCTCCAACCTTCACAACTTCGTCGGGTCTTCTCATAACCTTCTTGAGAAGATCACCGCGCACGACGCCTCCAATGATGTCTAAGAGTCGGCAAACTCCAAGACTAACAAGTCAAGTCCCTCACTTGACTCTCACCATGTGCAACGAATGCACAAACTCACTTGGACACAAAGTCCACCTCTAGATGCAACACATGCACTCTAGATCCTCTGTCCCTTCTCAAAGTGCAACATATGCACAATTGAGTGGAGAGCCTCACTCTAGCTCAAAAGTACAGAGCTGTATATTTTTACCATAGTGTAAATAGCTTGAAAGTAAATTGAGCACATGAAAAGAAACTACAAAGACACGGTATATTTTTACCATAGTGTTCGGAGACTTACCAGTCTCCCCTAGTCTACGTTGATGTTAGCCCAAACGAATTGGACTGGCTCCATAAATTAAGCCGAAACATCTCAATTCACTAGTGGTAGCTCTTTCCCGCTCCGGGCAGGTGAGCTGCAACCTTCACAACTTCGCCGGGTCTTCTCACAATCTTCTTTGAGAATATCACCGCGCACGACGCCTCCAACGTCGTCTAGGAGTTGGCAAACTCCAATAGTAACAAGTCAAGCCCTTCCTTGACTCTCATCGCGTGCAACGAATGCACAAGCTCAAATGCACACTAAGTACAACTCTAGATGCAACACATGCACTCTAGATCGCTCTCCTTGCTCACAAGGTGCAACACATACACAATGAAAGGAGAAGCTTACACTACCTCAAGAGAGCTCAGCAACGCCATCTCCAACCGGCCATAAAGGGGTATTTATACCTCCACACAAGAAAACTAGCCATTGGAGCCAATCCTTGAAAAATCAGAGAAATCGGAAGTATCACAAGCAAAACACTAGTACTTCCGCTCCCCTCGCAACGGTCAGAAAAACCAGCAGTTACAGTCAAAATCGGAAGTTCCGCTGTTCATTTTCTGGTACCTCCGATCATCGGAAATATCGCTCCACACATACGGAACTACTGCTCTCGCGGGGAGGAGAAGACCACCACACAGGTATCCCTCTGGAAAAATGTACAGTAGGAAAATCTAGAGCTTTCGAAGTCCGGTAGTACCGCGCAACACACGCCGGTACTTCCGCCTTCCGGTAGTACTGTTCACACAAAACCGGTACTTCCGCCGGCTGATCGGACCACTCACACAGAGTCGTCGGACCGCTCATCCGGTAGTACTGCGCAATATATGTCGGTATTTTCGATGTCCGGTAGTACTGATCACACAGAGCTGGTACTTCCGACCTCTGGTAGTATCGCTACATACTAGTTCCGATTTTCCAGACAAGTGTAGATATTTCAACAAATTTTACAAAAGACATTTGCATGCTATAGTATCGTGTGCACAAGGATCATCCATGACTCCTAACAAGTTGCAAAATACATTTGCACACTTTTGAAATCATGACACAAAGAATAGGTATTTTCAAACTCAATGTTAATAGAGTGTTGATAAACATCACCTTGTTTTCTTTCTAACTATCATCCAGATTTGTGACTATTGGATTAGAGATCCAACGGCCATGAATTCTCCCCCACCTCTTCCAAAAAAATCTCCTCCTACAAAAAAAAAGGACCGTTGGATCTCTAATCCAACAGTTTCAAATCTAAATGATTGCTAAGAAGAAAACATCCGAATAGTGCGTCATATGCATACATCCCGCAATTGAACCAACTACGGCCACCTAATTCCCTAGCCATTACTCCATAACATGCATGTATATTCTCATTAAACAATATACTTCACACCTTAAGGCTTCACCTGGAGCGTGAGAATTTTTCCAAGAACCCAACTATTTGTTTTTGAAATTTCCACAATATTATATTTTTTACATTATAAATGTGCCATAAATAAGAAATTAGGATACCACCTAGTACACCTCGAGTCGGGCACGGCTCCTCCTGGCACGAGCAGTCACCAAGCCTATCATCCTTGCCAGCAATTGTAAACAGCCAAAAAGTCTGCCTTTCGTCTCCGCCTCGGCCTCTCCTCCAATTATTTGATTATTTCAGTCACTTCCTACCCCAAAATCAGGATCCATCCAAACCCAAGCTCCCCCTCATATCCTCAAGAATCAAGATGCTCTCCTCCATTAGCACCGCTTCCCCCGCCCTGCCTCGCTGGCGGCCAGCACCCCAAGAACCATGCTCTTGTCGCCTCCAGCCCCATGGCCGCGCACCAAGCAGCCCATCCGCCTGACTCGACTCCAGGAGTGTACGGGTCGATTCCTGCTGCCCCGTAGGCGGCCGAGAACACCGCGGCTTGGCGTGTGCATGGCGGAGATGGCCAGGGTCGGGAGCGGGTCCTCGCGGGAGGTCGGGGTTTCCGGGGAGGGGGATGCGATTCTTGGAGGTGACAAGTTGCCCGGCGCGAGGCGAGAGACGGCCACCGGGTGGGCGCCCGTCGAGGCGGCGCTGAATCGGATGGTTAGTGCTTGTTGGTATGGAATTGTGGATGTTCTCGATAAGTTTGGTTGAGTTGTGACTCCAGTGTTGATCTTAGTGGCCACAAGCTTAGTATATTTTGTGCTTCTCAGTTCGAGAAACATGAGCTTTGCTATAGACTTGTACTTACAGTTAGTGTGCTCCTGTTAATGCCATTCAAGTGAGCTCGCATGCTTGAAACTTGCATGCCAAGCTGAAAAAGTTAGCTTACCAAAAGGCATTAAAGCAAGCACCAGGATATTCTGATTCGATCTGTAGGGAATATCCATTGCTGTAGTACATATCATGGTACATGTCTTTTTTTCCCCTTCAGAAGCCATTAGATGTCTTGTTGCAAATTTGTAATATACTGTTACGAGCTAGACTGTTTTCATA
The DNA here is from genome assembly GCA_036346245.1 of Bonia amplexicaulis. Taxonomy (NCBI): domain Eukaryota; kingdom Viridiplantae; phylum Streptophyta; class Magnoliopsida; order Poales; family Poaceae; genus Bonia; species Bonia amplexicaulis. Next base: position 25,175,155 of record CM070739.1, read on the forward strand.
CGGATTTTCAGTTTTGGTTAAAATGTGGAATCTTTCCATATCTAACGTCTTAATCTGTCTGTTTGTTTCCACTTATGATGTATAAGCTAGATTATAATAATCTTAAGTGGAAACAAACAGGGCCTTAGAATGTTGTAGCTTCCTACTGAAGTGTAATTGACTATTATATTTGAAATGACCTTTTCACTAGAACCTGAACTTAACTTTGTGCTGTCCACTTGGAACTCTGGACCTTGTACTGAAATTGTTATACCGTGCGCCAGAGTAAATGGCTGGTGGCTGGTTCTTTTGCTTTTGTAGCTCTTTGGAAGCATGATGCCGAAATCATGTGGGCTTTGATGGGTGCGGTTGTGAACACACTGCTTTCATCAGTTCTTAAACAGATGTTCAACCATGAAAGACCTGCACCGGCTCTACGGTCTGATCCTGGAATGCCATCATCCCATGCGCAATCCATTTTCTATGCTGCAATGTTTCTAGTTTTTTCATGTAAGCACTTTCAAATATACTTCAATCATGACACATTATGTCAGTCTACTCCCCTGCCAACATTCTAACTTAAAAGTTCTGGTTACAGCTCCTTAGCTGTTTTCAGTGTAATTAATATTACTAGGGTATGCAAGCTAGTACAATCGAACTCAATTGAAAGTTGGATTTCCTTTTTATTAAATTATATTATTTTGCTAATGGCTTTTCTATTCCCTTAAGTGAAATGAGTGAAGACTAAATTAGACATATTATGTTTATTTTGTGCTCTAGATCTTTAGGACAAAGAAATTTAAGAGAAAGAAACTTATCACTTTAAAACATTGGGGTATAAGAGTACCTCTATGTACATTAGCAATCAAATGCTCGCTTCTCCAGTGAAATGGAATGTATGACTTATGTGGCACCTTTGCAATGCAGTGTTCTACTGGCTTGGGACAAATTATCTGGCGATGATTCTTGGGACTGCAACTCTAGCATTGGCCTCCTATCTAGTAAGAATTCTATCTGAGCAAATAAATTTCCCCATATCATAGTTATTCCATTGGTGAACGGTTCCTTGCAAACTTTTACTTACATCTTTAGTCATCTCTATTGTAGAAGCACCATACTTTTTTCATTAGGTTGTAATTTCAAGTTCTTCAATCGGTGCAATCTTAACTATAATCCTACTTATGCGCAGTCGTGGCTACGAGTGTCACAAGGGCTCCATACACTGAACCAGGTTCTTGTGGGTGGCACTGTAGGATCATCCTTCGGTGCTCTATGGTTCGTGCTCTGGCATCTGCTCGTGCAGGAAGCATTCGCCTCTTCACTGTGGGTCCGAATTATAGTCATGCTTGTCTCAGTAGTATTTTGTGTCGGCTTTGTCATCTACATCATTCGTCACTGGCTCAAGGATGAATAGTGATGCATATCGCTGCAATTGGAGATTGATAAGACACTGAAGTTAACCGGTCACGGAGGTTTTCTCTGGACTTCTGTGGGATGATCACACCACAAATTATTTGGGACGGAATTAGTATGAAGCCTAGTGAACAGACGTCAACTTCATTTGCAATCTGGCTTTTTTGCTTTACTAGCAGGATAGCTACAGCATCGGTTCATGTAAGAAATCACGTGATGTGTTGTTCTTATTTCCTTCTTTATTTTTCATTCTTTTGCACGGATGTATAGTGACTAGGGTAATGCTTTTTTTGCTTCCATGCTAGTCTGAAAACAAGATGGTACTAAGAAGGCATTGAATGTCCTTTTTTTTTGAGCAGAAAATACAGCAGGGGAGGCCCCCACTGGAAAATATATTAAGAAAAATAAAACTAAATAGAGGGATTACAATAGAAACCCCAGGAAGCAACCCGAGGAGGGTTACAAGATGAAGACTAGACTAGAGCATCTATACAAGCTAGGAAGACATAGCGTTTTTCCTCACTAAATCTGTGGGCCTGAAGATTAGCCTCTTTACAGAAGGAACTTTTCTAAGAAGCAAAAGACGGGCGACCTCTATCAAAGATGAAATTGTTTCTTTGCTTCCAAATTTGCCAGGCAGCTATGGTGAAAATCTCCATAAAGAAGGGGCTTTGAAATTGGAGCTTAGCATGTAGCATCATTTGAAAGAAGTCTTTCGTGATATCCCAACTAATACCAAGATGATGCCAACAAACTTGACTGAAAGGGCATATGAAGAACAGATGAAACGCGGACTCCTCAATCTTGTAGTGCAGAGGACACGATTGTAATTGTTTCCTTGAAGCTTTTGTTTTTCCTTCTTAGAATATTTCTAGTGTTAAGTCTGTCCATAAAAGGGGCCAAGTGAAGACCAAGTTTATTACAAACAATTGGAGTTCCAAATCCAGAGAAAAGGTGCAGGAGGTTGAATGTTTTTATAGGGCCGATTATAGCATTTAGAGGAGTAGTTCTTGCTTCCCTAAATGTAATCCCAGGAGTCTTTTGAGTTTGAATCAACTTGAAGGTCTTGGGTGAGATCTTGTAAACTATGAAAATCTTGAAAGGCTTGTTCTGATAAAGGCAGATGAAATTGGGCTTCAACAGTGTTATTTGAAAGGAAACTGGCTACAGAAATGTTCTTGTTTTTGGCAAAGGAAAATAGCCTTGGAAACTTAGACTCCAAAATGTTGTTGTTCCAAATGTCGGACTGAAAAGCATCAAGAGCCATCCCCAATACCGCATTTAGCAATTGCTCTAAAAAATTCACATAACTTTAGGACATCTCTCCACCAAAAAGAGCCCTTATCAACAGAGGCATGAGGAACCTGACCAAGAGGATAGTATCCCGGAACGTGTATCAAGAAGACATAAAATGTAAGTAATATTTAATAGAATTCTACTGTGTTTGCCGACATTAGATAAATATAGTACTACATTACCTAATAAGGACAAGTGTAGTTTAATCTATATAAATAAAAATAACCGATGATATTTAAGGTATCTCATTCGTTTTAAGGACAAGAAAATCCCACAATAATCCTAAAAAGAAAAATTCAAGAAATTCTCATATTAATTAAAAGAAAAAAATAAAGATCTCCACCACTAATTTTAATAAAGCTAGATTATAACGGTGTAAATTAATTAATTATATTAGAGTTATATAATAAATACAATTAAATTTTAATTATAAAAAGTAGATATATATATTTCAAAGATAATTATATCATAATATCTAACTACGCAAGTAAATCTGTTTGTTATGAAGTCAACGATAACTTGGGCCGAGGTACAGAGCCCATGTAATAGGGCTATGAAAGAGCAGAGGGGGGACATCCGGGCGCTGCCCAAGTTGTGCAGGGGTAGGTTGGTGAAAGTTTGTTTAGTACCACATTGTCTGGATTAGCGCTTGTGTGTTGGGGAAGGTACTATAAAGGGAGGCGGTGGGCCGGCTTTGAAACCCATCTTTGCGCTTGGGGCAATGACGCAGCTAGTGAGGTAATACCGAGGCGCGTCAATTGCTGGTTGAAAACTATTTCCAAACCCCCTCTTTGACCCACCAGGGCCACTGAGAATTTCTGGAAGGGCTCCCTCTAATCAGGGTAAAGCCTCACAATTCCTAATTCAAAATTTGTATTGAAGCCGTATGCAAACATGTAGTTCTCTGGAGTTGTTCTCAAATCAGCGTTGTGAAAAACGCCGCTGTGTTGAGTTGTTTGTTGGATCACTTGTCCACCAATTTGCATATGGAATTGAGATACAATTCCAATGTCCAATTCCTTGTATCCAATCACGTGATGTTTTACCGAAGAACTAGTTCAGTCTCAATTTCCAGATTAAACGTAGGTATTTTTATAGGAAACGATTTGATGCCTAGGTGCATGCAGGATTTTTTTATATGAAATAATTTAATTCCCATGCAGGATTTTTAATTTCCAGGTGCATGCAGGATTAATTCAATTCCCAGAAGCATGCAGGATTTTTATACGAAACAATTCAATATGTACAGCATTTGGGAAAAATTCCCGTGTTTCGCGTTCCGAACGGCCTCCGCAGTGAGATCAACCAATCACAACTTTTTAAACACGAGCAATTAACAGCTGAGACCAACCTCTGCTAAACGGAGTCTTTGTTACAACAGTATTACAACCACATGTGGAAGCATATTAAAACAAGAAACTGTATTAAATAATGTGAAACAGAGGTAGTATAATGTTATTGTAAGCGATGTTTGTGCCTTACAAAGCTGTATTGTGAGATCTGAGGCATGTTTGATTCATAGACAACTTTACTATAACTAGGCTTAGGCAAAGTGTAGCATGTCACAAAAAAGTGTGGACAACAAAAATGTGGCGAGTCATAATTGTGGCAATAAACCAAATAGAAACTGTAGCGTGACCGTGGGAGCGTGGCAATAAACCAAAAAATGTGTAATTAGCTCACCTAGATCCCAGGTAAGGATGACAATTCCCCATGTGGGAGCGGGACCGTGGAAAATTTCTTTATAAGGGCAAGGGGCAAACTACCCTGTAAGGATGGGGATGAGGCGTTATTATCCTAGCGGGGCAGGGGCAGAGGAAAAACTCTCCCTATGAGCCCTACAGTGATCCACTGAGATACTAAAATATATTATTTATATTTATATATTATAGTTTTGAATATAAAATATGTATTTTATATGTTTAGACTAAATGTGTATCTATACATACATATATATTATAAATTATATTTTGAAGCTATAATTTGAGAAAAAAGTATACATGGATACTTATAAATTAATGAATATAGCTATAAAATATTTTAAAATATACATATAAACTATTTTCTAATTCCATGGGAATCACCACGTGTCGGGTCTCCGTGCGGATGGGGACGAGGGCTCACTCTCCCCCGTTAGCCTTCGTGGGATGGGGCGGGAGGAAGGTTGGTGAGGTTAGGGTGAGGGACGAGTGATGGAAGTTGAAAACCCCCTGCATCTCGAAAGGCTACGAGCTATTATGGAACTCCAAAAGGTGATACCATTTCTGGCAATATGGAGCAAGGTATCCCAGCCTGTTGGGATACCCGGTGTCCACGAGGTAATATTTGCTTGTATCGTTAACATGCTTTGCAGATAAGTATTGATTTGTTGTCGTCGTGCAGTGCATGGTACAAATGACAAATGTGTGAACGTATTACCTTCTAGTGGATACGGGAACTGGTCGACATATTTCGCCATTGTCTTGTATATGATATGTGTGTCATGCAGTGATCCTGGCCATTTCGCACACACAAAAGTGAATCTACAGTCAAAGCCATATACCGCAAGCACATTTGACTTCTATACCCATGTCTGTTGAAATGCCTTGCGTGCTCCACATTTGGAACTGTGACTTTCACATGTGTGCCATCAATTGCCCCTATGCAGTTCACAAAGTGGGGATAGAATTTTTCCTGAAGTAGCCTCGGATGCACAGTCTGGTAGGTAGGATCATATGGTCCAATGGCGTCCCCTGCAAACTTGTAGACGCATGAACTTTTTGGTTATCATACCAGCTGAATGCTCGAATTGGTTCATCGCCTGTTGCTGGGATTGAGGTGCTTCACAAGTCCATAAAAACATAGCGAGTGCTTCTTTCGAGGTGACTTCTATGGAGGACTTCAGGCCGTAGTTCTGTATGAGAGTGTCGTGCATCCTATAGAACACCGGCAGGTACATCCTGAACATGTTGTAGCACCATTAGTCATTTGTAAGTTGCATCTTGACCGACTATAAGTTAGTCATTATTGGGACTCTTGGGGGTGGTCTAGTCCCCGAATTGACTTCATCATCATGGGAGTCATACACCGCCGTCCCCCTCACTGGTCTCCTTTCCCCTCACACTCATCATCACACAATAGAACAACAATTTCAGTCCTGCCTTCTGGATGTTGGAGACACACAAGTAGAACACACAAATGAATGCATCAATAAAACACCACTCAGTATTCATCTTCTGGCTTTTGGAGAACCGAATGCATGTGACAGAACAAGCTCTAAAACCAACCGATAATAGACAGAGTAGATAACACAAAACACAACATTCAGCCCTATGCAGAAAAGCTCTCAAACCAAATAACATAACCCAAAACTAACAAATAATATATCTTCAACACTCTGATAACATATAGCACATATGTTCAACATTCTATAACCTGGCTTAGATAGCATAACACCAATCAGTAGTGGCTCAAAATAGAATCACATAGACCAGACAATAGATATCCGAATGCATGCAAAGTAGAAGCTAATAACATATGACATGAAACAGAACATAGATGCAAACTTATAAGAAACTAGAACTTCAGTTCATGCATCACACAACTCTCCATGCTGACAGCACATACCGAATGCATGCAAATTGTTTGATTGACCCCAGCGATAAACAACTAACAACCTCAGTTCATGAAACAGACAACTCTCCGAGAAATGACGGGAAGTAGAAACGCATAACCAACAACATAACGTGAATGCATGCAAGTTGTACGACCGAAGCCAAAGAAAGCAGTGATCATGGATGGTTCTTCATCCTATCCCAAGTCCTCTGGAGCCAGCGAATCCGACCCATGTCTGATTGCAAGGTGAGAAACCTTGTGTGGTAATCCGGCCTGATGAATAGCCGTGTCGCGTAGTAGTACTTGTCGCTCTCTTCGCTGGCCCTGGCGTCCTGAACCATACAGATAAACCGCATGAACTCCTCCCTAGCCGAGTCCCTCATGGGGAAGTAGCACAAGTGCCCGACAGGCGACTGTCGGTTGTGTGGGTCCTCTTGTAGATGTCCACCAGGAACTTGAGCTGCATGTCCCGGTCTCATCGCTCCACGATGCGCATCCGGAATCGATCTGCTGCAATGGCCGACACCGGAGAGGCAAACACAACTAATAGAGCTGCACAAAAGGGGCGTGACCGTGAATCGAGTGAAAAAAATTAAATTAATGGAGTGCACATGAGTGGATGCAACCGGAGAGCTCACCAAATCCGAAGAAGGAACCGTCAAAGAAGTGACAAAATTAACCAAAAGTACTAGCATCTAGATGCTAGTTACGTCTACTTGGAAAGGTTCATACGATGATTTACTAGAAACCAAAGAACTTGTGTTTTATGTTCAACTGGGTGAATACTTGCGCTGTATGTCTTGTTTTTAGTTTCTTAGTAGTCTCTGCACATGGGATGGCCCTTAGCTAATACTTCTGTAATTCCTTGTGCTTGCAGGTGGATGAAGCCCTGATGGAGATGGCTGGTCCAAAAGCCTATCTTATGTACTGTTTGGCTGCCGAGCGAGGGGTGGAGATGACAGACGGTGTCATTGAGGCTCCCAACTCAATCGTATTCCCACAGGCTCAGAATGCAATCATGCTCCAGGTGCTTGGGGGCTTAATTACCCTATTGCATACTACAGTTCATCGAGCTTTTAATCTGAAGAGCATTATATTACTGAAGAATTGAGGTTCCTTCGGTTGTCGCACTGTAATCCTAGAGTTTTCTTTGAAGGCGTGAGAGCAGACATTTTGGAACATCTGACTGTATTCAGATGCTTTGTATGTAGTACTGTAACAGGTTGGGAAGTGGGAATCCTAAATAAATACCGCAACTTTATGATCCATCTTCCAAGGTGTGACAACTCAGTATTGTTCATATCAGGATATTTTCTTTATTTGAAAGCGTTATTCATCGCTTACCTGACTTCAGCCGTACTTGAAACTTTTTCGTTGGCTCACTCATGAGTTGATCAAGTAGTTTGACGGACCTATACTGACTCTATAGATCCGGTGGCAAGAATGCGAACTAGTCCATGATAGCCATACGAGCTTCTCCAAGCCGAGCTGCAGCCATGGCTGCAAACGTGGATACTGGATAGTGGCTGAGGATGCTCGCAGAAAAAAAAAAACTCAGCTGCGTCAGCATCACTGAGCTCGGCGTTATAAACCCCCGGGAAAAAAAGATGAAGTAGCAGATAGCCAGATACTAAGCTCCTGGCAAACACACGTCGACAGGAACACAGCAATATCAAGAGAGAAAATGGGAAGGTAGGAATCAGGATGTTCAATAGAGCAATGCAAATGAGCCTTTGATGTAATAGTGATCTTCTATTAGGCAACCGTTCTGTCAAGTGCCGGTTTGGCGACAAAGATTTCAGCAAGTGGTCAAGTACTTGGACCTGACATAGCATATATGAAAGGAGAAAGGTGATGCTTCTTACACCAACGTGCAACATGAACAGAAGTATATCCCTGAGTTATCGTTTTCGATCATGTATGTTAACATATGTCGTCGTACTATTGATAAGCTGTTGAGTGAATCATGTAGCCTCTGCAATTGAGCAGCTGGAGATTACTTCCTTAAGCCCTCAATGATGTAAGAGCCATAAAGGTCCCTGTGGTATAACATTTAAAATGGTTTAGTAAACGAATCAGTCCAGACAACAGGAAGTTAGTATAAACTAATAGTATCATGTTTTGCAGAAGTATCAACAAGCAAACTCACTACGAGACCATGTGCAGGTCACCCTATGATTGTGATGAGTAATTAAATTTTGGATTACAGTATATGTGAAAGTTGAGTATGGTTTTTGAAGATTTTAGCAAAAGTTTGCCTTCTGTCTGTCGACTGTGTAGTCGGATGGTCCGATCAGCAGAACGACCACGGGGTGGTCGAAAGTATCAGTGCCTGAATGCCTGGTCGTGATCAATAGTCGTAAGCTATAGTGTTTGGTAGTCGTAAGTCGTAGTGTTCTGTTGTGGTGAGTCGTAGTCCATGTGATCATTGGTTGTAGCGATCGGTTGTGGTAGTTGTGGCCTGTATGATCGATAGTCGTAGCGATCTGTGCGGTAGTTGTAGCTTGTGTCCTCGATGGCCATAGCGGTCTGCTCGATGGTCGTAGGTTGCAGGTAGGACCTCGTGGGCTTTGAGTACCTCTTTTCTTGAGCATCCGAGTACTCGTAAGTCATATCAGACTAATCGGTGGGCTGAGGTTATTCTCTAGAAATATTGATGTTCTAATCAGGGTTGATTGGGGTGTTTGTTGCTAATGTGCACATAAGTTTATTGCTTGGTTCTAGGATTATGATCAGTAATTTGAGTGCATACATTTTGATTGTGCAAACTGATGATCTTTATGTATCGTGCGGTGCTACGTGATGGTTTGCTTGTTGGTGTTGGTTGCAGGACTTTGAAGCTAGGTCATGGTGAAGCGTAGAAGGACTAGGACTAAGCACAGAAGGTGCTGAGGTCCATAACGGTCAGGGAGACGCGAAGATGACTGAAGCTTGCAGGGTGGTTGCAAGCCGAGAAGACGAGAACCGGAGCAGGAGCGGGAGCTACCAGCAATGGACATGACGAGCAACGACAAGGTGGACCGTGATTAGGCTTAGGAAGGAGCTGATGTCCTGTGCGGTCGAGGATGCCGGTATCATCATGCACGAGGAGAAGCACGTGGTGCGCCAAGTAACTTGGGTCGTTTACTAGCGAGGACGATTCGGTGGGATCCGGACGCGTGAGGCTTGACGACAAGTCATTGGGGCCACATGAAAGATGACGAAGCATGGACGATGCTTCGTGGCAAAGGAAGCGGGAAGCTTCGTGGAAGGCGGTAGAGGGGCATTTTGGTAAAATTGTCCAATACCGGAAAAGTTACGGTGTGTGAAACTGCGGCGTTGGCCTAAATGGTTTAGGTCTTATATGCGCTGAAAGTGGTGTAAGTCGCTTCGAGAAGCGTGTGTGAGTAAAACCCGGTGTTAGGTGAGGTTAACGGGTTATCCTCGGTTTGGCCTGATGGGATGATCCATTAGGTTTTGGGTTCATTGGTGAGCCTATAAAAAGGGCGAAGAGGCAAGAGCTAGGGTTGAGAAGGTTGGCTAAGCCTTTTGGTGGCTAGCTCCTCCCTCCTATGGAAGTTAGTATAGAGAGTGAGTGTAGACTCTAAGCTTAGAGCTTTATCCTCCAGAGGGGAGTGGCTGAAAAAAACCAATCATCTCAAGTGAGCAATACATTAATCTTTGATCTACCTTTTGTGTATCTTTTGTCTGATTGAGTTTGCTCGGCTTGATTTGGTTCTTCCTCTGTTTTCTTTTTCTACTTCTCGGCTCTGTCTTGTCTCTTCTTGATCTAAGAAATTGTTCTTGCTTGATTTTGTGATGATCTAACGTGCTGTATTGTGTGGAATCATACTCAAAGCCATCTTGGATATTCTCTTCCCACGAGCACGGTCTGTTCATCTCTTCGATCTTGAAGTTTCGGTTTTGTGCGCGCTTGGTTAAATCGCAAAAAAGTCTAGCTTGTTTGCTAAGTTTTCAATCCAAAATTGGGTTAGCTTCCTGAGACCTTAAGAAATTTGCGTATAAATTTTCACGGCCATCTAATCTCTTGATCAAAAGATTTGAGGATTTTAGATCTGGTGGTCGTGCGCCTCCGAAACTTCTAGTCGTTCACGATCTCATATGATCTCTATCGCTTATTGGTCTTAAGTCGTGTGGCCATACGCCTCCTCTGATACATCTAGTCGTTTACGACCACATCTGCTCTTCGAGTAGCTCACGACCGCATTTGGTTAAGAGCGCGCGATGGTCTTCGACCACGTCATATGATTGATCTGTTTTGAGTTCATTCTTTTCTCTCTCAATCTTTTCTTGATCTAAAAGTTTTGATTTGATTTCTTCGATGTTCTTTCTTGTTGTGGCATTGGGATCGTGTTCAAAGCCTTCTTGGATATTCTCTACTCACGAACAAGATCTGCTCATCGTTTTTAGATCTCGGTTGTATGCACTGCTTTAATTTGCAAAAGGTCTCAAATTTGTCATAGATTTTTCGATCCAGAAATAAAATAGCTTCCTGAGACCTTAAGAAACATGCGTACACTGGCTTCATAGCTTTTGGATCTTTCAATCAAAAGTTGCGTGATTTTTGGATCTTGCGGTCGGACTGAAAAATCCTGTCTCCGTTCTTCCTTTGGAAACAGTAGTACCGCAAGCCTCGTAGCGGCAGTACTGTAATTCCTGTTCTCCAAACACTATGGTTTCGATCGTTCACTAGTCGTTGACCTCACTGGTCGAAGTTCGACTTAGTTCGACCAACTTAGTTTTGATCGCTCAATGGTCGTTAGATCACTCTAGTCACATTTTAAACTGCTACGACCACATTGGTTTTTGATCACATTGTTTTCTGACCGCACTCTGGGCATCAACTACAGAGGTGTCGATCATTCATTGGTCTTCGACCACGTAGTTTATGATCACATCGATCTTTGACTATGCTGGTTTCCGACCACTCATTAGTCTTAAACTACACTGGCCTTTCAACTACACACTGGACATCGACAACGCTGGGTTCGACCACGGTGGTTTTGCCAACGTTGGTTTCGACCATAGTAGTTTCGACCACGTCGGTTTCGACCACAGTGGCTTCGACCACGTTGTCTGCCTTTTAACTACGTTGATTTCTGTCTAGTGGTCGTAATGCGATCACGATGTGCTCTAATCTGTTCGTGGTCAACTCTGTGTTTCTCTGGTTTTTCAAGTAGACTTCACTTTCTAATCTTTATAGCTTTGTAACTATCAGAGTAAATGATTTGTGAATATTTGAAAAAAAATTTAAGGGCACCATTCTTCCCACTTTGTTGCCTATCTGCTCCTACACTCACATTGAGTACTTGATTGCGTTGATGGCATCTTCTGCTGGGAGGAACTCATTCACTGCAACCTCTTTGTTTTCATTCTTCTTATCTGTCAACACGGAAGAAGTGTAATTATCGGAATCCAGTTACTGCAGTTGATGATCTAAATATAACATTTGGAAAGGAAAACTATGGATATAGTGCAAGAATATACAATCTTCAAAGAAGCGACGGATCTCTTGAAGGCGATGCGGGGGAAGGTCCTTGATGTCCGTGTAGTGACGGAATTCAGGGTCATCAGCACAGACTGCTATGATCTTATCATCTTTCTCACCCTAGTAACATCAAATGATTAACTAGATGAACTCAGTATTCAGATAGAATCAACTTTGTATGGACTACTATAATTTGTTCTTTTTGCCGTCTAGAATCAAGCGATCTTAAAAATCGTGTGGTAGAATACAAGGAAATGAAGCATGCAAGTCTAATCCATACTCAAGCGAAACAAAAACTTCAATGTAATCACGGGATGGAGAAATTTAACCTGATCAATCATAGGCATAAGCCCAATAGCACGAGCTCGCAGGAAACAGCCAGGAACAACTTGTTCCTGTTGGAGAGAAAGAGCATGTAATGCTAGAACAAAGCTGGTAATGTAAAAAATGTAGACATTGCATCCATCATATACCTGCATCAGGACAAGGACGTCCATGGGGTCACTATCCTCACAGAGTGTGCGTGGAATGAAACCATAGTTGTGTGGGTAAACAACAGAGGAGTAAAGAACACGATCAACCTGAAACACAAGTAAAATGTTCAAGTTCTCTTTTGTCAATGCGAAAAAGAAGTCATTGTAGCATGCAAGTCCTCCACATTCCTATGTCCTTAAGGTATGCCCTTTTGAAATAAAGCCCCAATTTGTACTGAACAGAGTTAATTGGTAGTGATGTACTGATGTTTAACCTCCTTTTACATTTTGAGCACAACAGCTAGATTCGGTGGTATTGTTTAGAGTTCAACAGGGAGTACAAGCATGGTGCACGACCAAATGATTACTCTGAGTACATCAGTTCGAACCTCACCTTGATTAGACCAGTCGCTTTGTCCAACTCATACTTAACCTTGCTGCCTCTAGGAATTTCAACCACCTGACAATTCAAAAAGAAAACAAGCACATGTAACTTCACTGCATAGAATAGCAACATGTCAGCAAAAAACAGTTAAATAAACAAGGAATCCAGACTGCGACAGATAATCTAGTCTTCGCTTGTTTACAAAATCTTTGAGTAACATCATATTAAGGCCAAACTAGCACCAGAAATTGGACACACATGAGTATTAACTCGGTATAATGTAACTCTGCATTGTCCCACAAGGTTTCAATAGACTTAGCCCTAAAAACGTTTTAATAGATTTAATGCATGTATAGAAGTTTCAAATTGAGGATTTCAAGACTGGGAACCAAGAGATGAATTTCAGTCCCTATGATACCATTTGGGACTCAATGCAAGTACAAAGGTAACGCTCCAATTTGCTATCAATCAATACAATCAGAACACAAACCATATCTACAAATTTAGTAGTAAAAGGTAAACTTACGCAGTTGAAAACTGCAGGAGCTCCTGGTCCTGCAATTAAAAGCACATACAGTAAGACAAATATAAAACAAGTCACTTAAAACACAGTATAACTCGTGCATGTTGATATTCTATAGAACATAAGGAAAAGATAAAAGATACAAAATTATAATCTAAGCAAAACATTGCAAGGTGATAATATCCTTGATGAGGGTGTACAACACGTCAATACCTATCTCCAAATCATGCCATGGGTGAGCAGCAACATGCTTTTGAGACATGGAAGAAAGGATACGCTCATTGAGAGCAGCAGGGGGGAATCTTGATCCCTGTTGGGTGTTTCCATCAGCTTCTCCAGCCATGACTATATAATTAAAAGATTGTCATCGACAAGTTAACAGATTCTCTAAACCAAGGACATTGACAAGCAAACAGAAATACTTTTATAAAGACAGGTTAAGAAAGAGCCCCAACCATAGGGTAAGCAAAACATTACAGAAGTTTCAAAAGTCATGCAGCAAACCAAATTATGTATATCATTACTAGGAAAGCTGACAATATTATCCTCCACATGTTTAATCTGAATAATGCTCTACTATATGTTGGATGGGCAAAGTAATTTTACAGGAAAATAAATTTCAACCTGAGGTTTGACAATCAAGGATTAATATCCAACATATGAACTATGCAAAACAAAATGTGTTATAAATACAGAGATAGTACCCATAGTGATGAGCAAAATTCATGAATGCATTGTATGCTTGCATTTCAACTAGTAATAGTGCTACTGAATACTTATATTGCTGCCAGATTGTGAACAATGTCAGGGGCCTTCAATATTTCGCTTCTCATTAAATGTGCAAGATTTGTTCCTACCAACACTGTTCAATGTATTACAGTAAATGAACCAATGCATATAGTGGAACTATTAACTATATACATCATTTTTGTATCTACATACAAACACACAAAACGGAAAACCTGCCCCCGAATTCACATGTTTGTGCATGAGTTGCTGATCCTCAACATTATCTTTTTCCACAATGACAATATCAACATTGGCACCTACAGGAACGTGCAAATTATCAACTAACAGTACAACACTATATTCAACTTTGCCCATCCCAAAAAACACCCCTAAGCCCCGTGCAGTCATATCCATGCTTATGCAACTTCTACGTTTCCTGAACACGGATCACTTCGGCCTCTATTGCATGATGATCTGCCAGCATATACTAGCAAAGAAACTATGCACTTTTCCAGTAAAAATGACTATTACAATTTCCATGACCTCAATAACCAAGTGAACGTAGACGTTTGTTAGCCAAAACAATTTACATACAAAATGAAAACGGTTACAAGAAGGGGGGAAAATATCGAAAATCTAGAAAGCATCTGTTAGCCGGTAGCTTCATTGGCATTCAACAAACTGAAAAGGCAGAAAAGTTCCCCCTTCTGAGTAACTTCAAAGCCACACGCAAAAAGCAAATGGAGAGTGCCCTTCCAAGTAACTTCAAAACAACACTAAGAAATGTATCAATAAACAGTAGCAAGTGGGATTAATTTAAGCGATTGGCAAGCATCATGTCCTAAATAACTCAACATCAGACGAGACGAAGAACCTTGTCCTGACTCCTGAACAACTAGTACATCACCACATTCTGTAAATACAAGAATCATCCACAAGTATAGGTGCGGCAAACAACAAATGCGGATAGACAACTATATCTCAAAGGGGAAACAATCATCACAACGAGCAGATGGCGAAAACCAACGAGGCTTTGTAAACAAAAGAATGCTGCTATATGTTTGGGAAAACTCAACACAAGAAAAGTTGCTCAAAAAGCAAGGAAAGAAACACCACGAGACGAGGAGCACGAGGAAATAGCCATACGGCCATACCCCTGCAACTGCAGAACGAATCGAACTAAGGCAGAGAACAAACAAGAAGTCGCCAAAAAAAAACTATCGCCGAGTTCTCCAAACACCGATGAGAAGAGGTCGTCATAGTAGAAAGGGAGATTCAAATACCTCAGTCGCAGTAGAAAGGGCATTCAAGAACACCGAAATGTACACAAACGAAGAAGAAAAGGGGCAGCGAAACAACCGGGGGTGGGGGTTATCCTGTGGAGCAAAAGAAGATAAAAAGAAGCAAAAAGAAAAAAGATCACAAACTATACCACAATCATCTATCTGATCACAAAATACACCACCATCAGATGAAGCACAGGAAAGGATCTTACAAAAACACCAAACTATAACGACTCACAAATCAAGAAAGACAAAATAGCAGAAAAACTGAACAGAAGCTGCAGAAGAACACGCGGCAAGCAGCAAGAACCGCTCAAGAAACCAACACTGTCAGAAACAAGGACGAGCAACCAAGAAACAACCGATCCGACTAGAGGAGCGAGAGAGAGTTCTCACCGGAGTTGATCACGAGATCTCGTGAAGTCGTGATGGCAAATGCGAGAGAAGAGGCGAAGCGGAAGAAGAGGCTGCTGTCCTGTGCAGACTCGACTCTCGATGTGATATTTCAGACCAGACCTTTTTTGGCGACGCGGATGGGTAAAGCGTCCGCGCCTCCGCGGCCATGCGCTCCCGCTTTGGCGGCCGTCTGATTCGGACACGGACGGTGTGGATCGAGCCAACCTACCATCAACGACAGATAGTGGGCCGAGAAGAAGTCTTATCTGTAGGTATCTGCCACCGCTTCGTCCCACGGAAAGACGTACGCGCAAGGTGTGATGTTGTGTGGTTTATGATTTGTAGTTAAAATTTTTGAATTTTAGTTATTTATGATAGAGATTATGGAGAGATAGTCGTTTGCAATTTTGATTGATACAGATGTTGAGTTTTTAATGTGTACTACAATTAACTTGTAGATCCCGTCCTGAGAAAATACTCTGTTTGAAAGTTAGTTACTGTAGCAAAGTCAAAAGTCAATTTTAGAATCCGTTAAAGAATAGACCCTTAATTGGGCTGATGGTATTTGGCGGAATATTTTGACTTTTGGTTAACATAGAATAACAACAAATCAAAGAAGTAACGTTTGAAAATAAAATTTGAAAAACAACTTTTACAAGATATGGACGCAGAGGAGACAACCAAGACCGGCCAACGGCTTTTCGAAGTGACTTGAAAAAACCGTCTTTCGAGGCAGCCTAGAGAAACCGTTTTTACTGTTCTTTTTGACTGCGGTTTGTGGCTTTTGGTTGCGACTTGTGATTTTTAAGTTGTTTGTACGAGATATTATAGAGTAACAGAAAATCACGTGCGACTTTTGCCGGTATAAATGAAGTCAGTAAAGTATGTACTACAATTAACTAGTAGATCTTATCTTAAAAAATACTTCATTTAAAAGTTAGTTACTGTAGAAAAGCTGAAAAATAGTTTTTAGAAGCTGAAAAGAACCGTTTTTAGAAACAACTGGAAGAAGCCGCTAAATTGGATTTTGGCACCTAAAGTTCTAAGTTTTTCACTAACCACCCTGGGTAAGCTGCCAGTAGTTCCCACGCTGCTCCAACATTGGGCCACGCCACAGATCTCCAGACCGAAGGCATCTGCACTAGCCAGGTTAACGAAGGGGTTTCAGTTTCAGCAGAAGGATAAGAGATCACACAACCGCCCTAGAATTCAGACAACACGAAGGCCTTCACACCGCGCGTACGCATTAGTTGACATCAACGCACAGACCACAAATCATACATCTCCTTTCGTATATCTGAAACAACATGTTCCACAACACGGAAGGTAGAGAAACTTATTCCCTGTATTTTTACATGTCGAATTATAGTCGGTTCGTCGAGTCCTATGACCAAATGCACAAGGATGTATGTAGCATATAGACTAAGTGCACTGTCTGCAGCACACCAAACTGATTTCATGTCGGTTTTGTTTTGGTTTTCGCACTTCGGAAATATAGACCACAGGCTCCATGACTGACAACACAGAGAGAAACCATGTGTACCCTAGATTGTTCCACCATCGCACCAACTCCGTAATCTTAGGCTGATGGTCATGAACTAACTGACAAGGTCTTCCGGTGGATGCTCATGAATTTGGCAACAAATTCTGCAAAAAAGAGAAGGACAAATGTTAACTTTAAGCCAGCAATCTACAGTGCCAATGGCCAAAGAACTCGCCGAAATACAACGAGAAAAATATGATTTTGGACTGTTTTTTTGCTATCAATATCTGTGGCGCCCGCACGGAAGGAATATCGCGGTTCTCGAGCGCCGTTGCGACACGTGGCCGAAGGGACACGTGGAGGCTGATGCGGTGCGAAGGCTACGAAGCGCGCCGCCGCCACCGGGAGCGGGAGCGGGCGCTGCAGCCGCCGGGAGCCCGCGCCGCCGTCGCCCAGGAGGGTAAACCCTAACCCTATTTTCATGTTTTTTCGTTTTGAACCGAGTTGAAACTTCTCGAAACCGACTTGAAATTCCCCAAATCGAGTTCGCATCCCTCAGATTCGAGTTGAAAATTCCCCATTTGAAATTTTCCGATTTGAAAGTTTCTGGTTTTTGAAGGGGGGATTGGAGTGGACAGAGGAGAAGGGGGAAGAATGGCGGCAGCCATGGCGTGCAAGTGGGGAAGCTCGTGCCAAGCAGTGTTACTGTGTTGTGGGAGCTGCCACGTGTCAACACCACGGTGCGCGTGTGAGGAAGGATTTGTGCGGTCGACCGCAAATTAGAGGTCTTCAGATAACAGTTCACTAGGACGGCGCAGATGGTATGAAATAGTGATTCAGATGACACTATGCAATTCTAGAAAGAAAGATGTGCCCTTTCAGCATGAAATGGAGTAGTACTGTAGCAGTGTTCTAGAAAATGGAACTGTCCAACAGGAAATGATTTTCCAAGTGACCATAATTATTATATGCAATAAGCTGAATTGTCTGAAATCTAATATTGGAGTTCATATTGGGGGAAAAAAATCCAGAATCAAGTCTAGGCATTTGGCACCATCTAGGTTTGTCTCACGATACATGCCCAAAATTTAGAAGCAACTTTGTGAAACAAATCCACTAGATATTGGAGTACTGAACAAGGGTGACTGATACTGGAATACAGAACAAATGGAAAATTACCTTCCAATTTCAGCAGTGCACTTGCACCAACTGGCAATCTCTTATCCTGAAATCCATTATTGTCATACATGGTTATCATAGCTCATTGGGGAAGTGCGTGTAAAACAGAAACATGGTAGAGCAAACTCACATAGTAGGCATGCCAATAATAAACTTCCCTCTTTATGCTAGCATGAATTCCCTTAAGAAACAGCTCTACAAGCTTCTGCGAAGATTCAAAATGAAGTTTATTTGCATGGTTATGTCTGTGAAGATAGTGGCATCCTTGAAGTTAAATTTACATAATCCATAAAAAGAAACTTTTCGTTTGTTTTGCATAAATTACCTGGAGTATTAGTTTAGGAGGTACAAATTCAACCAAGAGTTTTTGGAGTTTGCCTCGTACCAAAAATAACCTACATAATACTTTCATCTGTTATGCAAATAGAGTTGCAACATGATCACACAGTTCAATATCATTCTCTGTGCTAGTTAACAAAATTGATGCACTAAATGGCTGACCAAAGTTGCCGCAATTTGCAGAGGGAAAAGTTGTTGGTGGTAACAGTACAGTGATCATAATTTCACAGCCAATGAAAATCAGAAAGGACAATGCAAACTTTAATTGCTGAAATTTTTCTGATTCCAAATGCCAAACCTTTTAGGAGAGGGATCATCTAAAATTTCTGCTGCAAGTTCCTGCAGGACATCCTCCCATCCTAGCGGTATAGCTTGTCTATCGATGAAGGGGTAACTGGTATGAAAGGGAAACGGGGATGGCAGATAATAGAATTATGATATAAATACAAAGGACATTAAGAACTCTTCATTATAGACAAATACTGCAATCATACTTGTTGGCTTTGCATGCCTCCAAAGCCAATATTGCCTCCCTCACGTTCTGCCTAGATCGACTTGCAATGGTAGCAGCAAAACTTTCAGGAAGATCAAATCTCTCTCTTTTTGATATGTAAGTAAGAATCTCCACAATCTGACGATTTTTTTATATGTTAGTCAGTGGTGCTAACAAAATAATGAAGTTAAATGCATTAATGCAATGCATATAAAAAGCAGAAGTTTTCCTGTTCCTCATATTATGAAGATTGGTCATCTATAAATAACATGAAGAGTGTTAAGGAGAGGATTAGGAAATAGATTAGGACTCTGATCTATTTCCTAATATGACTTGGATTCTATTCCATATACTCCCTCTTGTACCCTCTATATATATTGCCCTTTGGGCCTCATATCAATACACACAATATTCATAACATTATGAATATTGTGTGTATTGATATGAGGCTCAAAGGGCAATATATATAGAGGGTACAAGAGGGAGTATATGGAATAGAATCCAAGTCATATTAGGAAATAGATTAGAGTCCTAATCTATTTCCTAATCCTCTCCTTAACAAAGAGATCGTGTCAAGTTAAAGTACAGTGTTAGTGTTGAACAAGTTATTTCACGTGATTTTGAATTTAGGACGTTGGTAGTTGATACAAAGTTACCATGTACTACAAGTCTACATATAAAAAGCGGAAGCTTTCCCGTTCCTCATATTATGAAGATTGGTCATCAATATATAACATGAAGAGATCGTGTCAAGTGAAAGTACAGTGTTAGTGTTGGATAAGTTATTTCACGTGATTTTGAATTGAGGAAATAGGTAGTTGATACAAAGTTACGATGTACTACAAGTCTACAACTACTGGATTTCTGTCAAATCATATGTAGACATTAGACACACATCCATAACCGTTACCAAAAGAATAAAAGACCAAGTAAACAGAAAACTGACCTCATGTGTATTGGGCACACCAATGCTAATAAGCTTGCAACGTTTCGTTATAAAATCAAGAAGATTAGGCTCATCCTGGCAAGTCATAATTATCTTGCATGCATCAGAGGAGGAATCAATTATCCATTTTATCAAACGTTGATTATTCTCGCTAACTTTGTCGACATCATAGAGAACAATTACTGGAATCAACAAATAATCATGTTAGGAAGACTTCAAATGAAATGGCATTTTAAAAAAGAGGTTGCAGAGGATAAATATTACCTTTTAAGTTCTTTCTCACATCTGGCTCAGTGGTTTTACGCTTATTTGCCATTTCATTCGCTAGAGCCATCAAAGCATATCTAGCATTCTTGGCCTGAGACCTCATATTGAGTTCCACATGGTGATCACTTGATGACAATGGGACAAAAATGGGCACAGATGCAGATCCCTGCCAAAATCAGGGAAACCTTTGCTCACTCAAAACTCTAAAAAGCATAACTACTTTATGTGATGCTTTTAAAAAATATACATAATGATGGAAAACCTTTTTCCTGTCAACTAAGGGCATACCATATATTGTAGAATAAGTAGATAGCAGTGCGCATGGTATGCAGTATGCACATGTTTAATGTTGATAGATGAAATTATGTTTTTGTTTGGTTCCAAAGTTGTTGGGATGAAGATGATGGTGCAAATTTCAACTTTCTAATTACAGTAAAGAAAACATATACAAATAAGAAATCAAATAAGTAACCTGCCAGAGACAAGTTAGATGAACACTACAAACATCAAAATTACAGTTCCTCTGAAATTACCAAAATTCTTTTAGAATGCTGAATAATACAAGATATGAGCTACAAACTGGACATCCATGCCTTACAATGGCATTTCGACATGAAATTATACATATAAGCTTAACATTTTAATGAGTTCATTTGAGAAGTAGTATAAGTTTGGCTGAATATTTGTAATGGTGCTTACCTATTCTTTTTCTAAAATGATTAGCTTGCAATCCAAACTGCAAGAAACTAAGTAAGGCTATTTCTTCTTCCTTTAATGATACCAGACCTTTTATATTGTCTTTTAACCAGAAAGTAACGATTACTTTATGCAAAATACAAAGGCAATGATTGCTATTCGCATTACTGTTGCATTGAAATGAACTCGAGTTTTATAGAACATTTTGAATCCTGTTATGTCCATCCCAAATGGAAAGTACTCTAGAATGCATAAAATAGTTAGATAATCTGTACGCCTGTATGACAGAACTAACCTGGCCGTCACAGCTCTTCAAATAGTGAGATACCTGGAAAAGCAACAAGAAATACTTGAATCAATCTGTATTGAGAATATATTAACAGGGCTTTTCATTTTCAGTGTTTAAGTTTGTACATTCAGAGAGGAATCACCAAAGATCTCAGACAGTACAGCTCTGCATAATGATCTCTTTCCTGATCCTGGAGGTCCTTTTAAAATGATATGAGGGCAAAACTCAGGGGAAACCTGTCACAGCAGGGCACTAGCATTTAGAAGGCTAGAGCACGGACTTTGAGCTACTGGGACGACAATTTGCAGAACAGTATGGCCATGCAATTGCCAAGTAATCCATAGATTCCATAATAGCAGTTCTGGAACTAATTTAATTGGAAGGTACAACGACTTAACATAACCTGAATATCTCAACTGTGAAAATTTCGGAACCAGACCATAAATACTTCAGTTGACAAAATAACCCAAAAAAAATCTTGTTTAATGATAAGGTTACAACAGGAATTATAAAAATAAAAACTTATTTGGTTACCAATTGTTTAAGCTGTTGAACTTGCTCCCTGTGACAAGTAAATCCACTCAAAGTTCGTGGACGATATTTATCAGCCCAGAGAAGTCTAATCTTCTCTACGACGAGTGCCTTCTCAATGTAACTCGATTCGGATTCATCAGTTGTTTTGCAGTTTGGCAATTTTGATTTACCGCATGACTTGCCCGTCACACATGGAAGCCAAGAATCATTTTGCACCTTTTGCATGTTGGAGGTGAATTTCATGACGCCACCAACTAGTTTCCCAGTGAAATCGCTGAACTTTCCACTGTCCCCACTAAATCTGCCACTATTAAACTGGCTACTCAAAGTGGTCCCGCTGCTTATTCGGGAGTGCCGACCAGTACCATCGCTGGAGTTTGTAGTTGCTCGTGAAAGATGTGTCCGGGCTGAAACAAACTGTGATGTCTGGCCCAAATTATTGCTATTTTCTTGAGTAACAGCAACATCATTCTCAGCATGGGCATTTGAATTCGAGGTAACGGATTTCTCAACATTGTTATGCTTTGTTGATGTTTTCTCAAGCGGTGCCCTACAATCACGGGAGAAGAAGATGTCACCTGTAGGTATTGACTCTGTGCTTGTGTATGCATACTCATTATATATGGAATCAGGCCACTTGGCATTTGCAATCAACTCACTGATCTCCTGGGAACAATTTTCTGCATGTGAATCCTCTTTTATATGATCAGCACCAGTTGAGTCTCTTTCTGCCTGTGTTAAGACAGGACTAGTGCCAGGGAATGCAGGAGCTCTAGCAGGATGTTCCTTTTCATGTGGCCGTAGTTTCGGTGTAGAAATTGACCGGTTACGGTAACTCTTCTCCTTGATTGATGATCTGCTAGAGCTTTCGATAGAAGACCGAAATCTGGGAGGCGTTCGGCTGCTCTTTTTGCGTGATTCATTCTTTCCACCAGCGTATGGAGATGTTTGGCGTCTTTGTTCTGTGACCCTGGGAGGAGTACGATTGTGTCTCAAAGTTGAAATTTTCTCATCAGGATACTCTCTTATACGGTTAGGAGATGTGTTTTGCCTTCTAGCACCAACTTGGGGATTCCTACCAGGATCTTTAGGAAGCCGAGTCCTCCCTGATGTCAGTACTGCATCATTCCAAGGGCTTTCATGCCACTCAGTTTCTGTGTCTGAAGGTTCATAGCCACTTTTGAGACTTGTGGCAGAATCATTGCGAGAAAGCCTATTGTGCCCTGAGTTGCTCGCTGCAGCTAGCATACTTGGTCGCTCAAATTTCAAAGTTTCTTTGTTTCAGAAAATTTGCAATCTTGTGATACTAGCAGAATAAAGTAAAAAACAATTAGAAAAATCCAAAGTCAAAATGCCAACATTAGTTAAATTATTAAAACGAACCAAGATTCGTTATGGCCTAGCTTGCAGTTCAAACAAATCCAAATTCACTTTTGTTTCATCTTCAACTGGATGATAATATGATAGCAATAATTAGTTCAATTATGCAACTAATACAATGGTAAGTCGCTGCTAAATAATTTGGCCTGACAGCAATCCAGCACAACTTGTACGATAAATGTAAAACATAAACTTACTGCATGGTGCAAAGTGCAAACTGAGCTAACATGAACCCAGGATCATTTTATTCAGACTCCACAGACCACAGTCAATTAACTAATATGGTTTTGCTCAGATTTTACTCATCCCTTGATTCTTCATGTAGATACATTCCCAGACAAGTCTACTTAAAACGCAGGTGGTGTGATTTGAACCATGGTATTCACCAGGAAAAGTTATGTGCCTTACTAATTGGATTGCCACGGTTGAAAGAAGGATAAAGCAGGGATATGCGTGTCGTTCTATGTTTAGTAGGAACTTTGAAGTAAACGAATACTTTCTAAGATTGGATGCAACTCTATCATCAACACAAATTCATGATGTACATGTTAATGTATAGATGTATAAGGTAGGATTATTGAATTGGGTGACGGATAAGCACATACCTTAGTTCGTGAGATTTAACTGTACAGAACATAAAGTATCCAAGAATAAAATATTTCACTGACAACTTTTTACTGACCTCACGCCATCTCGTTCTTAAGACGTTGCAGTTTTCAGACAAAGTTAATGTGTAATGCAAATTCTGAATCAAAAAACTAAACAGATCAAAGATGAATCAGAAAAGTTGTTACCTGAAGGACCAAGAGCAGTATGACTTTCTTCCAACACCACAGTTGGAAGGCCAAAAGGAGGACAAAAGCAAGAGCTATAAAGAGACAAATAAGAGAAAGACAAGAAACATAGATTTTCCTTCGCTGTGTTGGTATTCTTGTCCTCTTCTTCCACTCCACCAAGGAGAGAAGAAACCAAAGCAGAAGAGAGGAAGCAGCCACTCTTCTCCATTCCCTAGGCTGCTTATTCTAAAAATCATCATATATTCCTAGGAGCACCAAACATATCCCGAAAACTCTATAAGGAGCCAGCATATGTGGGACCCAGAAGCTGTAGAATTATGCATCATGGCTCACATAAGGCATAATACCCATGTCGATCCTTTATCAACATTTTTGCATTCTGTTAATCTTACTGACTTGATAAGCAGTGTGTGAGATATCTGCTAAATCATCACAAACTTTCATTTGTAACTTATTTGTTGGGTCCAGTATGGGTCTACTGATTACTGATTTACACGTGCTAAAAAATCATATCATGTGTGCAAGATCAAATTTTATCCATCATCAGCACATTATACAGTAGATTTGATACCAACAGAGTTTCGTTCGCTGATTAGTACTTTCGCTGAAGACTTCCATTAGCTGCCAACTTGAATCGGCAAATTGACTCAGGTGAAGGGAAAAAAAGAGACATAATCGTGCTTGTTTGGAACACCTTTTGGAATTCTCATTAATCTCCAATAATTAGTCAATCACTGATTAAGAATCATGCCAACTGATGTTCATAGAACTTACAAGAACATCTTACTGAATGAACTGAGCGTACAGAATTCGATACATACGTGTCTGTTATGGCCTCTTATTTGGGCAAGTAATATACTAGGAGGTCTTGGCAGTTTCAGCGAGTTCAGACTACAGGAGATGCCGGCAATGCATGACGAGCTACAGGCGGTCCGCGGTCGGACCGGGACTTAGGCGGTCAGACCGGAATTTAGGTGGACGGTCGGACTAGATTCGGGCGGTCAAGCCGGGATTCGGACGGCATCGGTGACAAGCGGAGACGCGCTGTAGACAACATCAGGATGAGCTATGGTGGGCACGGCAGCAACAGGGGAAAGTCCGAAGTTATTAAATAGGGAATAGTATTTGGTAAGGTTAGATATAGATATATATATGCTAGTAAACATAGGAAAGTCTTCTTCCGTGTGTAACATTGGAAAGTTTTCTTCCGTGTAAGACAAGTATTAGAGTCCGAGTTGGTTTAGAGATTGAGTCCGTTTTCGGGTCAATTCTTCTGATTCGGTTTAGTATGGTATTAGTTATAGTTGGAAAGTCCTATATGTAAGCCTTCGGCTGTTCTTGAAATCAAGCAATAGAGAAACTCTTTAGTTCCAGCGTCTCAGAGCCTCCAAACTGGCCGGTGAAAATCCCGGGCAGCTGAGGGCGAGCTCGTTCTACCTCGTTACCCCCTCCGATCGCATCCCAACTCACGGTTTCAATCTCCTACCACCGCTCTCCATCCACCGAAAACATCCACAAAAAATTGGACCTAAGGATAGCGCTCCTTAGATCCATGTAAGACTTCGCTTACATAGTAGACCGGTCGTTGGACGCATTCGCATTCTGCAACCAGTACCACACTTTTTGCCCGTGGCATGGCAAATAGATATACTAAGAGTGTCACACCTAGTTTCAGAGAAATCATAACAGAAACCATATCTCTTGACATCCTCGAAGGCACCGTTAGCCTCTTTCGACCACTTGAAACCCTCGTGTTTCCTTAGAAGTTTGAAGAAAGGAAGTCTTTTCTCCCCAGTCGTGCGATGAAACGACTTAGAGCCACCATACACCCGGTGAGTTTGTGAACTTCTTTTTTAGTGGTTGGAGGGTGCATCTGCTTAATGGTCTTGATCTTTTCAGGATTTTCCTTGATACCTCCTGCCGAAAAAAGGAACCCGAGCAACTTTCCCGAAGAAACTCCGAACACACACTTCTCGAGATGAGTTTCAAGCGGTGCTTTCTAAGGTTGTCGAATGTCTCCTGCAGGTCTGAAATGTGATTAAGTCATTTGATACTTTTTACGACTAGATCATTAACGTAGGTTTCCAAATTTCGGCCCATTTGATGTATAAAAGTCAATTACATCAAACGCTGAAAAGTCGGACCATCATTTTTCATGCCAAATGGCATTTTGACGTAGCAAAAATACTCCAAATAACGTAATAAATACGATCTTCTCTTCAACTTCTGAAGACATATCACCAGATTATGCGTCTAGAAAACTTAACGTTTTACAACCAGCAGTAGAGTCAACCAATTGATCGATACGAGGAAGCGGGAAATTATCTTTTGGACAAGTTTTATTTAAATCGATATAGTCTATACACATATGCCACTTACCATTAGACTTCTTTACCATAACAGGGTTAGTCAACCACTCTGAGTGATCAACTTCTCTTATAAAGCTTGCTTTTAGTAATTTGTCCAATTCTAATCTGATAGCTTCCCGTCGATCTAGTGCGAATCTCTGTAATTTTTGTTTTACGGGCTACTTATCAGGCCATAGAGCTAGCCTGAGCTCAATCACCTCCCTGGGGGCATGTCGGATGGCTGCCACGCGAACACATCTGTATTTGCCTGGAGGAAGGTGACAAGAGCGTCTTCCTATACGGGGTTGGGAGTAACTCTGATGTGAACGGTCTTCAAAGGCTCCGCTGGGTCCAGAGGAACCTCCTTGACTTCCTCGTTCGGCTTCGGAGTAGCTTTAGGCTTCGAGTGCTTAGTTGAAGGCTGCGCCTTGGTGACTTCTCGAGTCGGTAACTGGTCGACCATCTCGACAGACTTACGGTTGCATGCTAACGCCATTTTCTTATCACAGCAAACTGTGATGACTCTCTTGAGACCTAGCATCTTAAGACATTGATACGCATAGTGAGCGACAATCAGAAAAAGTGCTAGAGTTGGCCGTCCAAGTATGGTGTTACACGCCGTGTCAAAATCAACCACGTTAAAGGAGACTTTCTCTGTCCGGAAATTGCTCAGAGATCCGAACATAACAGTCTGAGAAAATTGGCCAATAGCCGAACGTAACAGTCAGAGAAACTTGGCCAATGGGTTTGGCCAAAGATCCTGGTACAATTCCATGGAATGAATATCGCATAGGCTTTATTCTGGTATGAGGAACTTGTATCTCGTCCAAAGCACTTACAAATAAAATGTTTGAAGAATTGCCACCATCAATCAACATGTGATTCACTCGACAGTTGCTGATGGTGGGTTCGACCATGATCGGAAATCGACCTAGTTGAGTGGACGGGATCGGACAGGCGCTCTTCTCAAAGGGGATAGTGACTTCCGACCACTTAGGAAGATTATTGATAAGAGGAGGGCCAATAGAGTTTACCTCTCGCTTGACAGCTTTGTATTGTCGCTTTGACTCGTATGTCGAGGATACTCCATAGATGTGCTTGATGGTGTGCTTTGGATCCTGGAACAGCATCTCCTCATCATCTTCCGATTGCTTTCGGCCACTTGTTTGTCCTAGTTCTTGGATTGTAGGGAGTGGTCCCTTGCCGGAGTAGTAATCCTCGAGTTTCATTGGAAAACTCGGCAATTGCAAAGGTCGTGTCCTTCCCTTTTATGAAATGGACACCACCTAGGCTTGTCTTTCCGCTCGGATGCTTTACCCTTGCCCCGATCGGAGTATTTCTTGGGGTTCCGTGGCTCCTTACCGCCTACAGCCAAGACTTCCTTCGAACTTCCGGCGCGAGGCTTCTAACCTTTGGCCTTGTTCTTAGATTTCTTGGCCCGCTCCTTCCTCTTACTGCCTTTGCCTTTCTCTTTAGAACTTCGATTGACCTGATCAATGGTTTTAGTCCATTCGATCGCTTCAACAGCAGTCGCGTAACGGTCTGCCATCTCAAAAAACTCGGTGACGGTGGTCAGAGGATTCAAGGAGATATCCTCTGTGAACCTCCTATTGCGGACCCCTTGCTTGAATGCCCTTATGACAGAAGCATCAAAGACCTCCAGAATTGAATTACGAACCTGACTAAAGTGTCTGATGAATTGTCGTAGGGTCTCGTTGCTGTTCTGCTGCATCCGGTGCAGGTCATCCTCTTTCCTAGGACGGTTGTATGTACCCTGGAAGTTGGCCAATAGGAGATCGTAGAGGTGTGCCCACGAGTGGATCGACTCAAATGGTTGATTGAGCAACCACGACCAAGTGGATCCCTCGAGCACCATCGAAAGACAATTTGCCATGACGTGCTCGCCTCCTCCTGCCGCCCGAACCGCAATCGTGTAAATATGATGGAACTCGATGGGATTTTGGGACCCATAAAATTTCTCCATGTTTACGGACCGAAACCGCGTTGGCCAGCGCACTGCTCGGAGTTCAGGCTTGAACGCCCTACATCCGATAACAAGCTCGTGACGCCTCCTTTAAAGGAAAGGATGATTGGCGTCACTAGGCGACCGTACTCAACGATGCCCGGCAGTCGATGGACCCAACCTATAGTAGGCCTCATCCATGCGAGGGCAGTATCCCTCATACTCCATCTACTACTGCAAATTCCTTGCTCGAAGCGGTGATCGGTCACCCCTCGGTAAACTAGTCGATCCGAAGTCGTTCGAGGAACTCTCCTCGTTTAGAGTTATGGTTAGGAGACCGACATGACCTGTCATCATGTCGAACCCCACGAGGTGAGTTCTGTGAACGACTAGACGCGGTCGTACCTGTCCAACTCTTGGAGTTATGGTAGCGAGTATGCTCGAATCTGGCCATCATGCTGCGGATTCTTCGCCCGATTCCTTCAGCGAAGTGGTTGTAGCCTAGCACTCGAGCAAGCTCTTGAGTCAGGTTCTCGAGCAAGTCATTGATATGTTGAAGCTCTTGAGCCTCTTCGGACCAGTAGTGGGCACGCCTAGGCAAAGACCTCTGGGCAGCTAGTCGTCTTCTTCGAATGGTTTCGAGATCCTTAATATCTGAGGCTGGTTGAGGCCGCCTTAAAGGAGAGCGATTATTTCTAGGATTTCTCCCACGCTCATTAGAGAACTGACCTGGTTCATCGCTAGAGGTCTCCTCGCCATCCTCGTGAGGGGTGGCAGTGTGTGATCGGCGGGGAGCATTCTCAGGACTTCCTCCGAGAGAGATTAGAATCTGCGAGGGGGGCAAAGACCTCTTGTCTAGAATCTCCACTTCCGACGGAAGGCCCCTTGCTTGAAGAATCCTCCAACAAGAGCACATCACGGCCTGGAGTAAACCCCGCCAGGAAGGGTTACTCTGGGTTATAACTGTCTCCGGTTGGATCTGTACCCTGCCAAGGTATGGGCGAACTCGCAGGGAGCCCACCCACTCTCTTTGCAGATTCTACCAGAGAGTTACGACCACCAGGTGACGACGGTGTCCTAGAATGCGGGATTCTGGGACTCACTGAGCCTGATCGAGCGGTCGCTGGGGGACTCGAACACTTGGGGGTAGGCCCATTGTCGTGTTGTGAGTCCTACTTGTGGTCGGATTGATCCTTACCCTTTGGGGAAACTGGTTCCTCCATTGGGCATACTGCTGTGATGGATATAGACCCCTCCTCAGCCTTTCCCACGGTGTGGTCTCTGAGGTCTCAGGATGGATCTCCAGAGACAACCTCACTGTCGAAAGCAAGCATTGTCTGTTTGCAATCATAGCACGTATCCATGTCGAGATCTGCGTAGTCGGCCAGGTCGAACCAGTTCTCATTGTTTCACTCTCCTGCCATAAGGACATCATAAGGAAAAGAACTTGCCGACAAGGAAATTACCAGAATCTTGAAAGAAATCTCCCCACGGACAACGCCAACTGTCAGTGATTTAATACTGATCTTATATATGATTTCTTGGATTTGGGGAAACTCTTGAAGACCTGGACTACGATCACGTAGAAGAGACATGGGAATTTTTATACAGATTCGGACCTTCTCTTGGGAGAGTAACAACCCTACGTCATGTGTGGCTATTGCTCAAAGATTTGATTACAACTGATAGAGTAATGCGAAATGCCTTGCTCTATGCCTATCTTGGACTATGTCCGATCTGATCTCTCTTGGTCTATCGTCTGGTCTCATCTCTCCCTTCTTCTCTTCGACATCAAACTTTATATAGTTGACGAAGCGGTGGCCGTTCTTCCCCGCCAAAAGACGCCTTAACGCTTCGTGTGATAACCGTCCGATGGGAGTTATTGTCAGAGAGACGTGATGACCTGTTCGTCGTGCGGCGGTTGTTGTCAAGGAGAGATCATGTGCGGTTAAGAATAAATGCACGTTCTAACCGCCTTGTCAAACGGACCCCACGATGTAGTAGGTCGTCATAGGCAAGCCAGTCGAAGATAGATTAGTCGCAGGAAGGTCGTAAAAAAGCTTACGATAATGAGGTAGTCGTAGAAAGACTTATGACTATGAGGTCGTAGAAAAGCTTACGACTGAAGATTGGTTGTAGAAGAACTCACGACTATGTGGTCGTAAAAAAACTAATGACCGAGAAGTGATTGTGGAAGAACTCACGACCATGTGATTGTAGAAATGCTTATGACCACCCTGTGAAACTTCTCCCTTATCGATAAAGGGTATATTCAAAAAATATAATAACGTAATAATTTGAGGATTATTATATCCTCGTCAACCCTGATAACTGGGCTCTTACAAAAAGCAACCGAAAAAGTTCCACTTAAGAGGTATTTGAAGAAACTGATAAATCATGGAAACCTTCGACCTAGAGCAATTTTTAACTTACCATGGATGTTT